>JASVEC010000032.1:0-463144 GCA_030770535.1 Batkoa obscura
AACTAACCCTAACCCTAACCCTAACCCTAACCCTAACCCTAACCCTAACCCTAACCCTAACCCCTAACCCTAACCCTAACCCTAACCCTAACCCTAACCCTAACCCTAACCCTAACCCTAACCCTAACCTAACCCTAACCCTAACCCTAACCCTAACCCTAACCCTAACCCTAACCCTAACCCTAACCCTAACCCTAAACCCTAACCCTAACCCTAACCCTAACCCTAACCCTAACCCTAACCCTAACCCTAACCCTAACCCTAACCCTAACCCTAACCCTAACCCTAACCCTAACCCTAACCCTAACCCTAACCCTAACCCTAACCCTAACCCTAACCCTAACCCTAACCCTAACCCTAACCCTAACCCTAACCCTAACCCTAACCCTAACCCTAACCCTAACCCTAACCCTAACCCTAACCCTAACCCTAACCCTAACCCTAACCCTAACCCTAACCCTAACCCTAACCCTAACCCTAACCCTAACCCTAACCCTAACCCTAACCCTAACCCTAACCCTAACCCTAACCCTAACCCTAACCCTAACCCTAACCCTAACCCTAACCCTAACCCTAACCCTAACCCTAACCCTAACCCTAACCCTAACCCTAACCCTAACCCTAACCCTAACCCTAACCCTAACCCTAACCCTAACCCTAACCCTAACCCTAACCCTAACCCTAACCCTAACCCTAACCCTAACCCTAACCCTAACCCTAACCCTAACCCTAACCCTAACCCTAACCCTAACCCTAACCCTAACCCTAACCCTAACCCTAACCCTAACCCTAACCCTAACCCTAACCCTAACCCTAACCCTAACCCTAACCCTAACCCTAACCCTAACCCTAACCCTAACCCTAACCCTAACCCTAACCCTAACCCTAACCCTAACCCTAATCCTCCTAATCCTAATCCTAATCCTAATTTTACAATATTTGATTTTTCTTGTTTTTTAATTGAATAAACTTAACATAAATTTAATTTTACTAAATTTAATACCTTTTGTGAGGTATCGCTTTATCAGTCCCATGGTTGATTATAGCATAATAATTTCCTAAGCTGTTGTGTTCTCAATTATGGAGACAATTAGTCCCATGCTCTTGGTTTAATTCGCTATGAGAATTTCTAGCTTCATCCCAAAGAATGTTATCCTCTTGTTTTGTTATCCGTACTTCTTAGAGTATAAAAGAGATTTTATAATATGAGGATGTATTTTTGTGTTTAAGAATTTTACTAACAAATTTTCCACTCAAATAGCGCTTAAAAAATGGAAAAATAATGAAACCAAAAAAAACAGCCCCATATAGTAACTCGAAGGTTTTTAACTGAATTGTTCCATGATATCTCGAACATTTAATAAACCCACTAAGTTTTCTTAATAGTATTTTACATAGATTTTAGATTGTTATTATCTATTCTATTTGTCTTACATAGTCCATAGCCTATTAAGGGGTATTCTGCATAATTCAAGTCCATCTTAGTCACATAAACTAAGATCTTTCGACTTATAGTGTAGTCAACCAGCCAATAGCTGTTTTTGACTCCAAACACTGAGTATCAGATCTCATACCCCATATTTAAATTCCTATTATATGAGGATATGTTTCTGTGTTTAAGAATTTACTGATAATTTTTCCACTCAAATAACCCTTAAAGATGGAAAAAGTAGTGAAGCCAAAGAAACATCCCCATACAGTTAATTTATATAATCTCTTTACTGGAAATATTAAAGTGTTTTAATTTGACTACTTAGCAGCTTTTCATATTTAACATATGGGAGTGTTTTTTATGGTTTTATCGCTTTTTCCATTTTTTAAGCGCTATTTGAATAGAAAAGCTATCAGTAAAATTTTTAAAAAAAATACATCTAAACATAAAAATGCTTTTTATTATTATTTTTATTTTTTTTAAAATTCAAAAATCAATCAATTAACACAGCCATTTAAAGTCAAATATATGGGGATGTATTTCTGTGTTTAAGAATTTTACTAATAATTTTTCCACTCAAATAGCGCTTAAAAGATGGAAAAGTAATGAAGCCGAAAAAAACACCCCCATATACAGCTAAATATTTTAACAAAGTTTTAATTAAATTTTAAATGCCAAAAAACACTAAATATTTTTATTATACATAAATATTATAAACGATATTAAAAAATATTTAATAACGTATTTTCTAATACGTTTATACATCCTTATATGGGATGTGTTTTGTATTTAAGAATTTTACTAACAATTTTTAAGATTTAATAGAGTTAGTTATTACACTATAATCTATAGCTATATTCCCAATATTAACATCTATATTAAATACTTGATAATATTTCAATTTTAATTTAAATCAAGTCATACTTTGTTTTTGTTTTTAAAATAGAATTTAACTTAACAATCAATAAGTTGTATTTTAATATGAGTAAAATCATTTTAATTTATTGTTACTAATTACTATTTTTGAATATTTTTGAAGTATTAGATTTGGCGCTTTTAGCAAATTATTTTGTACAAAGATTTGGCTTTTAGTTATTTTGAAATTAAACAAAAAATCATTAGTATCATGATATCCAATACAGAAATATTTTTCATAAAAATATATTAGGACCTCCAGACTAAATTATTAAGTAACAAATTTCCCAAACTTAAAGATTAGTAAATACATTCAATAAAATATAACTAAAAATAGTTATTGGTACATTTAAGAGAAAGTAGCGCTTCTAAAGGGGACCAGATGTTTGATTTCAAAGGTATTGAAAGATTAAAGTAAAGTATTCTTGTATATCTTGAAAAACTTTAATAATAATATAAAGAGCCTAAATACTCAATAATGAAAAAATATTTTAATCTAAAATTAAGGTTTCCCTTTAACTGATTTATGTCCAATAGTAACAAATAGTTTAAACAGCTTTTTATAAATTTAAAGTTAGATTTAAAATAGGTAACATTTTATTTTACTGCTGTAATATAACTATAACAAAATACAACAATCAAAGAGATAACATTGAATCACCAGATGAAAAAATCTTGAATAGTTAAATAATCGAATACTTGTTCCGTACTTATCGAATTGTAAGTGTTATTTTATACGAATTCTTCGATGTTTAGTAACAAAATCTCTGCTAAAATTACAATAAAATCATGTCATCTGGTTTATATATATTATCCAGCGATTGGTGTATAACAATGCTAACTATTGTACAAGGCTTCTACATTAATTATTATTATTATAATCCTTTAATAAATATATCATAATTCTCTTGTGTTCGAATATGCTTTTAACTGTAGCTTGATTTTAATACTGCTGTAAATAAAACAGATCCTTAAGTTGTTACGTTTTGTTTGGCTTAAAAGTTAGCTTAGATTTATAAAACTCTATAAGGATTAAAAAATGACAAAAAAGATAAACTTACAATTAGCTTTAAATTATTTTATAAATAGCACGATATGCTTATTTAAGAGGTACGAAACGGGAAGAGTTAGTGGCACCGATACCTGGACGACCGTGTTTAACTGGTTTGTAAGAAATGGAGAATTCACCAAGATAGTGACCAATCATTTCAGGCTAATAAAGTTAAAAAAAAAACCTAATATTTTTAATATAATTTACCTTAATTTCAACTTCGTTGAAAGTTTTACCATTGTAAATACCGATCTTAGAACCAATCATTTCTGGAACAATAATCATGTTACGGAGATGAGTCTTGACAGGTTCTGGTTTACCATCTTCTCCAGCATCTTTTTTGGCTTTACGGAGTTTTTTGATAAGACCCATTGGCTTGCGTTTGAGACCGCGTTGGAAACGACGACGAGCACGGGCGTGGAAGAGATCAAGTAATTCTTCAGATTTTAAATCAAGAAGGGCATCAAGCTCAATACCACGGTAAAAGTAAGTACGGAAAGTTCTCTTCTTTTTGATTTCAGCAGTGTTGTCAGCCTATTTAAGCTATTTAGGAATATTTCTTTATATCATCTTATTAATTAACAATTTATCAATGATAATACAATCCTTAGATATTTGATGGATGCTTTTGTTGAATTTAGATTTTGAATCGTAATTCCCTTTATTCTTTCATCAACATTGTTATTATCATCTTTTCTAAATCGCATTCATTTAATAGTTTAGCTGAGATTAATTACCATTATGATTTAGTGAAAGTTAAAGATAACTGCACGAAAGAGGGATCATTGTTTCTTCCTACTATGAATCTTTGTTAGCTTAAGGTGAGTTAAAACATAGCTCAAAAAATAAATTTATTCTATCAAATCAAAGATTATTAAAATGGAAATATTGAAATACTATTTGCTAAAAAATCAAACTGCAGCAAATTTAAATTTATTTGATTTATAAATTTATATATTAGCTTATATTATATTTAGCATATTATTAAAATATACACGGTGCTATAAAATTTTAAGCTAATTCAATTTAATAAAATAGTAGCACATACAGATATACAGATATTGATACTTTCATTAAGATACATAGTTTATTAAAGTAAATTGACTTGATCAAATAGTAATTTTATTAAACTTTTTTATAATAACTTTTGAAATATTAAGTATTTATTAAATATTTATTTCTGAACTTATATTGAGTTGAATAATTTTATCAAGGCTTTATCTATTTAACTCAATACTTTTTTTAATTGTTGCTTTATAAAATAAAATATTTACAATAACAGTACTTATTTTTAGTATAGAAGGTAAACTTAAAAAAGATAAGCTTGAAGCTTTTGCCTAGCAATATTATGAAAATAATCTCATGTTTAATAATGAAACTTTGCTTATTTAAAATTACATCAAAAGCTTACGATTTTTACTATATTTAATGCCGTTTATTTATATAGATCTCTTTTATACAAATGAATTAAGTGAGTAAGTATTATGCTAAACCAAATTCTATATAAAACTTATACAAGTTATGGTTACAGATTTTATTATGAAGCTTGAACTTGGTAAGAAAATATTACGTTTTATATTACCTTATGAAATCAATTAAATTACTTTAGTTTGAACCATTCCCATGTCCACCCAAAATTTGTGCACGTAATCTTAATAAATTTTGTCGCTGCTCAGGTGGTAATAAATCAATTTCGCTATTTGACATACTCATTACTTGTCTTATAAGTGCATCCTGTTGATCGCTCTTGATTGGTTCATTTGGTGGTGGTCTAAATTGTGTTTGATGGTGAGATGCAAAAGGAGGTGGGCGCTGGTGATGAGCAGGAGAATGGGAAAAATTTGGCTGATTTCCTGGTGGCATCCTTTGAAATCCTTGCATTTGATTTGGCATAGGTGGTCGAATATCATGGCCTGGTGAATCATATGACATAGTATTATTAGAGTTATCATCTACTAAATTCATTATTTTGATTGCTTGAACTAGGGCGAAGCAAAGTTGTGGGTTTTGAGCCAGAAGAAGCTTTGCATTATTTGTATTAAGTTGTATCATCATCTTAATTATAAATTAAAAATAGAACATTATAAATACTATAAAGTTTACATTAACCTGTGTTATTAATTCAAATATTTGAGGTGGAGACATTGAAGAAAGAATGTGATTGATTGCTTCATTTGAATTAAAAGGTGGTCTAATCTAAAAGATATTTCTAAATTAATAATAAACGATATAAATTCAACATAGATATTTCAAAGGTAAAAGACATGAGTTAAATTCTTTATTTTGAATATTATTTTTATTAAATAGATTTACCTCTTGCTTATTTCCACCACCTATATTTTGTGGCGGAAGGTTTTGCTGATTTTGATTATTTGGATTTCCCTGAAAATTAGATTTTGATTGATTATTATTTGCATCTGCTTCAGCTGGTGCAACTTTTAACTGTCTTCCACCAATATCATATCCATCTAAATTTCTTACTGCACTAGCAGCTGTTGCTGCATCTAAAAATTCACAAAATCCATATCCTTTTGGTCTGCCAGTTTCTCTATCACGGTTTATTCTAAAATTAGAAACAGGACCAACTTCCTTAAATATTTCTATCATATGTGCTTCGGTACAATCAAAAGGAATGTTCCCCACTATTTTGTTAATAATTTTTTACTGAATATCAATATAAAGTACCAAAAACTGCGTTAGACCCAGAAAATTTCTGCATATCAATAAAGTTGGACACAAGTTATTAAAAATTTAAAATAGTTGAATTTAATAATTAGAATACTGATTTAAGAGCTTAGACTTATTTTAGAGTCAGTATTTTGTTATTTGCAAATTCTAGTAGAATGGCTCCAATGAAATTCTACATATGAATTTCAGATTGAATTGCATTATTTGGATAAAACAAAGGACAAATCAATAATTGATGTAAACTTCAATTGTATTATTCGCTACTTTTACTTTAACAAGAACAATTTTAGCCTTAATATGTGGATTTGTTTTAAAGGATTACATCATTATTTAATCAAATGCCTCTTCTAAAATTTAACAAAATAGTTAATTTTTAAAATGATTTTTTAAATGATAATGACCTTGGCTGATACCAATAAAGAAAATAGTCACGGCTCCTCATATTCAGTTTCTTCATTTGGAAGCAATTTTCTCTCCCCTCATAAGCACCGGAAATCCAAGCATCAAAAAGAAATTGAAGCAAAAAAATTAGCTTTGAATGTAAAAGAAATCCTATTAGATACTTCTGATGATATAAAAACCCAGAAAACAGTAAGAGCATTACAAGATCCAAGAACATTAGAAAAAGTTTTCGATATATTAAAGTGTACCCCTTCATTACAAAAAAGCAGTTATCAAAAAATATTAAAGAAAGTAAATAGTATACCTAAAGTAGAAAACGAATCAAGCATAATCATAAAAGAGAAAACAACATTGAATAAGAAGAAGAATAATACCAGGTCCAATGTTGCCACATTTAATAAGAAGCCATTTGATTTGTCAAAAAAGAGTAAAAGAACAAGGAAGGCTAATAAGCAAAGCAAAGTAAACCCGAAAATAGCCGAGTTAGCTTCTTTCTTTGAGAAAGATAATAAATCACTTTCAATTAAGTCCTTTGAACATATGAAAAAAACAAAAAACGATACCAAACCGACAGCGTATAAAAAGGAGGATAAAAATGGAAGCAATCGCAAAATAAATGTAAAAACTGAAGATGAACCTATGGAAAAGTTCAAAGTAGAGCTTGATAGTATAATTCCAGATATTTTAATTAATGAAAGGAAGGCAGTGAAAAATAATAATAAATTAAAAGAAGAGGATAAAGATCCAAGTTCAATGGTATCTGATAATAAAGAGACTCCAGTTGTTTTGATTGATGAAAAGAGGATCACAAATAATATCGATGATATAAAACAAGAGAATAGCAATTCGAGCTCAACGATAGTTGATCATTTGAACATAAAAATAGACGAGGGCGATTCATCGATCATATCTGAGCTTTCATCAGAGTATACAACTTTTTCTAATAATGACGCGGATGATGATATGAAATCAGAAGGTGAATTAAGATCAATTTCTGAACCAAGTCTAAGTGGAATTACGTTAAAAGAATCTCACATTCTTAGAGATTCGTATGCCAAACAGCTGAGAAGAAGGCATGCTATGAAAAGAAATAAAATTTGTTCAACATCAAGCCTTTGCTCCCCAGTTCCCACTTTTGACTCTTCCCTTCCATTGGACGATAAAACTAATTTTGTTAATCCTCTTAAAAAATATTTCGGACTCCTCTCTCCTTCAAAAGGAAACAAAAAAAAGCCAGATATATCGTGTTATGACCATCATTTACAAAGAGCATATCTTCCAGTTGAACTAATTGAAAATATCCCCATATCAGAGCAAGTCAAAGTTTTTATTAACAAAGATGAAGTTGAAGCTTATAGGAAAAGTGGAATGACGCACCTTGATATAAATATAATTAGCCAAGATAAAGGATCTATGCCAGGACTATTGTCTTCTGCTCATGACATATGGTATGAAGATTTAAGCCCACCAAAAGATGGCGTATCTGTATATGTTTATTGGTGGGGATATGAAGTTTATGTACCTGCAAAAGTACTAGAGCAGCTTAGAAAGCAGGGGTCTACTACCACTTCTATAATTAGCTTTATTACTGCGATCACTACAGCAGTACCTTTAATTCAACCAATACTAAAGATTTTATCTGCCTTTATTTCAATGGAATCTTCAGCGTCTGACCTATTTCGATCAGACATTGGAACTGTACTCACTGCAACATGGATTTTACCTTTCTTAGTAATACCGAGAGCGTGGAACTAACTAATTAATAATTACAATATTAATATCATAATGATTTTAATTTTAAACTAATCATTTAATTATAATAAATAATTAATATCAATTTTATCATTTTATGTTGTTATTAACCTGTAATAATATTGCAACTATTATAACTTTACTATTATCACCATCCAGATAAAGCTTATATGGTTCATGTTTTCTGCTTTAAAGTTAATTGATAATTTAATAGTTGTCTAGTATTGATATACATTTTTCAAAATCTTGTTATAGTATTTTCAATCTACCACGACTATAGTAAGAAAAATTTGAACAGCGGGTTTAATTTAGTTTTCAATTACTATTAAAAATATTTTAAACAAAATACAATGTCGTTTAAAATTAAAACAATGATAAACTATAATAACTTGTTACAACTTTAAATTTTACTGCATTTTGTTCAAACATTTTTTGAAATATTATATGGAATTGAAAAACCTGTACTATAAATAACCACATTAACTAATTCAATTATGAGTGAAAATTTCTATAAAAAAATAAACAATTTTAAATAGTGTTTCCAAATTGACATGTAACTATGTAACTTATTAAATAAATTTAAAAATATAGCACTTATAGTTTTATTTCATTATATTAAAGATATGAGTTTATGAAATTATTATAATTATAAATACGAGTATAAATTCCTGGTAAATCTTTTTTAGCGCACCCTGAGCCAACCGAAACAATACCTACTAAATAATTACCATACTTCGATGGGTAAAATAAAGGGCCTCCAGAATCACCTGTACAAGAATCAACTCCGCCCACTGCATATCCAGCACACAATGTATATTGTGGAACAATAGTATAGTTGATCTTTTTATAATTGTTCACACAGGTATTGGAGTTAAATACTGGAACATTTGCTTCCATCAAAACTGGAGAAGCTGCTCCTTTCTCTTGAAGTGCACCCCAGCCAACAACTTTTAATGGAGTATTATCATAGTAGCTTATACCATAAGTATCTAGATATATATTCAGATTTCTTGATGAATAGGTACTAAGTTTCCATACAGCAATATCATTGTAGTATGTATCTGGGTTGTACTGTGGGTGTTTGTTTATAGATTTTACTTTAGATCTTTTTGCGCCTTGTTGACTATCTGGTAAAGTCAAATTATATAATCTAGATACTACCTCAACTTGCCTAGGATCAACATCAGAACAGTGGGCTGCTGTTATAACCAAATCTTGTCTATAAAGTACGCCTCCACAGTAATGTTGTCCAAAAAATTGTAACGAAGCAGTAAACGGATATTTATTTGGTGGATATACAGCATACCCTCCAATGATTTTAGGTTGGATTTGGCTATTTATAAAGCGAAATAAATAAATCAGATGCAATAAAAAGATCATTTTATAATAATATTAATAGAGTATTATGAGTTTATATTTATATATATTTTTATAAGATTTATTTTATCAAAGCCTCTTAATGTTAAAACAATTATAACTTAAATAGTAGTGTAATACCTGATTTGCAAAATAAAAATTCATGCTAACTATGTTAAATCTGAAGCTCACGCCCATTTTTATTCAACTAAAAAATGACATTAAATTATAAAGTACATTTTCAAGTGTATGAATTTCGAAGGAGCATTATATAAAGTGCTTTTGTGGTAAAATTATTCATTCATAAAGTTGAAAGTATCAGTAATAGAAATAATTTTATATAGTTTGTGCTAAAATATTCAAATAAAATAAAATGACTAAAAACTGAAAAATTTAAGCCGCAAAACCCAATTGATAGAAGCTTTTATTCAAAAACATGCTATTGCTTAATTATCTTTTAATCTTACTTTATACTATATATCATATAAAGGTGTGTCTAAATTGATGATAGAAACTACACAATATGTACCTACGATTGATATGCTTTTGACTTATAAGTTAAACATTTGGGGTAGAATATATCTAAAAAATCTAAAAATATGTTTGAATCTTTCTACAACTTTAAACTTAAAAAAAGCCTGTAAAAATAGTAAATATGTGAGATTTTTAAAAGATTCACTAAAATAAAAATAAATTAGTTTGTACTCTAGGTACAATTTTTTTCCGGTTTTAAGTTATTGGAAATAGCGTAGCCTAAGTATATACACTATGTAGATAGTTATTTTTTTATTTAATTCCAAATAGGCCATATTACAATGTTTTTGTTTTAATATTTAGCTAATAATGTTTTCAAATTATGATATGGGGATGTATTTTTGTGTTTAAGAATTTTACTAATAATTTTTCCGCTCAAGTAGTGCTTAAAAATGGAAAAAGTAATGAAGCCAAAAAAGACATTACTATATGTAAAAATGAGCAAATTAATGGAATCAAACGAAGCATTCTCATACTTGGTTATACAAATTTTAATATAGATTGTAAAGTTAGGTTTTTACTTTTGACAAAGTTTTCAAATTTATCCAAATATTTTTATAACAATCTTACTTATATTTGAGAATAATTTAACATTATCTTATTATTCCTAAGGGTAGCATGGATTAAATAATTGATAAAAATAGTATATAAATAATGAGCTATGTAAAAGTAAGGATACGTTTAGATCTAATTGGTTGTCATTGACTCTGACTAATCACAACCAAAATCATTGGCTAAATTTGACCACAAATTAATACAATATTCGAAATAAAAATGATGTGTTAAAATATCTTTTAAAGATTATAAAAAGGTATAATATACACTACAATATAAACTTTTATTTCATTAAACCATTACTTAGCATGACTACTAAGACTCAAATCAAGAAGAAGCCTATATCCTGGGAAAATATATTTATTGGTGGGTTTATACAAACATTTGAAGTTTCCACTTTAGGTCAACCATTTGAAGTAATTAAAACTCATATGGCTGGTAATTTTTACATAATTCAATTATTTTTTTTTAACATATATAGCTCATCGTGGTGATAGTATACTTCAATCAATAAGCAAAACTTACGCTCGTGGAGGTATTAAGGGTTTCTGGCAAGGTTTGATTCCGGTACTTTATTTTATTATTTTAAATATATTAACTATAATTTTGATTAAAGTGGGCATGGATTGAAGCCTCTACTAAAGGTGGCGTACTCATGTTTGCTTCAAGCGAAATTGACTACCATGCAAGATCTTATGGATTATCTTCTGCTGCTTCTGGGCTTTTGGGAGGAATGGGGGGTGGCATTGCACAAGCATATACCACTATGGGTTTTTGTACTTTTATGAAAACTGTAGAGGTAACTAGACATAAAGAAGTCGGTGCAGCACCAAAATCTACTTGGAAAGTAGCTTATGAAGTATTCCAAAAAGAGGGTATTCGTGGATTAAATAAAGGGGTTTCTGCTGTTGCTATTCGTCAGATGACTAATTGGGGTTCTCGGTTTGGTATTTCACGTCTCGTAGAGCGTGGATTAAAAGGAAATAGTGAACGTAAACTTACAAATGGGGAGAGAATTTTATCTTCCGTTGTTGGTGGAGCCCTTGCTTGCTGGAACCAACCTATTGAAGTAATTCGTGTTGAAATGCAATCTCAGGCAAAAGCACCTGGCCGTCCAGAAAATTTGAACATTTTCACCACTGCTAAATATATTTATCAGCAAAACGGATTGTTAGGGTTTTACAGAGGGGTCACACCTCGTATTTGCTTAGGTGTTTATCTTACAGTAAGCTCTAAATTTTTACTTTTTATAGTTTATTTAGATTTGATTTTTAGGTTTGTATGGTTTTCGGTGGAGATCAATTTAAAGAATATATTGCAGAACAACGTAGATTAAAAGCGCAAGAAGCTCTTTCAGGAACTACCAAACCTTAATATAAAAATTTAATTCAACTTCAAATCTTGCTATTTATCAAATTTATTTATAGGAATGCTTTGGTTTTTAACAAGTGTTTTCTTATTTTTTAAGCTTAAAGCTTAGTAAATTATTGCTTGAATCAAAAATCTTGAAAAACATCGTTAGATATTTAATATTCATTTTTAGGATAATGGGAAAAGTAAAGCTTATAGTATTATAATGTAATAAAAACTATAATAATAAAATTGTTTGACTGCATCATAAATAGATAGGTAGCAAATTTCTGAAGAAGCATCAGTATACATTTCAATTGAGCAATACGTGGACACCTTTTGCTTTACAATTTTTCCATTCTTTATTCATTATAAAGCTTTAAAGTGCTAATCAACTTTAAAGATAATAAAAGGCATTGATGTATATTTGTTTTGAGTTTAAATATTGAGAAAGCTGAATCTAAACTAATAAGAATATTATATATGGGGATGTATTTTTACGTTTAAGAATTTTACTAACAAATTTTCCACTTAAATAGCGCTTAAAAAATGGAAAAAGTAATAAAGTCAAAAAAAACATTCCCATATGTTATTTTTTATGTCTACACTAATGAAAGAATTTAAATATTTTTAGTATTTCTATTTTTTTCGAGTTATGACGAAAACAAATATTTTAAAAAAATAATAAAGCAAACCCTATATCTTAGTGTAATTTTAAGCATCGTTAATCAAATGTTATGTTTCTGAGTTGGTTTTAATGTAATATTTGTAATTTTCTCATCAAATTATAAATCAAAAATGACAAGCCATTGTTTTAGAGTAGTTTGAGTATTTATATCTTTCTTATATTCACACTATTAATTTTTACAAGATGCACTAAATTTAAATCCATGTTGGGAATTGAAAATAAAATGTACTAACTCTCAGTGTTATAAAAGCTACTAAGCTCATCATATCCTTTTTGTATTCTTAAACATTTATATAAATGATAGTTAAAATTTTAAGTATCAAACTATAGTTGAATGATTAATCTATTTATATGCTCAATAAAATCCTGAAATAAACCCTTTAACGTTAAGCAGATGTATATATACTATTGTATTAATTGGTGATTTATAATGATTGAGGATTTGAATTGCTAGTTTATTTTAATTTTCAAACTGCAACAAGATCTGGAGATCCTTGATAATACATTATAAACCAAATGTGAAGGTTTTAAAGGAATGTTTCGACTTATAGAATCAATTTTTTAAAAATAAATATTCGAATAAAAGCCATCAACGTTTAAAACTCAATCTATTTTATTATATTTTACTTTGATTTATAAAATAAAACATCCCCTTCATCTTCAATAAACAAACAATTTCTTGCAGATCTATAGAGGGATAAATGAAGAGGGGTCCTATCGTAAAGATAATATTGACCCAATTTGGCCTTAAGATATTTAGTTGCTTCAATTGCATTATAGAAGGGCATTTGAGAGAACAAATGATGTGCAACATGTGAATCATTAATATGATGAAGAGCAATATTAAGAAACCAACCAAAGTCACGATCAACAGTAGTCAAGGCACCTCTGACAAAATTCCATTCCTTTGGGTCGTAATGAGGAATATAAACATCAGTGTGTTGTAAAAAGGTAATTGTTACCAACCAAGCATTAACATTGATGTAAGGGATTAGATAATATTTGGCTACTGTCCAAAAGGAAGTAGTCTTAATGAAGTAAGCTAATACAGAAAATGCTACTATCAATCCAGCATCTGAATATAAAACTTTAAATGCTTGATGTGGGCGAAATATTGGAGATGTTGGGTGAAAGTGAGAAGTATATTGCTTATAAGGTTGTCCAGAGGCATTCCATATAAGGTAAGCGGGCCATCCAAATAATAAGATTCTAACTACACGTAAAATGGAGTAGATTGGAGCTGTTTCAACTGATTCATTTATTGTATCATATAGTTTATTATGCTCGCTTCTTCTAATTGGTACAAACACTTGATCCTCATGTAAATGACCAGTGTGAGCGTGATGACGAGCATGAGAAATACGCCAAGAGTGATATGGGACCAATAGTCCAGTGTGTAGTACAAATCCAACAAAGTCATTGATGGCCTTATGATCTGAGAACGCTTGATGGCCACATTCATGGGCAATAACCCATAACCCTGTCATGAATACACCTTGAAAAAACCAGTACAATGGCCATGCAACCAATTGAATAGCAAATGAAAATGTATCAAAGTAGGTTGCAATATAAAATAAAATGGAGCATATTAACAAATCAATTAATGTGTGAATAGAAGACTTAAGTGTAGAGCGCTTGAATAAATGAGCTGGGATACTCTCACGTAACTCCTTTATAGTAAAATTTGGTGGAGTATAGTTTTTATGATAGAATTCAACACCCTGATTGCTAGTTATATAGCTCAAATCGTTTGCTTTAAATCCGTTGTCGCTCAAGTTTTCAGAATGTACTGCATCGAATTTTTTGCTACTATTATCAATCGTTTCTGGTGGAGACATTATTGTATAAAAAACTCCTTTAAGGAATTTGTCATTTTAATTTATACTTTGACTTTTTTAATTTTCCCTTTCCAATTTGTATTTAGGGATACATAGCCAATTAAATTAAACTAAAATAATCTAAAATTAACAATGGACCTATCATAGTGTTAATCTAAAGCACCCACATATTCATTTATCCCCCTTTTTCTTAAATTTTAATTATAAATTATTATTCCGAGGATAAGTGCAGGAAAATCATAGAATACCAACTTGAACTACTATGATTAGATATGTGGCAAAGATCTAAGATTATTTCATCATAATATAAAAAATACCGTTTCTATCGATATAAAAATACGATTGAATACTGGCTAAATTAAATACAATAGCATCTAAAGTAGTAGTACTGATTTTTATATTTTCTACTAAAAATTACTTTATTAAATTCCGCTCAGAAGTAACGTTATTATCAAAACAAAAATATAGGTTATATTAGCACTTAGTATGTTAGGGGGCTTTTCCCTTTATTGTTGAGATGAAAAAAATTCGTTACCATGAATTATAATTAAGATTAGCGTAGCGCTAAGAAGATATACTATAATGTTATAAAAACATGGATTTTAATAAACTTTTAAAATATTTACACTGTCATATTACTTCTTTTATTGACAATCGATTAAGATTAGGTTGGTGTTAAAAGTTAAAGATCAGGAATTAGGGTTAGGGATTTTATATATATGGGGATGTATTTTTTTGTTTAAGAATTTTATTAACTTTTCTACTCAAATAGCGCTTGAGAAATAGAAAAAGCGATGAAGCTAAAAAAAAC
The DNA here is from genome assembly GCA_030770535.1 of Batkoa obscura. NCBI lineage: Eukaryota > Fungi > Entomophthoromycota > Entomophthoromycetes > Entomophthorales > Batkoaceae > Batkoa > Batkoa obscura. The sequence continues at coordinate 15,373 of JASVEC010000032.1, forward strand.
ATCTCCATATAATTATCTTGGATAAGTTAGTTTATTTTTTGGCTGGCCTTATATTTATTTAGTGTTATACCAGTTTTAATTAAAATTCATGATATATTTTTTCCGTCCCAACAATAAACGAAAAAACCCTATAACACACTGATATGCCAATATAACCAAAGTATGGTCTAACAACGCTTTAGATTCAGTAATAAAACCAAAAAAAAATCCCCATATAAATAATCCGAATATATATTGGGGATATATTTTTTTGTTTAAGGATTTTACTAACAGTCTTTCCACTCAAATAGTGCTTAAAAAATGGGGATGTATTTTTGTATCTAACAGTTTTACTAATTTTTCCGCCTAAATAGCGCTTAAAAGATGGAAAAAGTGATGAAGCCAAAAAAAAACGCCCCCAGAAGTGATGAAATCAAAAAAACATTCCCATTATTAAATAGTATTATGTTTCAGAGATCTTTATTTAAATTTGTTATCAATTTTTTTTACCTGAATTTAAAAATGATAGATAATTTTGTGTTTTTAAATTTAAATAAAATGTATTGAAATTTTTAAATAAAAATATATTCCCGTATTTATTTAAAAAAGCTTAAAAACAAAAAGCTATAAAAAAATTATAAAGCATATGGGGATGTGTTTTTTTATTTAAGAATTTTACTACAATCTTTCCACTCAAATAGCGCTTAAAAATGTAAAAATAATGAAACTAAAAAAACAGCCCCATATATAAAAAAGCTAAATAATTTTTGTATTTATATAGTTTTAATGAAGTTTTATATAATGTTTTAAATTTTATTTTAAAATTATAAATGTCTCAATTTTTTAATTTATACGTTAATATTATTTTATAAATATTTTACAATTTATAGCATTTTTTATATAACTTAATCAAATCTTTATTTATTTCAAAATATGCAAAAGTATTTATAAATAATGGGAATGTATTTTCCTGTTTAAGAATTCTACTAACAAATTTTCCGCTTAAATAGTGCCTAAAAAACGAAAAAAGTAATGAAGCCAAAAAAATACTCCCAATGCTAGTGCTTTTTAAAAAAATACTAGATGGGAATGTATTTTTATATTTAAGAATTTTACTAACAATTTTTCCACTCAAATAGCGCTTAAAAGATAGAAAAAGTGAAGTCAAAAGAAACATCCTCAGATTATATAAAAATATATTTTTGTATTTAGGAATTTTTTAAATTATTTAAAAAAAATAAAAAAGCAACAAAGCTAAAAAAAATACTATTATACTATAAATTAAGTTATAGCTTTTTAGAAAATTAACAATTGTTAAATTTGGAAATATACTACAATAACATAATTAAATATATGGGGATGTTTTTTTTGACTTCATTACTTTTCCATCCTTTAAGCACTATTTAAGTGGAAAGATTGTTAGTGAAATTATTAAATATAGAAATACATCCCCATATATAAAAATTTAACATGATATATTGTAAATGAAATAGTTACATAATCCGAATTGTAAAAGGTCGCTTTGTCAGCTTTATAATTGACTATAACATAACAATCACTTAGGTTGTTGTATTCTCGAGTTTAGGCACAATCAATTCTGAGCCTTTTATTTTGATTTGCTGTGAGAATTTCTAATTTCATATTGTAAAGAATATGGGTATGTTTTTTTTGGCTTCATCATTTTTTCTATCTTTCAAGCGCTATTTGAGTGGAAAAATCGTTAGTAAAATCCTCAAATACAAAAATACATCCCTATATCATCTTTTCATTTTAATATTCATATTTGTTGGAGTATAAAAGGGACTTTTTAACATAATAACTCAAGACTTTTTGATTGAATTATTCCTTGATATTGTACCTTTAATAAAGCCACTAAATCTTTCCGATAATATCTTACATATATTTACAATAGTATTGTCTATTTTATCTGTCTTCCATAGCTCGTAACCTATTACGTGTTATTTCTCATAATTCGAGTCTATCTTAGTTATATAAACTAAGATCTTTCGACTTACGGCTAGTCAATCAAGCAAAAACTGCTTTTAATTCCAACCACCGAGCAACAGATTCCACAGGATATAATATTTAAATTTATTAGATCTGGTTTTATTTTTATTTTTATTTTTATATTTTATTTAAAATCCAGAATTACCGTATAATTTTTATTATTTAATTTTTTAATAATTTTATTAAATGGAGATGTTTTCTTTGACCTTATCACTTTTTCGATTTTTCAAGCACTATTTGAGCAGAAAAATTGTTAATAAAGCTCTTAAACACAAAAATACATCTCCAAACGTTTTTTTAGTATTAACATAAAATTAATATAACTTACATAACTTTTTCTTTATTAAAATTTTTCTATTTTTGCTTTATTTTCTATTAATATGAGAATGTTTTTTTTGATTTCATCATTTTTTTCATTTTTAAACACTATTTGAGTGGAAAGATTGTTAGTAAAATTCTTAGACAAAAAAATACATCCCCATATGTTTATTTTGTTTTTGAATAATCTTTTCTTAACTGTATGCTAAGCATATATATTGTATAAATCTGTTTTTTTATTATGTTTTTTAAATTATTAAAATATTTAGTATACGGGGATGTATTTTTTACTTAAGAATTTCATTAACAATTTTTCTGCTCAAATAGCGCTTGAAAGATCAAAAAAAATAATAAAATCAAAAAAACATTCCCATATAAATTATAATAGAGTAATTTAAAACTGTGTTGGATACTTTTGCTTTAATAGAATTTATTTTACAGAATTTTTAAAATATTTAAAATCATGGGTGTTTGTAATATAGACAAAAAATCAACAGAAACAACAAAATATTAGAAATTCTCAGTATTCTGTTAAATATTGGGGATGTATTTTTGTATTTAAGAATCTTACTAACAAATTTTCCGCTTAAATAGCACTTAAAGAATGGAAAAAATAATGAAGTCAAAAAAGACACTCCCATTAAAAGTTCTAAAATTAAATATTTGCAGACGTAAACTTAAAAAAAGGTGTATTACCGCTTTAACTTAAAGGTGACGACGTTTTTAACTTAATTTATAACGAGTTAAACATGTCTATATAATCATATCTTTAATAATTACATAAGTACTAATTTATGATAACTTCAAAAAAGTGCTTAGTTTGGTCTAGTAGTAAAATTATCAATTTATTGATCTGCATAATTAATTCAACCCAAATACTGATTTGTTTAAATTTTAAAGTAGTTCAACACCAAAGTGGTGTATTAAATATTTTTCAAAAGTAGTTGAAGTACCAAAAAATTAACTAATTGGGATCCTATAGCTTACACTAGTGTTGGATAGTATTTTCCGAAATAGCTTGTTTCTTAATTGATGACTTAGAAATAATTTTAAATGATTCATTCAGTTTTTAAGAATAATAAGCTAAATATGAAATTAACTTGTTATGAACGGTAAAAGGCATAAATAGTTCATAATTGAGGCTTGGTCTAATTAATATTTTTATTGGGTTATTGTTGAATATTCTGAAATAAAAATTCTAAACATGATATTAACTAGCCAATCTTATATCACTTCATTTTTAAAAAAAACAGTCACACATTATTCGCACATAATACCTAAATCGATCGATATTTTGCATATTTAAGAGCTAAAAAGGAAAGAAAAATAATATTTATATCGAATTTTGGTTCTTCTGTGATAAAAATGGCTTATTTTATTTCCATGCTTATGACCATAGTGACATGTATAAAAAGAACCAAATTTTAATCTTAGAAGCTTGCCTGTTTAATTGTTTGCTTGTATTTCTAACTTCTTTGTTAAGGTTATAGATTTATACTTGGTTGTTTTATTAGAAACCAAGGACCATTTACATATATTATTAAACTAATAGATTTATATAAACTTAATTTACCAAGTATCTTAAAATGTCTTCCATTTATAACCTTAATCAAGAATTAAATAATCTCTCCATTTCCGCCACTTCATCTATATCTGAGTTTCAAAAGGCTCTCTCCACTGCAAAATCATCTGATGAAATAAACAAAGCTGCTGATTCCATCGCGAGCTTTATAAAAGATAATGGTGTTGCTACTATTGGTGCCAGTGACCTTCTTTACAACCTTGATATTAATGCAGTATCAAAGGCATCCCCAGAAGTACGTGAAGGTTCATTACGTACTTACAATTCCATCTTAAATACCATTTCGAAGCCATGCGAGCCATTCATAGTTTCAGTGTTGCCTAACATCTTGGAATGTCTTTCTGATAAGTCAAGCAATGTTAGACAAGCTGCCGATGAAGTAATAAATTCCCTTTTAAAAATCATCTCCCCCAATTCTGTCAAACCCATTTTACCTGTTTTGTTTTCTGCACTTGAACTCAACAAGAAATGGCAAACTAAAGAGGGTGCACTTAATATTATTGCTTCTCTTCCAACCATTGCTCATCGTCAAGTACAAGATAACTTAAAAGATATTCTTCCTGTCGTTTCTGATGCAATGTGGGATTCTAAACCACAAGTTAAAACTGCTGCTAAAGCTTGTATGACTTCAGTTACTGGATGTGTAGGGAATGGTGATATTGAACCTTTCCTTCCTCATCTTATTAACTGTATCGCTGATCCAACTCAAGTTCCAGAAACCATTTACAAACTTGGTTCTACCACTTTTGTACGTGCTGTAGAAGCCCCAACTCTTTCTATTATGGTTCCTCTTTTAGTTCGTGGTTTAAATGAACGTCTTACTTCCATTAAGCGTGTCACTGCTGTCATTATTGATAACATGTGTAAACTTGTTGATAACCCAGCTGATGCTGAGCAATTTTTACCAAAACTTCTTCCAGGTCTTGAAAAAACCATTGAAGTAGTATCTGACCCAGAGTGTGTCAATGTTGTCAAACGTGCTCATGCTACTCTTCTTCGTGTAGGTGCTGGTGGTAACAAATCTTCAGCTACTGAAGCTTTTGCTAAACGTACTGAAATGGTTCGTTCCACTCTTGCTTCTCTCGTTTCTCAAGCTACTGGTTCTCCAATCGAAGATAACAAACTTGTTAAGATTGCTGTCAATTATGCTGCTACTCTTTCTGTCCAATCAGTAGATATTCAAAATTTTGAATTAGAAGATTGGAGTTCTCAAATCTTTACTCCTTATCTTAGTTGGATTCTTAAAGATCAAACCGATTCTCTTTGTCAATCTTTCCTTAAGCTTTGTGTTGCTGAACATGAACGTGTTCTTAAAGAAACTGCCCCAGTTGAAGAAGAAGATGATGGTGTTGTCCTTTGTGACTGTTCTTTCTCTCTTGCTTATGGTGCTTTAATTCTTTTAAATAATACTAGTTTCAAGCTTTATAAAGGTCGTCGTTATGGTCTTTGTGGTCCAAATGGTGCTGGTAAATCTACTCTTATGCGTGCTATTGCCAATGGTCAACTTGATGGTTTCCCATCCCCAGATGAATTGAAGACTGTCTTTGTTGAACATTCCCTTCAAGGTGATGACTCTGATATCAACCCAATTGATTATCTCTGTAACAATGGTGCTCATACTGTTGAAGAAGTTAAGACTCTTCTTGCTTCCGTTGGATTCAGTGAAGATATGATGCTTAACCCAGTAACTTCTCTTTCCGGTGGTTGGAAGATGAAGGTTGAACTTTCCCGTGCTCTTCTTGCTAAACCAGATATTCTTATGTTGGATGAACCTACCAATCATTTAGATACTACCAATGTCGCTTGGTTAGAAAATTACCTTACTTCTCTTCCAGATGTCACTTCCATCATTGTTTCCCATGACTCTGGTTTCTTAGAGAATGTATGTACTGGTTTCATTCATTATGAAAACCGTAAGCTTAAGATTTACAAAGGTAATCTCTCAGAATTTGTACGTAAAGTTCCAGAAGCTAGAACTTATTATGATCTCTCTGCTTCATCTGTCAAATTCTCTTTCCCTACTCCTGGTTTCCTTGAAGGTGTTAAATCTAAAGATAAGGCTATTATTAAACTTTCTGGAATTAACTTTACCTATCCAGGAACCGATCGTCAAATTCTTTATGATATGTCGCTTCAATGTTCTCTTTCTTCTCGTGTAGTTATTCATGGTCGTAACGGTGCTGGTAAATCTACCCTTGTTAAAATTTTAACTGGTGAAATGAATACTACTGAAGGTGAAGTATGGAAACATCCTATGTTACGTGTTGCTTATGTTGCACAACATGCTTTCCATCATTTAGAACGTCATCTTGACAAAACTCCTAATCAATATATTCAATGGCGTTACCAATATGGTGAAGATAGAGAATTGTTAGAAAAGGAAACTCGTCAAATGTCCGATGAAGATAAGATTCAAATGGAAAAGGTTGTTGTCTATGAAGGTGAAAAATACCAAATTGAAAACATCTTTGGACGTAGAAAACTCAAGAAATCTTTCGAATACGAAATTAAATGGGTTGGTAAATCTTATGATGATAATGTATGGATCCCTCGTGATCAACTTGAACAATGGGGTTTCCAAAAGATCGTACAAGCCTACGATGATAAAGAAGCTGCTCGTGCTGGTCTTTACGCTCGTCCTCTTACTTCAGCCAATATTCAAAAACATCTTTCCGATGTTGGTCTTGATGCTGAATTTGCTACTCACTCTCGTATTCGTGGTCTCTCTGGAGGTCAAAAGGTCAAGGTTGTATTAGCAGCTGCTATGTGGGATCATCCTCATTTATTAGTGATGGACGAACCTACCAATTACTTGGATCGTGATTCTCTTGGTGCTCTTGCCAATGCTATGGACTGTTTCGAAGGTGGTGTTATCATGATTACCCATAACACTGAATTCGTTAAATTATGTCCAGAAAAATGGTTTGTTGATAATGGTAGACTTACCGTTGAAGGTGGTAAACAACCAGCTGTTAAAGAGAAGCTTGAACATAAGGTTGTTGAAACTGTCAAAGATGCTTTTGGTAATGAAATTAAAGTTAAACAACCAAAGAAAGAACTCTCCCGTAAAGAAAAGAAAGCTTTAGATAAGAAGAAGAAGGCTGCTAAGAAGAATGGTGTTGCTTTATCAGATGATGAAGAAGATTGGGACATATGATCAATCATACGAATTACTCTCGTCTACTATTATATATATTCAAAATTATCTATTTATTTTGAATCATACTGTGTTATTCTAAAATTTAGTCTTTGTCACTTAACTTTACAGGCAAGCAAACAGTTGACGACCGATAAAGATTAAATTTTATAGTCTACTTGTTTCAAAATAAATTATTATTATTATTTATTTAAGCTTTTTATATAGCAATTTATCATGATTTTCTTTTTTATCTGACCAGAATAATGAATAGTATTTACATACTAATTGCTTTTCCAAGTATAAAATAAACAAACATGTGCTTGATATTTGTTGAGATAAAAAATGATAATGATTTTCGTTATTCACTTTTGTGGAATTCATAGTGATATTTTGTAATAAACGTATGAGCATCTCTCTTTTACTAAAATTTAAGAACATAGCTATAATATATATTTAGAAATTTAAATAGTGTATATTTATAATAATTAACTAAGACTATGGCAATAAGTATAAAATTTAATATAGATTTTTATATATTGACTTTTTAATCAAATGCTAGTCTAATCCCATAATGATTTATTTTGAAATTTTTTTAAGCAATTTTTTTTGTTCATGTAATGTTCTTTAGAAACTATAAACAGGACTACTTACCAAGGCGTCCTTGCGCAATGGGGATCTCTCAAATGGCGTAGACCAAGAATAATAGTTTGAAGGGGATTATAATTTTAGTATAACAGTTATCTTTGATAGCATCATTATACTAAATTCGCGTTTCCTTTACATTTAATAATATAACAAATTTAAACCAATAATTAAATATTCTTCAATAAGAACACTAAATTCTAGTATTTTTAATTTTAAAACCTTACAGAAATAGCAATATTTATTAAATAGGCTGTTAGTAATTTAAGCTTTATTTTTGTCTGTAAGGTTATATATAATTAAACATGCTGGTAATTAGATCATGCTAAATAGATAAAATATTATCAAACTTGTTTTCAAATTAAAAATCTGGAAATATGTTTTCTGTTATAGTGTTTGGCTAGTTTTATTCAACATGAAGTCTAAAAACCACGTAATATGAAGTAAGAAGATATCTTTCCATTGTTATTTAGACTGGAGATGTATCAGAATTCTGTAAAGCTAGAAAAAATAATAGGCAATAATGTTGAGACCTTATATTCTAAAGCACAGTGAATTTTGTTTTTTGTACTTCTAATCCTTAGTAAAATTTGAATGTAAAAATTAAAATTTTATAGAAACTACTCAGTTATAAAAATTTGTAGAAGCAAAAAGTTATGAAAGATATATATGGGGTGTTTTTTTAGCGCTTAAAAGATGGAAAAAACAATGAAGCTATTTGAGCGAAAAAATTGGTAGTAAAATTCTTAAATACAAAGATACATCCACATATATATAATCTTCAACTCAAACTATTAAATATAAAATTCTCAAATAAAAATAGTTTTAGAATGTGATGTTTTTAATAAAAATTGTCATTTTATAATATACTTACTTCCCATAATCAAAAAATATACTAGGAGCATTAATAGTTGCTTTAGCCAATAGATTTACAGTATTGTCTCACAACAATAACTAAGTGGTTAAATTTCTTGTTGAAAATTAAATTTACAATCAAGACCAGACACCGCTTTAGACTGATGGATTTTAAGACTCGATCTTAAGGTTCAACTTTGGTAAAACATCTATATTTCCTATATGAAATGCGGACACCACGATAAGGAACATCCTTACAAAAAATCATAATTTAAAATCTTAAATATATAATAATTATTTGATTGATTGGCCACAGTTAATCAGTAGAAATACATAAAAGCATAATCAAAAATATTCTTTTAATATCAACACTCAACTCTTGCATAAAGTCAAGAAGGGTAACGAAGCTGAGACCTAATAAAAAAAACCAATTCATAACTTTTGTTATAAAGATAAAATAATATAGTTATACTATTAACTACTAATAATTGTATTCAAAAATTCGTATATTTTATACCTACATAAACGCCTTATATTTAAATTTGTTATTTAATTAAGGTTATAGCTTAACTATGTGGGAATGTTTTTTTTGGCTTCATTACTTTTTCTATCTTTAAACACTATTTGATCGGAAATTTTATTAGTAAAATTCTTAAGCCTAAAAATACATCCCCATGTATTTAAATAAAATTGTTTACTTTTGGTTGTTATTTATAGGCTATCTAAAAAAGGCAATTTTACTATTAGCAGAAATAGAATTATTAAATGAAGTACAAAAGTTTGCATAAAAAGTTAGTATGGGAATACCTTTATTTAGTTTATTATTGATATTTATTAATTTTATCTTGTATAAAAATGGAAAGATAATGAAATAAAATAGATGGTCCCATATAATTATTAACAATTTTTATTTAACTAATTAATGGAAGTACGAGAATAACTTGAATAATCATTTATACTGGTAAAATTAGCCGAATTAAATGGATCTAAGACCTCAACAGATTGTAAATCTTGTAAGGTTCTTTGGAAGATTTCCCAATCTTCAGGAACTGGAACAGCAAACTAGATTATCATTAGCTAATTATTCTAACTTAAATTTAAAGAAAGTATACCTCTCCAAGTTCATATACATATAATTTACCATCAGAAGAACCAATAGCTACTTTCATACCATCATCATGCCATACCAATTTATTCAAAGCACATTCAGAAACTTTGGTTGATATCAATGGAGCCTAAATAATATTACAATTAAATAATAGATACTAAATACAATAAGTACCTCAGTATCAACATTTAAATTCCACAAATCAAAATGTCCAGTACCATCAATAACTCCGAACAATGCAGGGTGGATTGGTGACCATTTAACATCATAAACATAATCACCAGAATGTTCAAATGAGTGAATTGCAGGAATTGAAAGGGGTGTCGATGATGAAGGGGCTTGCATAGGACTCTATTTATTAATGATTAGTTAGAAATAAACTATACTAAAATAAATTTACTTTAGAGCGCCATAATTTAACTGACCAATCAAAGGAACAAGTTAAGAAAAGATCGGAGAAATCATATTTACCATTAGTTTGTGTAGGATGGCAAGATAAACCAGTAACTGGGCCTGTATGACCACTATAAAAATGATGTGGGTGTATACCTGCTTTACTATTGAAAATATAAATATCCACAGTATTATAAACCAAATTATTTTTACCTTCCTGCTCTTTCATAACGATGGGCATGATAAATAGCTCCTTCTTCAGTTCCTACTAAGAAAGTAGAAGTTTCATTAGAAAGGAATCCAAGCTGTGTGACTGCAACTTCATCAGTTCGAGGATGATTTGTATGAGTTAAAAACAAGACATCCTAATAAATTATAAGATTATAATAATCCGATAAAATAATTACTACCTGTGGTTTTGCTAACATATCCAACTGCCAAGTACAAACGTGTCCATCTGTTGAAGCAGTAATAGCATTCAATGTTTGATGTGTACCTATCAATTGAAGGTTATATACGGGATGGGTGTGGCAATCTGCATCCAAAGGTGATGCTAAAGTAGGTAATCTAGAGCTAGAACGTGTATCCCAAATTACAACTTGACCAGAATAAGTACCACCAATAATTAATGTTGGATGGAACTCAACAAACTTTGCAGTTAAAACATCAGACTAAAAATATACAATTATTTTATAGATGGAAAGGTTGAATAAAACTTACCTGAGCTTGAAAAACAAATTCAGGCCTATCACTTAAATGCAAATTCCAAATTGCAGTCAACCCATCTGGTTCATTAGAAGCCAGGATGTTTTTATTGTATGTTGATAATAAAAGCTCAGGGTACTTAGGTGACCATGCAATGTCCATGATGGAACGATTTCTAGTTACTTTATCATCATAAAACACACTCAACAACTTCACAGTCTCCTTTTTGTCTTCTTTATTAGATTCATCACCAATAGTATAATCTGCCAAATAGTCATATTTTTCACATAAAGCACGCTCCATGACTTTAGAAGCTGTATCTAAAAATGTAACAAACTCTTCTTTGACCACAATATCGCCGATTTCTTCTTCTGTAAGCTCTCTTAAATTTTTAGCCTCAGTTTCTAGTTCTCTCAATCTTTCTTCCTCAGCTAATTTAGCTGCTGCTTCGGCTTCTTCCAATGCTTTTCTATCTCTTTCTTCACCTTCTAATTTCCTAGCTTCTTTAATTCTTCTTTCAACTTCCTCTTCATCATATTGTTTTGAGTTGAACATTGAAAGTGAAGTTTGTGCTTCTTTGTTGTATACTACTTTTTCTTTAGGTGGTATATCATAAATCAAAGATTTGACGGAGGTGAATTTTGGTATGATTCTTGCTGGAGCAGATGCTGAGGGTGATTTTGGAAGTTGTAATCCTGCAGAGTTTGGTAACGATGCTCTATTACCTTGACCACGTTCGCCAAGGAATGAGGAAATTTCAGTTTCCATAATATCTGTTGATTTTTCTCCTCGTTTGTGACGTGGCAATGAATCTAAAGTTGAAGTTCTTTGATGTCTAGCTATTCTTGGAGCTTCTGGAGTCACTCTAGAGGATGTCACTGGTGGTATTCTTGAGCCTACATTTTCTCTAAGGGAAGTGGCTCTTGATAATCCTCCGGCTCCAATTCCAGGATTTCCACGTAAGGAAGCTGCTCGTGATAAACCACCACCAGGGAGAGCATTATTACCTCCAGGAATCCCATTCGTATCCATAGGACTCGTCTCGGTCTTCCTTTGAGCCATATTAGCTCTAAGTTTTTCTAATTTCTCCCGGGCAAATTTTATCTTAGAACTTTTGTCCATTTTTTCTCTAAACTTAAAAACAGTTGCATTTCTATATTAAAATAAATTTTGATGTTGAGTCTAAGTAGATGAAACGTAATTGGATACTTTCATTTTGAATAATTTCAATAAAAATCCAAGATTTAAAATAAAAATTGGTGATGTTTTTTTTGATTTCATTATTTTTCCATTTTTTAAGCGCTATTCGAGTGAAAAGATTGTTAGTAAAATTCTTAAAAAAACACCCCCAATTAGTTATTGAGGTTTTATTTTAAATCATACATTTTACTAAAAATATTATCGTTTATCAATTTCTTAAATATCTTGATAAATGTCAAAGATATTAAGCTACTAACTAATGCTTTGTTACATATACAAATCATATTATAAAAAATCTTTAACATACCAATATGAGACAAGATGATAAAAAACAACAAGGCTATAGTTTGAATATATAAAATGGGAGATCTATGGCTAATTTAAAGATTTTATTCAGAACAAACATATAATATGGTTAAAAAAGAATTTAGTATAAAATAAAAGTAATCAGCTTTATTAAATTATTGCTTTGTATATCAATATAAGAATAAAATCAAATAGATCTAATGATAAGTGTAAATTTCAAGGATTATAATGAACCGTTAGTTTCCATTAATAACTTTATACTAATCAACATTTGTTGTTTTTAGGATATTTGAAAATACATTTAATTGATATTATATTACGCTAGCTTATCTATAAATAAATTAGGTACAGTGAATTTAAATTATCTTATAATGCCAAAACTAAGGTTTGATAATAACAACAGTAATAATTGTGAATACTAAATTATCATGGTCATTTTTTATATATTTTATAAAAAATAAATTGTGAACTTTTAATTTGATTTACTACGATGATGAAGCTCTTTTTCTATAATATAATAAATAAATTAAGCAAATCAAGTTTTTAAATATAAATACCTAATTCAGAAATTTGTGCTTTAAGTTCCAACATATCAACGCCAATCGAATTCTTAAACAAATTAGTAACTAACTTATGTTTGAATATCAAACCTTACATATAATTTTCTAAGTTCAGCTTTTAAAGAATCAATTTGTTCTAATTTAACTGTAGTTTCTTTTAAATGGCGAAGATCTTTTGATACAGTTTCGATGCTTCCGGCATATTTTCTTACCTAGATAAAACGTTAGTAACATTTATATTTAAAAAAGGTTCTTTACTTTTTCAGTATTTGATTGTAACTCTTTGACAGAATTAAGCATTAATCCAGAAGCAATTTGATAGTCATTAATTAAGAGATAATATCCGCTTGCACCTGCAATAGTTGAGCCCAATAAAAAGCCAAGTAAACTAACAATTAAATATACTTTTATTAATAAAAATTAAAGTTACCCTCCACGAAATGCACTCATTCTTGGTTTAACTGGGGTTGCAATGGTAGTGTTATGTCTTATGAAGGACTTTGTTAAGCCACTTTTTGGTAAACTTTGGATTGCTTTCTTTAACATGTTGAAACAATAAGGGTATTTAGTTTAATTCTGTCGAAATAATGAAATTATACAAATTTGATCCAATCACATTGGTAATAATTTTATGACTTAAATTGATATTTGGAAGTGATTTTAAAAAAGCAACTTTTTGCTGGTATAAAGCAAACTTTGCAAAATTTTATCCAATAAGACGCTATTATAGAAGCACTCTTGAAAAATAAACTTAAATTAAAATAGAAATTATTAAAAATATTTTAAATTAGACTGACTATATTTAAAGACTAATTATATCAAAACAACAGTTTTATTTGTATTAATGAAGTATTTTAAAGCACTAAATCCTGAATAATAGCACATTATTTTTATCGGTCCCGAGTAAATAATTTAAACATTACAGTATTTTTAATTTAAAGTAAAATCTTTTTAAGCTATTTTTTTATATTGTTCTTATAGAATATATAATTTAAAGCACATGAATTTGTATTTGAAGATCAGTAGAAGTACAACAACATAAAGCATCCCAGTATCAGTGTTAAAAATAAATAGTTTCACAACAAACCAACATATATAATCGTTATAAACTTTAATAATTAGTTCGAGTTTATTTTGATATTATTCGAAATAGCTTAATATATATAATGATACTTGTTTATAGTACAATTATAACAAAGATAGCAATGACACAATATAGAATAACATAACTATAATTTTTTAGTATTAACTTTAACATAATAATTTAGCAAAATTATCATTAAGAGCTTCAATGCTATCAAACCAGTTTTTAACTACTTGGTTTTTTTCATTTGAGACAATTTTGCCAAATACATTTTTAGATACCAATTGAACAAGCTTTAAGTGACTATATAAAACATAATCACTATAAGTCACTAAAAAATAATTAATATTACATTAAACATAATAATATTAGATTACCATTTTCACCTTCTAAAAACGTTTTATTTTTAAGTGTAGTTAAAAAAGGTGATAAAAATTTGTCAATAGTTAATGAGCATTCTTCAAAAGTACTAGAAAATTGTTCCAAAGTCATGTTCAAAACATTTTCACGAGAATCTCGGAAATAAGCCTTATCATTATCATTCCCCAATTGGTTATAAATGTCTAAAATAATCACTTTATATAATGGCTGAAAATAACTAGTAATATAATTTTCTATAAAATCGGAGAAATGAGAACCATTTGGAAATAAAGAGTTATTAGGATACTTCAATTCTAAACTTTTGACTATTTTACTACTCTCATAATTATAAGTGCCATCCTCATAAACCAATAGTGGTATTTTATTCCACTCTCCTTTACTTTGAAAATTTAATAAATTATTTTAGTACAATTAAGCTACTTACGTTATTTCAGGTATATTTCTTATAATTTTACTATAAGTTAACCCAATATGATCAAATTCGACATCCTTAATACTATTTAGCTATCAACTATTAATTATCAATTATTTACTTTATGTTTTAGGGCTAACAAAACTCTCCAACCATATGGGCTATAATATACACCACCTTCTTTATTTATTAAATTATACAAAGTTAACATTTTAGTACTGAAATAATGAATAATTTTTATTCTATTTTATACTAGTTTCGCTTTATTTCTGAAATTGAACTTAATTTGTTTTGGGTACTGGTGATGTATATCTAAAATATTATGGTTATAAATAATTATGTATTACTAATCGATATTGTAACTAATTTGATAAATAGTTTCTCAAAACTATATAACAGTCTTATTAAATTAAATTGACATACCTTAGTATATCGAATAATTTTAAAATATAAACAAGGTCAAATAAATTAAAATAAAGAGTGTTATAATTAACTTATTGTAGATAAGACGATTCATATAGTTTAAAATTCTTTATTTACGATCTTCAACCATGATAAGATGATAACCAAATTTCGTTTTAACTGGTGGATCAGTAAATATTGGGTTATCACAAGTAGAAGGCTGTAATGCAAATGCGGCATCTTGGAATGGACCGACCATTCCACCTCGGTTTAACCAGCCTAAATTTCCACCAGATTTTGCTTTATCTTATATTTTAAAAATATTAAAACACTCGTAAAATATAGCATATAAACAATAAAAATACCTTCAGAATATTGCTCAGCAACCTAAGTTTTAAAACATCATTAAAACAGCCTTATATCATAACAAAATTAAATTACTTTATCAAATCTCATTTTATCAACTTTGATCTTTTCAAGAGCTTCCACAATCTTTAATACTTGTTTAAAATCATTTATTCCAATTTCTTTTCAATAGAATTATTTTTACCTTGGAATGCTTCTCACATAATATATGGCGTACCTATAATGTTTATTAATTTAATCTATTTTTACTATTATCAATAATATTCATTTACTTTTACACTAGTAGCTGCCTTTAATTTTGCTGGAGTGGTGCTCTTCTCTTCAGTTTTATTATTTTTACTTCCACTTGCTTTTGGTTTCCCCATTTTAAACAAAATTGGTTTTTATTTCTCACTTTAGAATTTAAAATCGTTGATTTTGAAATTTAAAACTTAAAAGAAATTCAATTTGATGTTTGAAATCATGAAACAAATTTTCTAAATTATAAACTTTATTAAATAGTTTATAAATAAATCATATATCATTTATTTGATATATTAGATATAAATTTTTATATTGTATTAGTGTAATATAATATATGATAAAATTAAAATAACCAATTAAGTTAAATAAGTAATAATGTGACTTCATCATTTAATTTTGGAACTTAAAATCATAAATTGTGCCTAAATGAAAAAAGGTTTCTTGTTGTTTTTTAAATGTCCTACAATAATTAATATATATCAACTAATAATATTAAATCAATAATATAATTAAACTTTGTATATATATATAAATAGATATAAATAATTAATAGTTTAATAAATAAAATTAAAAATGAGCAAACCTCAAAAAAATAATAACAAAGTAGATCCTGAAACTAATATAAAGACTGCTCCAGAAACTAATAAAAGAAATTCGTTTCTAAGGCGTGGATCAAGAAATTCAAAGGTAAATATAGTATACGTTATGATAATATAAAAATACAATACTAAATATTAAAAGGACTCAAAAGAACCAAGCTTAAGTGTAACTATTGATCCAAAAAGTAAAAAAGAGAATGGTGGAGGAAAAAAAGGATTTTCTAGGCTACTTACCCCAAAGTATTATGAAATAAAAGCTCTAGCCTTATCAAAAGTTGAAGAAAAGAAATCTATATCTGAACATACGCCAATCCTATCCGATAAAAAGAAACCAAGAGATAATTCAAAAATAGCTAAAGTCGAAAAGGACAAAACTGAAAATAAAGAAAAAGTTGATGTAAAAAGTATACCAAAAGTAGATGAAAACAAGGATGATAAGAATGGTAAATTACTCTAATAATAAGCATTTTGTTTAGTAATACTTTATAGGTTATTTGATTGCTGATAGTAATAATAGTAATAATAGTAATAATAAAGTTGAAAATGTTCCAAATAGTTCTCCAGCTGATGTGTTACTAAAAAGGAATACATCCAATGGCAGCGCTCAAAGCTCAATACCAGTAGTGGGATTGAGTGATATAATGGTATCTAGTACCCCATCACTATCACCAAATAATATATCCTCAACAAGTCAACTAAATGAACTAATATCTTCACGATCACCTTCTCCAGTTTTAAATAGCAATAACAATAGTAATGATGTTTCATTTAACGAATCCTCTTTTAATAATTCAGCAAACTTAAATTCATCTGCTAACTCAATGTTAATACGTAAATCTCTCGCTAGTACTTTAGGGACTGGTAGTTCCATTTCATTAAAAACAGTTTCAACTATAGGCAACCCAAAAGGATGGGAGAAAGTATATCAGTTTTTTACAGGATGGGTCAATAAAAATAAAAAGGGTATTAACATTCATAGAATACAAATCGAGAAAAGAGGAAAAGTAGGTCATCAAATATCTTTGCTAAAACATTTTTATTAAAATATGTTATTTAGAGATTAAATTCTACAAGGCTTAAAACAATTAAAGAAAATATTGAAAATTCAAAAGATAAATTTTTAAGTCATACTGAAGATAGCTTTATAAATTATGGTAATTATCTTAATATCAATTAATCATTATTTATGTACATACTAATGATACAATGTTAGCTCCTTTATTTGTTTTAAAATTAGTATCGCTAATGTTTTCAGAGGAGATAGCTAAGTTTCGATTGGAAACAGAATCAAAGATGGTATGGGGAATTCGAAGAAAAAACTGCATTGAATATGTTGAAATAGATGCTCCATGGGAAAATCAGGTAATTTATTAAATGATAATTTAAATTTATACTAAATAAAATAGTGTGGTAAAAGAATGATTGGCCAAGAATTACAACCGAATGAATATATTTCAAGAGTTGTAAAAGAATGCTGGAAGTCAATTTTGAAAATAGGCAAAGTAACTAATTGTAACAAAGAGGAGTTGAAAGTAGAGAGAAGAAAAGGCTTATGGTTTTTAAAACAATTTTGCATTATTTATGGGTTTGGAGTAGTTAAACTAGGGATGGTATCGCAGCATATGCTTCCTCAATTAGAAATGATTGCTACCCTACCTGAATTATTTCCTATTCAGAATTTTATTGAAGATACTATATATGGTCTCAATAAACAAGAAAATATAAGAGGCAAGCATATTAGAAGAATGCCATCGTATGTTATTAGAAGTAATATGACTACCAGAAGACCCCCTGCACCAGGATATCATATGCATCATAGGAAGTCAAGTAGCGCTCTTAAATCATCTCCGTTAACACCTACCCATGTTTCTTCAAACTCAAACTCAAATTCCCAAAGCTATAGTTATGGTTTACAAACTCAAGAAGGATCTGGAATCACTCTAGAGAGATTAATACTTTATTTAACAGAAAGTTTAACAAAGATAAATTCACCATCTCTTTCAACTAAGTTATTTTCTCAACTTGTACATGAGGTACCAAAAGGTGCTTCGATCGTTGATAGTTTTCATAGAGGAGAAATTAATTTATGCTGTGATTATCTTTTAAGCTATGATTTCGTGATTTCACCTAATAGATGGTTTAGAGAAAGTTGTGATCAAAAAGAGTTAAGCATTATTAATCAGGATGGCTTTATAGCATATTTAGATAAGTTAGAAACCGACGTAGATCATGGAAAAATACGTTCGATAAATTTAATTAATAAGTCGATAGCATCAAACCATTCTAAGCATGCTAAATTGGATCCTCGCTTAGTTGCTTCCCATTTAAAACATGTAATTTCTCAACATGGTGGTTTAATTTCTATTCCAATTGCGCATGTGATTATTGAATTAGTTGGTCCAACAATGCCATCACGTACAAAATCACATCCAAATGTAACTAATTGTGAAGCCTACGATGGCCATCCCAATGAAGAAAGAAATCAATTTATTCGATCCCTACTGTTGTTATCTCCATTCCAGTTTAATATGATACAAAAAGTAATACAAGTCAGCCAAAGGATATTTGAGTATTATAATAATTATGACAATGATGTATTTACATTTCAAACTACCAGGAGTAATACTGACAAAGAAGGTATTACTCCACAAGAATTAGCCATTGTACTTCCAGTGATTCCAGCCCATTTGCTTCCAGGTGTCCAATGTATTAAACAATGGAACTATGCTTGGGGTAAATTACTTGAAAATGGAAGTAATTTGTTTTTGGATCCTACGTTAAATGGTCTTTCCCTTATTCCAATTCGCTTAAGCAAAGGGTTTCAATCTACCTTGGAAATTTTACAAGCTTCTGGTATTAAGTTTTTATCTTAAAATAGTTTCAATTTTTGATTCTAATTAGTTCATTTTTATTTTTTTATATTGCTTCATTCAACTATTTTATAATAGTATGTTTAATTACTTTATGATCATCATAACTTTATTTAGAAAATACCTTAAGAATAACTTTTATTCATATTTAAGCATAGAATTTAAATTTCATTAGTTGCGACTAAATTTACTTATATCTATAATTTATTTTTTGACAATAGCAGACAAAAGTAGACCCGAAGTCATTACTGCTTGGGGTTGTATAGTTTAGAATCAACTCTTGATGAGGCAGTATATTTTGACCAGAATAAATTGCTAGATGTTGATTAAGGATATCTACATTCCCTTTTAAATACTAATTTAGAATAAAACCATTATAGTTATATCATATTATTTTATTTTACCAGTACAACTTTTAAATTTTGTTCATAAGAATGATTAAAAATCTTACTATATTACAATAGTATAGTGTACCTATTTTACATGTAAAACCAATTATTATAAACTGTTTTAAACTTAAATTATCCTTTGATTTTATTTTTCATATTATTATATATATTATAATCTAACCTAAATATATAAAAATACCCATATAATTGTATTATCTTTGCTCTACGCTGAACTACATTTACATTTATAATTTGTCCAATATAAAACA
The DNA here is from genome assembly GCA_030770535.1 of Batkoa obscura. Lineage (NCBI taxonomy): Eukaryota > Fungi > Entomophthoromycota > Entomophthoromycetes > Entomophthorales > Batkoaceae > Batkoa > Batkoa obscura. Next base: position 35,182 of record JASVEC010000032.1, read on the forward strand.
AAACAAGATTTATCTTTTTAAAAAAGAAATTCACACTTAACTCTCCAACCTTTATTTTCGGTTCTAAATAACTATAAAAGTATTAATATATTATTATGTCGGTAATAATATAAAATTTATATGAATCTTTTCTTTCAGTTTGTTTTTGAATTCCTCTTGACTTACAGTTTTCTGCAGCACACGAACAATAATCTCCACATTCATATATGTTTCTGAAATAATTTGATATATCTTCTATATATATTAGTTGAGCTGTATTTTATAGTTAAGATAATAAATATAACAAATAACAGATTACTATAATTTGATGGACAACATGAATAGCTATTGTTAAGCTATTATATATTTAAGTCAAAAGAATGGTCAAAATTACTGAACAATCATTTGTACAAGAACAGCCTCGTTGCTTCTCTTCAGTAAAAAAGTTTTTATTTTTATTTTTAGTAACACCCCTACTTTATATTAGAAAAAGAACAGTGTCTAAGTAGAATATTGGATTACTTCTATATTTGGTAAGAATTCTGAGTATTTCCTTGCCTCTTCAAATTGAAAATTAGGTCCAGCTTTGATCTCTATTCCATCCCATGCTTCTTCGATTTAGGAATATACATATGAGGGTGTTTTTTTTGACTTCATTATTTTTTCCATTTTTAAGCGCTATTTAAGCAGAAAATTTGTTAATAAAATCCTTAAACACAAAAATACATCCCCATATAATTATTTTGGATTTTTTTCTTTAACAAGAATAACTTGATTCAAATACACTTACTTTTCTTTAATATTGTAGTTATTTATTCTTTGTTCTCAAAAATTTAATATGGCACTTGATGACAGCCTTGTTATTATCAATAAATTTATCAATAAAGTTAAGTTCAATTTAAAAGAATTTATAAACTTTAACAACTGCAACTCTTCAAAAGAAGCTGATATTTATTTTTCGTTGTGAGGCCCACATGTCCTTTTTGTGCACCTTATGTATGTCTAATGAAGGCTTGTATATTCTTCATCAAGCCTAGTGATTAAGTTTAAGTTTAAGTTTAAGCTATTGCTATTGTAACAAATTTTATTTGTAATATCAAAGTATAACTGTAATTCTGATGGTTCTGGTCTATAAAAGATAAGGAAATGGGGCTGTTTTTTTTAGTTTCATTATTTTTCCATTTTTTAAGCGCTATTTATGTGGAAAAATTGTCAGTAAAATTCTTAAATACAAAAATACATCCCCAAATGTATTTGTGTTTAATAATTTTACTAGCAATTTTTCCATTCAAATAGTGTTTAAAGATGGAAAAAGTAATGAAGCCAAAAAAAACACTCTTATAAAATCTTTTTCTTTGAAAGCTACAAGCCCTTTATGGTCTATCAATTTCTTTAAATTTTCCATCTTTAAAAAAATTAGTTTTATATTCTCAAATATTAATATATAAAAAAGCAAAAGTTTATAGTCATTTTATAATGATTATTTTCAAATTGGGATGTAGTTTTTAGTTTCAAATAATTACTTAAACCTTACTCTATTTGTAATACTAAATGACCTATGAGGATCACTAATAGTAATAATGATTGATAAAACTTAGATGTAATTTTAAAAATAATGTACATTATTAATATTTAATTTATATTAAAAGCCTAATTTTAGACACTTAAATATAAAATTTACTTTAAAACAAAAGCTAAAAAAAATCAATAAACAAATAAGGGATAAGTTAATCTATCTAATTTCAAGCAGTTTACTTTTTAATAAAATGGAAGCAAAAACAATAAATATTAAAAAACAATCAAGTACCCCAGAAGGTAGCAAAGAAAATGAAGATTTTGATATTGATGAAACAATGAAGACGTTAGATCAAAGTACAACTTTACTACCCAAAGTATTTAATTTTGTAAATTTAATGGGTGATAAATTTGAACATGAACAAACGAAAAGAAAAGTAATATTTCAAAATATAAATGGTTGCTTTTAACTCATATTCTAGTTATCTGAGCTTACTGATGCTTATAAGAATATCCATGAGGCTATTGAAAAGCTTCCAGGGATGGATTTATCTATTGAAGAACAAGAAAAAGTTTTAATTAAAGAAGAAGAAAACTTAAAGAAAAAAAGGTAAATAAATTTAATAGTTTTGAATTAAGATTTATCATCATTAATAGAATAAAAGTTGAAAAGTATAAAAACCTGCCTATTTTTAAAACAAGTCTTGCTACTTTATCACCAGAGATCGTTAGTAACCAATCAACATCTATAACACTACATACTGATATAAAAGAAGAAGCAAATCAAGTTGGTAATTCAAAAATGAATGAACAAGTGGAAAATGATTTAAATTATGTTAATGGGACTAACGGAAAATAGATAAGAAAAACAAAGATAGATGAGAGTATGTAGGATTCATTAAGATAGGCTATTCAAATGATGATCTAAAAAGTTTTATTTACAAATTAAATATGAAATATAATAAATATTGCTTTATAGTTTTATGAGTTAGTTCTATTTTAATTTTTTTTTGTTGAATATTATTAACTTGATTTATAATCAATGATTAGTAAACAACAAATGTGCTTAATATTTAAAATATAATAAAAATGAGAGTAATATAAATAAACTTTAAAAATACAATATAAATCATAATAGTTATAAATCCCATTCAAAATTAAAATTATTATAGTAAAATTTATTAAACTAAGCTCATTTACTGTACCAAATATACGAATTTCTATTAAAAAGCAACTTTTTAATAAATACAAAAATTACAAAGCATATATCAAGGTGAGTCCGATCCCAATAACTCTTGTTTAAGTATCCTCTCTCTTATCCTAGGTGACTTCCTTTGTCCATGTTGAAATGCTCGACTGACCTTTGCCTCTGTTATAATTTTATCTTCAGCTTCTTTCATCTTTTCATCAAAAGAGGTCAATAAGTTACCATTGATCTCATGATCTGCTTGAGGTTCTTGATCTTTATTAGCTTGTCCTTTATCATCATCAAAAATAGATTCAACAACTACCTCCACACTATTTTTATTTAATTTATCTTTATTTATAGGGTTAGTTGAGTCCTTTGAACCATTTGCATATTCAGGGCTCAGTCTGGTTTTTATAGGCTTCATCAAATGCGTTGGACTACGTCTAGTAACTCTAACTGGGCTAATTGATGACAGTCCTTTTCCAATTCTAATAGATTTACCACTTAAACCTGATGTAGCTATAGTTGGACTTTTGGCTTTTACATTAAATAAAATGGGTGAGCTCTTTGTTTTGGTGTTTGCTTTTATTAAATTAATGTCTTCTTCATTCATCTTTTCAGGTGATCGGTCACTTCTCTTAGTTTTACTTCTATTGCCTTCTTGTGATTTTGATAGGGAAATTGGAAGGGAGGGCACTGCACCATTCCGTGTTGGAGAAAGAGGTGACTTGAATTTAATAGGACTCTTACTTTTAGGTGAAACGGAAGGCTTTGATTCTGTTTTTTTCTCCTCAATTACTTGTATTTGACTTTTGACTATAAATGGATTTACAGATTCTGGTTTCAATATCCCAATAGATAAATAATAATTATATCTGAGCATCCATAATTGCTTTTCCAAAAATGAAAGTTGTGACTTACGTCCTTTATTTCTCAATGCTAAACTTCTTCTAAAAGCTAAAGCGGGGCTCATATTAATGAGTGGATTTACCTGCTTTCCATTTACTCCCTGGCTACCTAGCATGATTGTCTTTGGAGTTTGTAAACCTGAAAGCGGACTTCTTATTTTTGGCAATGTTTTATTTATGTTATTAACAACTACTTGCTTTTTAGCCAGTATATTGTTTGTTTGCTTAGTGGAATTAAAGTTTAGAGAAAACGCTACTTTTGATCTATTAATTACAGGTTTGATTGTTTTTTGTATTCCTGTTAAAATCTCATTATCTTTCGTGGTTCCCATTTAACTATTTGATATTATGTATAAAAAGAGGTATCAAATGCTTAGCGTTATTATCGTTTAATTAGTGATAATAACCTAATTATTCTAACAAATAAAAAAAATGATTAAATTTATTATCAAATCAATACAATCAATAAAAACAACAAGTACAAAAAATTCCCATAATTGGATTATTGTCTTATTTTATCAATTGTTCGATATTCGGATTAAATAATTTAAAATTATACAACAAAGAAATCAAATTTAAGATTCTAACATTACAATATAATTATTTAAATGATAAAAATAAATACTAGAAAATCAAGTATGCTTTCTAAACCTAGATTTGTATTATCGATTTTAATATAAATAAACAAATTAATTAAATAATACAAATTATATTGATAAAAAATAAAAAAATCTAAAATCTAAAACCCAAAATTAACTCAATATTATAAAATAATAATATGTATTGTTTATTAATTAATGGGTATATTTTATATAACTTTTTAAAATTATTTGATAAATTTAAAAACTATTTAATTTGTTTGAATTTGATTTCTAAAAGTTTACTCAACTAAAAATACTGATAGCTATCATAGATATTATTGTATGAATTTTCAGACTTCAAAAATAGCTCAAACTCTACATACAAAACACTTCAACACTATCAAAATACTTTATACCTGTTATGTTAAGTTTAAAATAAAACGATGAAATAAAGACAGTATGAAAACACAATACTTAAATAATAACCTTACTAATTTAAAGTAACCATTATTTCCCGTAATTTATTTTTTTATATAACACTATTCTTCCATATCATTAAAATCTTCTTCTTCATCTTCTTCCATTTCGCCATTACCTTCTAAATCATCCAATTCTAAAGCTGGTAAATTATCTGCTTCAGGTTGAGGAGGTGGCATATTATCTTCAATTCCATCCCTAAAAATTATTAAATAAATATAAATAACTACTAATTACCAAACTTCAATTTTTAAAAAAAAAAAATTTACCATGGGATTGGAAACCTAGTTACTTTTGGTTTATCTGAAACTAATCTTACTAAGTGTTCATATGCAATATTTTGTGGTGGATTAATTTGTAACTCTTGGACATTGTATTCTGCTTTAATCAGATAAGAACATCTTAAAAACTCCCTATCCCTGTATTGACATTTTAAATAAATAGCAGTATAATCCAATACATCATCTGGGTTTAATTTGTTTGTATCTGGTCCTTTAGTCTATATCATTTTATTTATTATTTCTATTTAATTGCTTCTTCCTGCTTTATCAGTTTACCTCCATTACAAACTTATTAACACCAACTGGTACTGGGCCAACTAAAAGTGAATCTAATTCTTGATCCCATTCTTTATTTGTTGAATGGCCAACAAAATATAAATTAAATTCCAAATCTATCAATAATAAAGTAAAAAATTAACCTATTTTAGGTAAATATCTAATCTTATATAACAACTTACCTTGTTGTAACTGACCAATACATTCAAACGTAATTTCAATTTGGAATGGTGCCAAAAAAGGGGCAGGATTATTTAAAATGGAGATGTTTAAAATATTTACTACACTCATTTTAATTTAAAAGTATTTTAAAAACTAATCATTGTCTATATTACTATACTTCCCTTTTCTAAACCAATCATCTTTAAATACCTCACTATTACTTCCCTAAATATACTATATTTAGCAGCATCAATAATGAGTACGGATTGGTTTGTTATTATGGTACACTTTATTTAAATAAAATATGATATTTAAATGTTAAATTGTAATACATTTAACACAATATTTGAACTTATAATATACTTTAATACTTTATTTATGATATGATTATTCATTATATTTTAATTTAACATTTATTTTAATTTAGTATTTATTTTATTAAATAACTTGTAAATTTTATTTAAATAAAATTTGATTACGTTTTATCTTAAAATTAAAATTAAAATCTAATATTTAAAATAACTATTCTGATATTTAAAGAGTAAATTACAGATGTGATTATTACATTATAAATATTAGCACTACCACAAGCTCTTAAAACAAAGCTATTAAAAATATTTCTAACAAGAAAAAAATAAAAAACATTCTAATATAATATTATAATAAAATACAATAGCCTTTTTTTAATAAACATATATAAACTACTACTTAAACCTAGGTAAAGATTTAAATAAAATTAAAACTAAATAAAGTTCATGAAAACAAAAGGCTTTAGATAAACTAATTTAAGTTATCTCAAATGAAGTTTATTAGAATTCTAAAATTAAATAAAAATTACAAATCAATTTAGATATCCCAATCTTCTTCATCATCTGATAAAGCAACACCATTCTTCTTAGCAGCCTTCTTCTTCTTATCTAAAGCTTTCTTTTCTTTACGGGAGAGTTCTTTCTTTGGTTGTTTAACTTTAATTTCATTACCAAAAGCATCTTTGACAGTTTCAACAACCTTATGTTCAAGCTTCTCTTTAACAGCTGGTTGTTTACCACCTTCAACGGTAAGTCTACCATTATCAACAAACCATTTTTCTGGACATAATTTAACGAATTCAGTGTTATGGGTAATCATGATAACACCACCTTCGAAACAGTCCATAGCATTGGCAAGAGCACCAAGAGAATCACGATCCAAGTAATTGGTAGGTTCGTCCATCACTAATAAATGAGGATGATCCCACATAGCAGCTGCTAATACAACCTTGACCTTTTGACCTCCAGAGAGACCACGAATACGAGAGTGAGTAGCAAATTCAGCATCAAGACCAACATCGGAAAGATGTTTTTGAATATTGGCTGAAGTAAGAGGACGAGCGTAAAGACCAGCACGAGCAGCTTCTTTATCATCGTAGGCTTGTACGATCTTTTGGAAACCCCATTGTTCAAGTTGATCACGAGGGATCCATACATTATCATCATAAGATTTACCAACCCATTTAATTTCGTATTCGAAAGATTTCTTGAGTTTTCTACGTCCAAAGATGTTTTCAATTTGGTATTTTTCACCTTCATAGACAACAACCTTTTCCATTTGAATCTTATCTTCATCGGACATTTGACGAGTTTCCTTTTCTAACAATTCTCTATCTTCACCATATTGGTAACGCCATTGAATATATTGATTAGGAGTTTTGTCAAGATGACGTTCTAAATGATGGAAAGCATGTTGTGCAACATAAGCAACACGTAACATAGGATGTTTCCATACTTCACCTTCAGTAGTATTCATTTCACCAGTTAAAATTTTAACAAGGGTAGATTTACCAGCACCGTTACGACCATGAATAACTACACGAGAAGAAAGAGAACATTGAAGCGACATATCATAAAGAATTTGACGATCGGTTCCTGGATAGGTAAAGTTAATTCCAGAAAGTTTAATAATAGCCTTATCTTTAGATTTAACACCTTCAAGGAAACCAGGAGTAGGGAAAGAGAATTTGACAGATGAAGCAGAGAGATCATAATAAGTTCTAGCTTCTGGAACTTTACGTACAAATTCTGAGAGATTACCTTTGTAAATCTTAAGCTTACGGTTTTCATAATGAATGAAACCAGTACATACATTCTCTAAGAAACCAGAGTCATGGGAAACAATGATGGAAGTGACATCTGGAAGAGAAGTAAGGTAATTTTCTAACCAAGCGACATTGGTAGTATCTAAATGATTGGTAGGTTCATCCAACATAAGAATATCTGGTTTAGCAAGAAGAGCACGGGAAAGTTCAACCTTCATCTTCCAACCACCGGAAAGAGAAGTTACTGGGTTAAGCATCATATCTTCACTGAATCCAACGGAAGCAAGAAGAGTCTTAACTTCTTCAACAGTATGAGCACCATTGTTACAGAGATAATCAATTGGGTTGATATCAGAGTCATCACCTTGAAGGGAATGTTCAACAAAGACAGTCTTCAATTCATCTGGGGATGGGAAACCATCAAGTTGACCATTGGCAATAGCACGCATAAGAGTAGATTTACCAGCACCATTTGGACCACAAAGACCATAACGACGACCTTTATAAAGCTTGAAACTAGTATTATTTAAAAGAATTAAAGCACCATAAGCAAGAGAGAAAGAACAGTCACAAAGGACAACACCATCATCTTCTTCTTCAACTGGGGCAGTTTCTTTAAGAACACGTTCATGTTCAGCAACACAAAGCTTAAGGAAAGATTGACAAAGAGAATCGGTTTGATCTTTAAGAATCCAACTAAGATAAGGAGTAAAGATTTGAGAACTCCAATCTTCTAATTCAAAATTTTGAATATCTACTGATTGGACAGAAAGAGTAGCAGCATAATTGACAGCAATCTTAACAAGTTTGTTATCTTCGATTGGAGAACCAGTAGCTTGAGAAACGAGAGAAGCAAGAGTGGAACGAACCATTTCAGTACGTTTAGCAAAAGCTTCAGTAGCTGAAGATTTGTTACCACCAGCACCTACACGAAGAAGAGTAGCATGAGCACGTTTGACAACATTGACACACTCTGGGTCAGATACTACTTCAATGGTTTTTTCAAGACCTGGAAGAAGTTTTGGTAAAAATTGCTCAGCATCAGCTGGGTTATCAACAAGTTTACACATGTTATCAATAATGACAGCAGTGACACGCTTAATGGAAGTAAGACGTTCATTTAAACCACGAACTAAAAGAGGAACCATAATAGAAAGAGTTGGGGCTTCTACAGCACGTACAAAAGTGGTAGAACCAAGTTTGTAAATGGTTTCTGGAACTTGAGTTGGATCAGCGATACAGTTAATAAGATGAGGAAGGAAAGGTTCAATATCACCATTTCCTACACATCCAGTAACTGAAGTCATACAAGCTTTAGCAGCAGTTTTAACTTGTGGTTTAGAATCCCACATTGCATCAGAAACGACAGGAAGAATATCTTTTAAGTTATCTTGTACTTGACGATGAGCAATGGTTGGAAGAGAAGCAATAAGGTTAAGAGAACCTTCTTTGGTTTGCCATTTCTTGTTGAGCTCAAGTGCTTCGAATAAAGTTGGGAGAATAGCCTTAACAGAATTTGGAGAAAGGATTGAGATAAGAGCTTTAGCAGTTTCATCAGCAGCTTGACGAACAACAGTAACTTTATCAGAAAGACATTCGAGGATATTAGTTAATACAGAAACAATGAATGGTTCAGCTGGTTGACCAACGGTATTGATAATAGCGGTATAAGTATAAAGAGTACCTTCACGTACATCGGATGATTTTGAAAGAGTATTTTGGTCTAATTTTTCAAGGAGATCATCAGCAGCAAAAGCACCAACGCCATTAGCTTTGATGGACTCAGCAATTTCATTAGCAGCTTTTTTGAGGTCTTCAGTACCTTTAACGGAAGAAAGGGCTTTAAGAGATTCAGATACAGCTGGAGCAGCTGAAATTGAAAGATTGGAGAGTTCTTGATGGAGAGTACTAGCCATTATCAGTATTAATTATCTATTTCTAAAATCAAAGTGACAACTATAGTTCCTTAATTTACTGCTTCAAACCAGCAAAGGGCAAACCTTCAAATTTCTACAAAATTTCATTTTATTGAATTTTCGGTAATTGTAAGCTTAGGAGCTATAGCCAATAATATCACTATGGATCGATATAATCAAATTATATAATGGTATTTGATATATTAAGTAAATGATTTGATTCTTATGGGATGGGTTAATTGATTATCTTGGTCATTTTTATAAATTTAATTAAACTAAGGAAAGCTTGAATTCATATCCTTGAAATTTTATAATAAATTTATCCTTTATATTTTCATAAAATGGTCAAATTTAAAATTATCCAAATCATTGGACTTACCACTTGATTTGAGTCTTATAGGTTAATATATTAAGGTTTAAAATTCTCTTGTTAAAACAGGGAACTTGATTGATACAAGATAATCAAAGTTAAGTCTAATAAAATAGTAATACAAGAAATTTATAAAAATTTATCATTTGAAAAAATAAGAAATTAAAATGAAAAATACATATGGGAATGTTATTTTAGTTTCATTACTCTCTCTATTTTTTAAGAGCTATTTGAGTGGAAAATTTGTTAGTAAAATTCTTAAACACAAAAATACATCCCCATATAGTAATAATTTAATACATATTTTTATTTAAGAATAATGAAAATTTAGGGGAGATGAACATTTAAGATACATTAAGATTAAAATCTAATAATTAAATAATACAAATTCCGATATTAACATTAATATTATAAAAAATAATAGAATAAATAAGCTGTTGGTTCCATGGTGTAATGGTTAGCACCCAAGGTTTTGATCCTTGTAATCCGAGTTCGATTCTCGGTGGGACCTTAATTTTTAGAATTTAAAAATTAAGGATCATTTTAAATAATATCAAATATAAACAAAATTGAATTTTTTTATTTATTTTTAATAAATTAAAAATGTTAGTAAATTATTCCGATAGTGATAATGAAGAAGCTGTAAATAAAGTAGAAAAAGAAAAGTAAACATTATATTCAATTACAATAAAGAAACCTCACTAATATTTATACACTAAAAGGTTACCATTACCTGAATTTATTATTAAAGATAATGAAAAAAAAAGTAATTTTGAAAAATAAATAAAACTAATATTTTTTTTATAAAAAAAAACTATAGAAAGATCATTTGATCCCACTTTTCATCAAGGTAGGATAAGAAAAATACCTCATATTGAAGGAAATTGGTCTTTTTTCTTATTTTTAAAGAGTAAATTTTAATCATCTCCATCTTTAAATTAAAAAAATAACTCATCTATAACTTATTATAGTTCCAGTTGATATAAAGTATTCACAATGGTATTCAAAATTAACTAAAGAAACAAATAATGTTTTTAGTAAAGAATATAGAAATAAGGAAGGTTTGAATATGTGTATTAATAAAGAAATCAATAGTTTTACTTTATCATTATCTAAAACATGTTTTTTTAAATATGAACAATTGAAAGGATTGGAAAGTAAATTAAAATATTCATTTAGGGAAATGAATAAGTAAGTATTTTATTTAGTTATTTATTACAATCTATTACTATTTATTAACTATATTATTAGATTTACTATCCAGTTTAATAATTTAACTTATTTTGAAAATGAAGATAAAACACGTACATTTTTAAGTTTAGAAACGAGTTCCAATAGTAATCAAAAATTAAACATATTATCCAAAAAAATGAATATTATATTATTAACTTATAATCAACCTCCATTTTATGATGTAAGTGTCTATATTCTAATTTATTGCTTTTTTAATAATATAATTATTTTTTATAGCCTCCAAGATTTCATACTTCTTTATATTGGTCATTACCACCTTTTTCAATTAATGAAACTATTCTACAATCTCTATTAAATAATGAAAAATTAACTCAACAAACTTCAACTATTGAATTTGAAATTGATAAATTATATTATAAATTAGGTCATCGAATTGAGTCAATAAATCTACAATAAAAATATTATTTTATTTTATTTTATTTTATTTTTATAATCCCAATAAGCTCATCTCCACTGCAGCAGAGCCCCAATCTTTACCATGATTATGACCTACATTATCATCAGATCTTTGGATAGCTTGTTCATCACTTAAACAAGTCAATACCCCAAAGATAACTGGAACATTTGTTTGTAATGCAACATTAGTAATGCCTTGAGTTACTGCTTCACAAATATATTCAAAGTGCATAGTAGAACCTTTAATTAATACGCCAATAGCAATAACAGCATCAAATGGATGCTCATCATGTTTTTGAGATAATTGAATAAGTTTTTTACAAGCAAATGGTAGCTCATAAGCTCCAGGTACTTCTTTGATTACGATGTTACTGGATTGGACGTTGTGTACATTAACAAGTGTATCAATAGCACCTTGTTTTAAGTTTGAAATAATACCTTCATTCCAACGAGCATGAATGATTAAGATACGTAAATTGCTACCATCTACCTTTTCGACTTTTACTGGTAACCCTTTTTCAAATTTATTATTATTCATTTTCTCTTTTTCTTAAATAAAAATCGAATGATTACTTTATTTTTAGCTTAAGTTTTTATTAAGTTCTTATTAGATTTTTTATACATGGGATTATTAGTATTTATGCGATATTGAATTTGAATTTGAATTTGAATTTGAATTCGAAAATAATGCTTTTTTTTTTATTAAATGCTTTTTGCTAAAATAAATATAATTTAATAACTATATATAATAAATAAAAGTTTAATTTAAATTTTATAAAGTCTATTAATAATTTTACTTCGATTATGACAATTTAATCAACCACATGTTAATTTTAAAATAATTAGCAATTAATGTAACGTTTGAACATTAACTTGAACATTCATTCAAGAATCCACCAATAAACTCTGTAAGTTATAATAAAAAGTATCAACAATTTGTACCAATAAAGTAAAAATGTGGAGAAGAAAAAAACACTCTCAAAAAAAAGAGAGGGGAACTTAGTAAAAAATAACAATTTTTAGATTGTTATTATTTCTTAATTAAACTATTTAACATTCTATTTCTTTTTAATAAGATGCTACTTCTTTATTTTTATTTCTTAATACACATAACGATAGGGTTTCAATTGAATCAAGCCGCTTTGAAAGAGATTGGTATTTATGGGAATTTTATTGGATTAAGTAATGTAATTAATGAACCTAATTTATTAAATGATAATAATTCAGGATATGGAATTTATTTATATAATAATACACTTAATAATACAATATTATCAACTGATAACAATAATAATAATAATACTAATCTACAACAAAATATCAAATTCAATAGTCAAACTAAGATAACAAATTATTGTATTAATGAAGTAAATAATACTAATCAATTATATTTAACTGGAGATATTTATAAAGATAATGAACAATATGGAATAATGAAAATTGATTTAGATGATACAAACAAAATAGAATATTTATTAAAGGATTTTAATGGAGAAATCAATGATATTAAATGCCATCAACATGAATTATATTTAGCTGGAAAATTTCAACTCAATTATAAAAATCAAAAGACTATTAATAATATAGTGAAATTACAACTAAAAGAGAATATATATTCTATAAATCCATTTGATTTTCTTGGTTTAAATGGACAAGTTAATAAATTATTGTTATTAAATTCCAATGAAATATTAATGGCTGGTGAATTTCAGTCTACTTTAGATAGTATTCAACAAGGTTATCCGTATTTAAATGAATTAATATTGAATAAAGAACAAATTAAAATTGGTGGTAAATCAACAAATTCAAGTTTAAATCAATTAGTTAATACAAGTCCATGTAATAACCAATTAGGTATTAGTTTAATGAATGGACAAGTAGGTTATATTCGTTTAGAATGGGGTTATGAAACAGAATTATTAAGTATTAAATTAGTTAATTTATTATTAAATAATCAATATTCAACAAAATCATTTCAAATTTATTCCATACCAAATAATCAATTATTAGAATTAAAATATAATAATAATAATAATAATAATAATACATTTAATATTTGTAAAGATAAATGTATATTAGATAATAATAATAAGGAGCAAGTGTTTTTTATTAATTCAAAAGAAAACTTTCAATTATCAGGAATTGAAATTCATTTATTAGAAAGTTATAATCAGGCTATGGGTTTAAAAAGTGTTCGATTATTTACAAAAGATCAAATTATTAAATACAATCAATATAATAATAATAATAGTAATAGTGAAGATAGTAATGAAGATAATAATGAAGAAGACAATGAAGATAAAAATAATAGAGAATTATGTAATAATAATAATAATTATCAAATAGAAAGAATTGGAAAATGGAGTATTCAACATTACAATAATAATACTAAAGATTATTATTTAAGTAGTAAATCCAATAATAAAAATTCATTGAATATTCAATTTAAATTACAACAATCAGGTAAATATCAAATTTATTTAAAATTAGGACCTTGTTATTATAATGAAGTTAAATGTATTCAACAACTAAATATTCAATTTAATAATGAAAAAAAAACAATTCAATTTAATAATAAGAATGAGAATAATTTAAATTATTTATTAATTGAAGATCAATTTTTAAAAAATAAAAATTATCAATTAATATTAAGTAATAATAATAATAATAATAATAAACTAGATTTTTTATTTGATTCTATTAAAATAGTTAAATTAAATAGCAATAATAATTTAAATGGTTTATTAAGTTATAATTTATTAAATAATACTATTAATGATCAACTTTATACATGGATTAATCAAAATAATAATCAAAATAATTATACAATTTATGATGTAATAAAATATAAGGAGAATGAGATTATATTAGCTGGTAAAGATCAATTTAACCAACCATTATTAATTAAAGGTGATAATCAAACAAATTATGAATTAATTATTAAAAAAGAAGATAATAATAATAATAATAATAATAATAATAAAGGATATATTCAACAAATTGAATTAATGAATAATGAAATATTATTATGTTATGGACCATTTCAATTAAATAATTCACAAATTAAAAATTTAACATATTATAATTTTAATTTACAACAGTTTAATTTATTAAATAATAATGTTTTATTTAATGATATTTATAATATTAATAAAGTTAATAATCAATTATTTATAAACTCCAATTATTCAATTATAAATAATAATAATAATAATAATAATAATATTCAATCTTATTTAAATTTTAATGTAGATAAAAATAATACATTAAGTTTAAATAATCAAATTAATTTACCATTTATTTTTGGGTAAGTAACTTAATTATATTATTATTTTATTGTTATTAATCTCATTATTTTTAGTAAATTAAATTATTTTATTCCTTATTATAAAAAGAATATTACATTAATTTTAGGTGATATAAATAAAGTAGAACAGGTAAATATAATAATAACAGTAATATTGATATTAATAATATTAACTAAAATTAAAATTAATAGATCAATTCAAATGGACTAGTTAAATTTAATTCAAATGGACAATTTATAAATTTACCTAATTTAAATAACAATACTAATAATTTAATATCATTAAATCAACAGCAATCAATAACAACAGTTAATGAATTAAATTTAAATAATAATAATTTAATAGTATTAGCTACTAATTTTAAAATTCATAATCAACAAGGTATTTTTATATTAAAAGATGAACAGTGGATTAATATTAATATTAAAAATCAATTTATTAATCAAATTTATTTAACAGATAATGATTTATTTATTACTGGTAATTTATTAGATAATAATAATAATAATAATAATAATAATAATAATAATAATAATAATAATAATAATAATAATAATAATAATAATAATATATTACTTACTCCTACCTCTACTTCTTCTACTTCTTCTACTTCTTCATTTTTAATTTATTCTTTAATTAATAAGGATTTTGATTATACAATACCAATGATTCGAGGAAATAATATTAAAATCAATAGTATTCAACGTATAAAAAATAGTCAAAATATAGCAATTGGAGGACAATTTGATTCAATAGAAGGTATGAAACATTGTAAAAATATATGTTTGATGGATATGGATTTAAAACAATGGATTGATTTAGAAATTGAATTACCAAATGAAATCACTCAAGTTATTAAAATAATTAATGATTTAAATTTTAATGATATGACTTTAATAGTAAAAGATATTAATAATCAAACCAGAATTATTAAATTAGATAATAATAATCAAAAATGGCTAAATTTGGATATTAAATTTAAAGGAGATATTTTAGATTTAAGTTTTGATATTGTTTCTTCAGGTTATTTTTTAGTAGGAAAACAATATGAAAATAAGCAACAACAACAACAACAACAACAACAACTATTACTACAACAACAATTACAAGAAGAAGAATATTCTACTTATTTAGCTTGGTTTAATAGAACTGATAATTTAGTTTTATTAAGTAATGGTATCAATAAAAGTAAATCATTAAATTTACCTTTATTATTACCTTTATTAAATACAACAACATCACTATCAACAATAACAAATAATAATATTAATAATATACAAAATCAATATAACAAATTATGGCCAAAAGAATATACATTATTAATTTCAGGTCAATTAAATTTAGATCATTATGGTTTATGTTCAGCTGCAATTTATGATGGAAATCAATGGATACCTTATTTAACTAGTACAACAATAAGTAAAGAGAATCAATTAATATTAGGAAATTTGAATTTTTACTTACCATTACCTTATTATTTAAAACAAAGAGAATATTTACCTTTAAGTTTAATTATTTTAATATCTTTAGCTATTTCTTTATTATTAATATTATCTCTTGTTTCAATTGGTTTATTATTATTATATTTAAAATTTAAATCAAATATATTAAATCATTCTGTCGAAATTCCTTTATTATCTAATTCTTCACCTATATTAGATAATAAGACATTAAATTAAATTAAATTAAATATTATTTTATTAAAAAAATAATAAAAAATAAAAAATAAAAAATAAAAAATAAAAAACAAGAACTATTTTATTTCCCTTTTTATTTATTTTTTTATTTTTTATTATAAATTAAAACACTCAAAATTAAAAATAATCTTTAAAATAATATATTCTCATCAATTTAATAATATCTTCTTATTATATTCAATTAAACTATATCCTTACTATATTCATATTCTACTTTACTTTTATTATTAAATAATATACCCTCAATAATTTAAAACTTAAACTCTTATTAATACACTTAAAATTCATTATTAAATTTTAAACTTAAATTTTCTATTATTGTTTTTTCTTGAATAAAAAATGGAATTTGATCTAATTTTTGTTTCAATATTTTCAACTGCTCCTTATCTACTTTAATGTTATTTTCCATCATTTTTTGAATCTCTTTAACTTCTAATTCAATCTTTTCAATTTCTTTGTTTAAATTTAAAACTAATTGAATTTCTACAAAATCAAATTTTAATTGTTTACTTTTTACAATTAATTCTTTTAAATAACTTAGTTGATTTTGATTTTTATTAGGTACTAATAAAGATCTTGGTGAACATGCTTTTGGTTTTAAAATAGCTTTAGCTAATTCTCGAAATATATAACATTCATTTAAACATAATTTTAAATATTCAATTTCTTCACTATAATTTCCGTTTATTGGAATTTCTTCAATTAACATTTCAATTTCTGTTAATGGTGGTAAATAATTTTTCATCATTATTTGTTGATATTTCAACTTCCATTCTGATTCTTTAATTGGATAGTTCTTTAATTGATAAATTATTTGTTGAATTTGTTCAATTGTTACTTTAATAATTAATTGACGTTCCAATAATCGACAGTTACAAATACAGGACATATGTTCACTACAACTAATAATTTCCTTTTTATCACAAGTACATTGAATATAAGATAAATAACAAGGTACATTACAAAAAGCACAATTTTTTACAACAATTTCTTGATTTAATGGATAACTCTCTTCTTTTTCTAATATAATTATTCTTTTAATTTTTTTTCTTAATTGAATCTCCTTATTCATTAATTCTTTTAACATCTCTATTAAATCTTTTGCTTGTTGTAAATTACTCGGTTTTTGAGCTGTTTTAATAATTAATTGTTCATGACTAAAAATAGGAGCAATTTTAAATTTAGAATATCTTTCGATACATTCAAACCCAAATTTAGACCAATCTAAAGGTGCAAAATTAACTGCTTCATTAAAATTCAAACCTTGATTAAAACCAGCATGATAAGCTTTTGGAAATGTAACTACAAATTCACCAGGTCGTTGATCAACAGAATACACAGGTACTTGATGTCTTAATAATACATCAGGGGATATAGTAAGTGCTAAATGAGATAATACGTTGGGATGCCTTTCAAATAAATTAGGTACTTCTTTTTTCATAGCCATTTCAAATTGATTAGCTGCTAATCCAGGTATACCATACCAAGTTTTAGTATCTCCCCAATGTTGATAATTTAATGAATAAGCATAATGATCTTCATTATGCCAACAAAAAGTAGAAAAACACATACCAACGTAAAGCCAAGGGACTGTCATTCCAGAGATACTAGTATTTAAATGAGAAAACATAGAAGTTGGTAAGGTAGGTAATATATTTAAATTCCATGGATTTTCAGATAATTTATCATGAGGCTCTTTTTCTTTTGTTGGAAAACCAGAACCAAAATAAGAAGCTGGTAAATCAGCACCATATTCAACTTCAATTTGTGAGATTGGATTATTAACTAGATTCCAAAATTCTATTTCTGCAATACTCTCCCTTTCTTGTAATGTAAATTGATCAAAGGGCTTATTGATTTTATTATTTTTATATAAATCTTCAAAATATTTTCTTTTAAATGTATCCGCTCTCAATTTAAATTGTTCTAATGTGTAACTATCTCCTTCTTCAAATCCAATATCAATTTCTCTTAATTTAATACATGTTGAACAATAAAATTCACCTTCTGGTTTTTTATTCATTTGTGGTATTAAACAAGTAAAATGACAATTTAAATTGCATTCCGTACATTGTATTATTTCATTTAGTTTTGAATTACAAGTACATAGAACACATGAATTTTCTTTTTCTTCTTTACGATTTTCACTTAATTTAACTCTCTTTTTACTATTATTATTAGTGTTATTGTTGTTATTACCCATTTTAGTATTAATATATTGATCATATGGGTATAACCAAGTATCATAAAATGCTTTAACTGCACTTGATATAGAGGGATGAACTTTAACATCATAACCCAAATTACGTGCTAATTGACCATATAATTTTTTTTCACATATCTAGATAAATTAATATTATTATTAAATGTAAAAATAAAGTATTAAAATAAAACATATATTATTAAAATAACTTACTTTATTTCTACCACCAAGGAACTTAACTTGTTGACTTAAAAAATAAAGATCTATTGGTTTATGAAATAAAGTTAATTCATGGTCCATAACTTTACCATATTGATAGTGAAATTGTTTAATATTATTAATAAAATTTAATCTTTCATGATTTTTAGCACTTATTGAATTTAATTGTTGACTTCTTGAATTAAATTTAAAATTCTAAATAATAATAAATAAATTAATAAATAACAAAAATAATAAAATTCATTAATAAAACTAATAAGATGAATAATAATAATAATAATAATAATTACCTTTAAATCTAATGAAAAACTAGGTTGAAATGATTTTGGTGGTATAATTTTACAAATACCAAATTGCTCCGCTTCTTGTTTAATGGAAGCTATATATTTCGTTGGATCTTTAAACTCAAGTTCTGTAGGAAAATAAGTAGGCGCATTTTTTAGGTCAAAACAACGTTGTTTCTTATCGGGTATGGATAAATAAGGTAAATCAATTACTTGTTCCAAATCTTCCATCTTCCATAATCCATAATATTTTTGCTGAAGTTCTTGTAATTCAAAATTATCTTCTTGAATCAAATTTTCTCTTTTGATTTCTTGTTCTATACTTAAATGAGAGCGAGTGGCTATTGTCTATATGTATTGAAAAACAATCAGTTAGTTTGGTATTAGTAAATTAAAAAAACAAGCTATTAATTTAATATATACAAATTAAAATTACCATTTGAAATAAGATTATAAAATAAATTGATAAAAAATAAATTCAACTTCAATTCAATTTCTATTTATTTAAATATGGTGGAAATTTAGGGGTTATTACTTATTTAGTTAATAGTTAGCATCAGATAAATGGCAATAACCCAATCATATCAATAAATTAAACCAATCAAATCTAAAATATATTTTGGTTGAATTATCCTTGAAAATAATGTGACTATTAATCTTATTATTAATAAACTTAGAAATATACATCATCATTAATGATGATATTATTCAACAATGGCAATAATATATATTTAATAATTATAAAACAGCTAAACAATAGTAGTATTATTCATACTATTGAATATTATTAGTTAACTATATACAATTAAAAAATTTAGTCAATTTACGATTTTAAATAGGAATTATGAATAATTTATTAATTTGCATAGGCCCCAATTTTCAATCAATTTTATTAATTGGCTTAAATTTACCAATAAATTTCTGGCATAAAATTATTTAAAGTTCTTGTAATTTTTTTATGTTCTAGTTTCTAATTGTATTAGTATTATTGATATTTTTGATTTATGAAACTAAAAGGGTTCTTCTTTTACTTTAGAATTGTAATAGTGGATTTAAAATGGATAGTTTCTATTTGTATACTTTATACTACTTTTAGTCTAATCGGACTCTATTTTTTAAGAAACATAATATGAGGATGTTTTTTTTGGGCTTCATCACATTTTCTATTTCTTAAAGTGCTATTTGAGTAGAAAGATTATTAGTAAAATTCTTAAGAAAATATATCCTCATATGTTGAATAGAATTTGATTGAAAATATCCTGGGTCTTGATCGATTTTTAATAAAATAAAACCTGGGTATTTATGGACAAATTTAATTTAGTACTCTTGTTACAGCTCAACTTTAATCTGATTTGTGATAATTTTTATAATTAACTATCTAACTAACTAGTTTTTAAGACATTATCATGAGATTTTAAACTTTCTAGAAAATGTTGATTCTTAAATGAATAGTTAAGTAAGTCATAAGGGAGCTGTAAAAGCCTTAATCTGCTTTAGAAAAAAAATAATGATATAAAATTGGAACGTTATTAAAACTTTTAGTGATAAACAATTGTCATTTACAGGACAATGAAAAGATTTACTGTTGCAGATAATAACTAACTTATTTTAATTAAAAAAACTATAATCTGATTTTTAATAGAAATATAAACGATCTATAAAATATGATAAATTTATGTATTAAATGGGAATGTTTTTTTTATTTAATAATTTTACTAGCAATCTTTCCACTCAAATAGCGCTTAAAAAAATAGAAAAGTAATGAAATCAAAAAAACATCCCCAAATAGTACATTATTAATTACGGTAGCAGATATTTTAGTATTGACTTTTTTAAACTGTTATAACAGTTATTTGCCTACTTTTTAATTGTTTTTTTGTTTAAACAAAATTTTTAGTTATAATAATTTAATAAATTTATCTTCATTTTTTATAGTATTTTACTACATGGGGGTGTTTTTTAGTTTCATTACTTTTTCCATCTTTTAAGCACTATTTGAGCGGAAAAGTTAGTAAAATTCTTAAACATAAAAATCTATTTCCATGTAATTAATTTTTAAATATTATATGGGGACGTATTTTTATGTGAGAATTTTACTAATAATTATTCTATTTAAATAATGCTTAAAAATAGAAAAAGTGATGAAATTAAAAAAACACCTTTATTTTTATTTTCTTTTGACTATATTAAGTAATATTTTAATATAAATATTTTATTATTCTTATTATAATTTTGTCTTTTATTTTTCATAAATTGTTATAAGTTTTTTTTAATTTTTAGCTTTTTATAACTATAAAAGTTAATATTTAATAGTTGAAGTTAAAACAGTTTTTACTCAATTAACTAGTTGTAAGTCAAATTTTTTTATTTATAACTATAATAAACTTGAATCATAAAAAATACCATATAATAAACTATAAACTATATAAGACAAATGAAATAAAACATACTATTATAAATTTTATATAAAACATTACCAAAAAAAACTTAATGGTTTTATTAAAAGTACAATACTAGGAAACAATTTAATAAAAAACTTCAAATTAATTATACTATATTATATAAATCATAGTTAAACTGTAAAACTATAATTAATTTTAGAAACAAGTTAAATGATTACTACATTATAACTAATTATAAAGCTTATAAAATAATATGGAGATGTATTTTTGTATTTGAGAATTTTACTAACAATTTTTCTACTCGAACAGCGCTTAAAAGATGGAAAAAATAATGAAGCCAAAAAAACATCCCCATATTTTACATGACTAATATATATAAATCAGGTTCCAACTATTAAATCTTACATTATAAATATCAAGTATAGACACCAAAATACTAAAATAATATTTTTGCAATTAAAAATTTTATAACAAATTTAAGTGAGTAGTTTTATTATCAAAATCAAATACATTTTTAAATTATGGATAACTAATTTAAACATTCCTTAAATTGAATAATTATTGTGATATAATTAATTATTAAATTAATAAAATAATATTTTACAAAAACTCATATTATCAAAATTTTGCTAAACTTAATATAAAAAAAGTATTTAAATAGAAATCAAATTCAACCAAATAGCTTTCTTAATTTTATGTCTATTTATGTTTTTAAACAATTATCATTAATAATATGAACTTTATCATTATAGAAAAACCAATTACATATGGATTATATATGAGGATATTTTTTTTGTTTCATTACTTATCCCGTTTTTTAAGTGCTATTTAGGTGGAGAAACTTGCTAGTAAAATTCTTAAACAAAAAATACACCCCCATATATTACTTTAATTTAATCATAATTTTTGGGAAAAAAAGCAGAGGTAATTAATTATTAAGCTTTATTATATACTTATGTAATATAGTGTTTAGGGACAAATACTGTGTTTATGTAGATTTAAAAACATATATAAAAAATATAGTTTATGGATTAATAAGGATCATTTATGCTGCCCTCATTTAATTAAAGTTTTTGGAGCTTCTCTTCGAAAAAACTATAAAGTATGTTTTATTTAATTTATATTAATACTAACTTCTAGTATCAATATTGTGTTTCTGTATATTCAGATGATTTTCAGGTCATTAGACTTCCTGATAATGTTCATGACTTCATTTGTGAAATATCTATCGACTGGCCCACTAATTTTAGTATATGACAACATAGATGATTTAGATATACCCAAAGATTTTGAATGAATTAAGGAAAACATTTATACAGAGGATGCTCCTATTGCAGTTCTTGATAAAGCACTCATGTAGTTGTGAAAATGGACGTGATTTGGATTATACCTTAACAAATTGTCTTTGTAATGGAAACAACCATATGGGGATGTATTTTTGTGCTTAAGAATTTTACCAACAAATTTTCCGCTTAAATAGCGCTTAAAAAATGGAAAAAATAATGAAGTCAAAAAAAACACTCCCATATGCTAAGTGAAATCACCTCATATAATAGTAAAGGTTGCTTACTGGCGAGCCTTTAGGAGTAATTTTGGAATGTAACAAACTTTGCCATTGCCTCGTCATTTGCATTAATTGAGTAGTCCAGAAAGAAAAGGAAGTGATTACAGATTTTCAAAACATTTGAAAAAAGGTGGAGAGTCAGGACTATGGAAGATATACCCAAAGGCAACTTTATATGTGAATACATTCGATAAATCATTACCAACAAAGAAACTGATTGAAGAGGGAAAAACTACGATCAAGCACAGTCTACATGCCTTTTTGATTTAGATGTTTCTAAGGGATCGGGTAATGGTGTATATACTGCAGATGCTTATACATTTGATAATGTAGGTCGCTTTTTCAATCATTCATTTGACCCCAATTTAACTGTATACTCGGTCTTTACTATAAAATACGATACGTCCATTTACAGGATAGGTTTTTTGAAACTAAAGATATAAGTGAAGGAGATGAGCTATCCTTTGATTATCAGTCTTTAACTAGCGAGGATGATGGGAAAGAAACAAACGTCATAGACTTTAGCAATGGGAATTATGTATGTAAATGCCTAAGCCCAAAATGCACAAGAAACATTCATTTATAAGCAATAGAAATAAAGTAATTTAAAGGTGATTCAAGCAACTTTTAACTGAATGAAAACAGTTACCAGAATTAAAAAGAGAAGTTAAAGCATATCCATATTATTGAAATTTTAGAAATATTCAAGTTTTTTTTTAAAAATAGGCTTATTGAACCTGATTCAAATCATTGAAAATATATACTTATTAAATAATATATTTAATGAAAATAATATATTTAATGAAAATAATATATACTATGTGATTTGATTTAAGTCAAAACAATTCCACACTACTTTAATTATATTTCTAAATATGAATGTATAGTATAACACGGCATTATTCAATGCCAGCTATTAAAACTTTGTATTATAGTTCATATTTTTCTATTTTAATTATGTTTATTTTAATATGTAAAATCCACAAGTATAAAGATAACTGGTAGCTCTCAAATTTAGTAAAGTTCCACTTAGATTTTATCTCTTTAAATTAATACCAAAAAATTATCTTGCTTCGAATTGAACCACTATTTAAAAATAAATATTTAATGATAAATGATTTAATGAAACTTACATCTTTTAGTACGCTTTTTGAATAAAACACGAGAACCACATCTTGTACAGCGTACAACTTCTTTTGGTCTTATAGTACTTTCTTCTCCACACTCTATTTAAAAAATATAAACATTTATACTTTATATATCTTCTTGTTACTTACGAGAGCAGTCATAATTAAAATGACTCACATCAAACTTTTGACCTGATTTAGACTCCTTTTTTACTTCTCCGTGCTTTAATTTTTGACTATCCATCTTTTAAATATAAAAATACAAACAGTTATTTAGTTTGAAAGTGTTTATGGGACATAAGTATAGAGCAAAATTCTGGTTGGTTATATATCCTTAGTTCAGATATTATTGGTTTAGCTTTTATTCTCCTATTTCTAATCACTTTCCAAGCAAAAAGTTTAGGTAAAATAACATTTAATTTACCTAATAGTATGACATTTTATCGAATATATTAAAAAAGTCATAATAAAACGAATAATAGTTTAGAATTGACTATAATAAGAAAGTAAACAATGGCCACAATAAGTCAATCTTGAAATGATAATCACAAGTCAGCTATCATAGTATTATTTTCATTTATTAACTGTTGAAAATCACTAGAATACTTTCAGAATAATATTATAATGTAGCCTTCTATTTCTCGTAAAACTTGATGTTCATTTTATTAAAAAATCTGTACATTTTTATTTCTCTTTTGAGCTCTAATGATAAACATTTTTGTCAAATTGTTTATAACCAATACTAGCTAGAAGTGTATATTAGTCATCTGTATTATCGTTTACTTCATACCTTGTTAGAAGATTTGAAAGTGATGTGTTTATAAAGTTTGGAAATCTTAAATTGATGCTATCAATCCCTTTCATACTTAAAATAAAACAGGTGGATGCTTTTTTATATTAGTGTAATATTTTATAATATTTTAACTATTGACCCTTGAATTAGTTGAGGATTTGCATGATAAAATCTACAATCTTAATATTATTGATATAAATATTTCCGCTTAAACCTTGTTTTTAAAATTATAATAATTCTGCTCATAAAATCCTTAATTAAACTAAGTAAGGGCTATATAATACCTGTTTATATGGCATAATAGTTTAAAATATATTGATAACATACGAATTAAGTAAATAATTATAAACCATTTATTATTTTAAAAACTTTATTAATTGGAAAATTCAGAAAATAAATTCAAGGGAAAAGAAAGGTATAATTTGTAATCTAAGAGGCTTAAGCAATTGATTGTACAGAAGGAGAAGGATTGGATTTAGCATTATAAAAATAAAATTGTGCAAAAACAATGAGATCTACTGTAATGGTTCCGGCTGATCCCATAATCCATGGTAGGTTTTTAAGTATAAAATCGAAATCCTTGCTATTTGGATGAAGTAAAACCGATAGTGAAAATGAACTATTTCCGATCATACAAAATAAAAATAAACTCATTGATAATCCTTCTACCGATTTGCGTTGATAATTTTTAAATATTTGTGGTACTCTAGCTCCCCAATATAAAAGAGTCGAAGTCCATCCTAATAACACTCCCAAGCTTAATTTATATTCTAAAGCTATATGGATAATGTTATCATGACCATTTTCGGTATTCAACCAGACAATTATCCCAAATATACCTAAAAATGCTAACACATAAAGGAATACTTTATTGTTATTATTAGTTTCTTTTTTATCAGAATCAACACCGTTTATGCTACAATAAGCGTTAGTATTATTCTCATTATCATTAATTAATAACTGAGTCATTTCTTGAACTGGTTTATTATATAAATATAATTGATAGATCAACACTAAATCACAGAAAATGAAATAGACAGAGAGTAATATGGTAGTTGGTAACAAATGCTCTAATATGGCACCCGCTAAATTTATTAAGTCCCCTACTAACCATAAATATATGAAACAAGGTGATAAGGAAGAAGTATCTTTCCTCTGGTAATTTTCAATTACTTGAGGTATAAATACGACTATCCAACAAATTAACGAAGTAGTTGCTAAAGAATCTGAATAAAAAGTATCCATGAGTTATTTCAAAAAAGGTTTAAAGATTTAAAGCTTTAATTTTATTTAAATACTTTTCCTTAGTTTATTTTTATCAATTAAGAATAAAATTGTTTATTCTTTTAAAAAACTTCAAAATTTTGTTCCCCTAAGTTATTTTGACGGTTCGAGAATTGTGGAGAAAAGGTATTTTTATAGTAATCCTATATTATGGGAGCCTAACTTTAACTTTACATAAGACATAGTGTATATATGAGTTTCTCAATAGTAAGCCCCAAGCAAGAGTATTAGTATCAAGTTATAAGTATTAAATAATATCGAATTTATTAATAAAAATATTCTATTGATTACATTTTGAAGTTCTTCGTAGAACTGTCAACTTTACCAAATTAAGGCTCAATCTATTTACCGAATTCTTGAAAAATATGACTGATTCCCAATCACAATGTATCCAAATTTATAATTGAAGTTTTTGATGTGAAGGTTCCTGTGGTGGAATTGCTGAGTCTCATGAGGAGCAGTCGAAATTATTATAAAACTTATAAGTCTACATTCAAAACATAGTGTGATATTTCAAATAAGTAATTTATCCAAATACAAAATACAAAATAAGAAAAATAATGCTATTTGGGATAATAAGTTACAACATTTAAATTAATACAGGCTCCCTAAAAATACAATGGCAATTATATATATTTGTGTAAACTATCAAAAGTTGTCTGATAACAAAGAATGATTTAGTAATACAGAATATCTTTGGATATTTTAAATTAATATTGTATAATGGGTTGAGTTTATTAAATAAATTGTTATTACTTATCACAAACTTAATATTGAGTTAACAAAACTTATAAAATGCTAAATCCTCATTTTAATATTAGTATTGTCTTTTATAATTAGATATTAAGAACATGTTTTAACTTTTAAGTTTTATTCTAAAAACGTATTTCTTTCAAAAATTATATATCCAAACACTTTTTATTATCTCATTTTAAGCTATAATAAGTTAATAGTAGTGATTAAATGACCATTGTATATCTTAGTTCAATATGAAATCTAAATACTGTTATCGATGCAATCTTATATAATAAGTGTATTAAGTAATATAAAAATAAACTCAAAATTTATCTAAACATTTATTATAATAAAATGATGGGATTTTTTTTTTCATTTATTTGAATTTCGATATTAGAATAATTCTATAATAAAATTACTAAACCTTTGCATGAAACTCTGCAGTTTTAAAAGGAAAAGGATATGGCATTATTTAGTACTAACTTGAACAATCTTATTTTAAATATAGAAATATTTAACAACATTTTATTTTCAACAAAAAACTTACACCATAAGTCGCCTAATACTATTAAGTTTCTTTTATTAAAATAAAATTACCATATATTTCATGTTTTTCTAATTATATTTCTTGAGCCTCTCTTAATTTAAAAGTAATCTTTTTGCTTGTCTTGAAATAATAAAATCGCTTGCCTTTTTGATTTTAATTTGAATAAATAAAACTTTTAAAAATAATTTCCTTTATATAACAATCCATTTTCGTCAATAAATTAATCCTTGTTAGCATATATAATTTTATTTAATTCTTCCTTAATACTTAAACGCGGGAAGGATACAACATCTAAAATACGTATAAAAATTAAATAACATGGACTTGAGAATAAACTTACAATGCGGACTCTTTCACCGAAAGCTGCTGGTGGGATGTTAGAGGTGAACTTAGCCTTAACTTTACCGCTGTTTCCGTGGGAACGAGTGATACGACCCCAGATGCAACGGAAGCGGGAACCATGTTTGATGGTCTTGGCTTTGTATACATAGGCTACACGTTTACCGAGGTAGAAATCAGTATCATTTTTGGTTTGAACTCCTTCAACGGCAATGATTGATGAGTTGGAATCTGAGTTACGCTTAGCACGTTTGTGTCCTAAAATACGTCCATGGGCAAAAAGACTATAATATACTGTATTAATATAATTGCCATTGAAATCTAGATGTTAATTTGTCTCTATATAATTGGAGTAGGTATAGTTTTTGATTTTCCTTCATCTTTGATCAATTTCTAAGCTATCTTGTATTAGATAAAGTACTCACCGGGCCATTTTATATAGTTTCCCGATATAGGTGTTGATACAACTAGAAAAGAAGGGTTAATTGCTAATTACTTTTACTATATCAAACTGATGCATCCATCCACTTTGCTCTCTAAAACTCAAATTGAATCCTCTTTTAAGCGATTTGATTGGGTTATTTAAAAGTAAATGTTATGAGCTAATTTGCAAAGATTAAATCCAAAAATAAAAATTAATTCAAGGAAATTCCTTATAAATGAAATAATTTAAGTAGAGTGTATAAACTAGAAAGCATTATATAATATCTAAAAAGTATAATAAAATAATATATTTAGTAAACTATTTTTCACTATTATTTATTTATCAGAATGAGTTATAAAAAGTAGATATCTATAAAGCTTAAATATTAAAAAAAAGGGTCTAAACCATACGTTTTTAATGACATTGCCGTAGTTTATTTTGATATTTATAAGTCCCTAGCCCCAAAAAGATACACTATATGAGCTGAATTCTTAAACTATTAAAAATGATTCCATAAAAACTGTAAAAACTCTATTAAGACACTGAATTTATTGGAGGGTCTAAAGACTCTTCGACAATTTTATTATTTTTAACTTAATGTTCAGACCATTTTTATTAGTAAGAAGGTATTATAAATAAATTTAGTTGGACTTCTTACGGAAGGAAGAACCTAAAAAAAACTATTAATAAAACATCTTTTTAAAAATAAAGCAAATACCCTCAGTGAGACGGGCACGGCCACCAGTTGGTTGGCAAAGAACAGTTGAGCAGCTACCGCAAACTACAACAGTTTGAGCATGAGAGAAGACGGTAGTAATGTTATAACATCCTTTTTAAATTTAAATAAATTGTTTGAAGTTATAAAAAGGAATAAAATACCTTGGCACTTAACATCCATGAAGTAGGAGTTTGGAGTAGCTACAAGACGCTTCATTTTGTGAAGTTTCTTTTCATTTTCGATTGAAGGATTGAGAAGATCAATAGCGAGCTGTAAATGATAATTTTAGTTCCAGTTCTAATATATTTTTCCGATTAACGTTTAATTCTCTTTTTTATTCTTTTCATAAATTGAATATCGTTTAAATTACATCCATCAAATTTCAAATAAATTCATTTTTAAAAACCATTTAAATTTCTATTCGTTTTATTCATTTTCCAATATTCTATTTATGCTAAAACAATTAAAGTTACATACCACCATCTTTGCTTACTTTGAAGTCTTTAAAGGTCAAAAGGGAGGAGCACCAATTTTTGATTAGTTTTTATTATTGATCCAAATATGCACAGCTTCTCCTTAGTTGATGAATTTATGCTGCGCCAATTTTTTGTTTGGCAAATAATTGCTTAGTTGACGACTAATTAGAAAGTTTGGATGGAATTTTATTTGCCAAGATAGTAATAGCTTTGCTAAAATTACTCTACATGTGATCAAATCCTAGAGGTTAAACTCATAATAAGATTTAATTCGAGATAAGTGAGCACTTACATCAAACGATATTTATAATATATAACATGTTTAACCTAAAGTATATGCGCTTCTTATTTGAGAGCCTTGACACCAATATCGATTAAATATAGCACTAAGTACTTATAATAATTATATTGGGTCATTTATTGAGATTGATACCACTTACTATCTTAATATGTAATCTTAAATAAGTATATATAATACTTAAGGGACTTTTATATCATAATTTAGAAGGTTTTAGTTTTACTTTATACATTAAATAGGAACTCCTAGACACATGTGATATGTAAAATAAAATAAAATAAAATTTAACAATTAGATCGTATAAGCAAAAATAATTAAACAATAAGTATTTATCCTAATAAATGTTTTTACAAAGTCAATTAATAACTTCTATCTTTTAGTTTTAATTGTCTTTCAAATAATGCTGTAATATCAATTGCAAATATTAAAAATATTAAATCTATAAATTGCAGTTTATATAAATAAAATAAAATGAACTATATAAAACGTTAGTCTTTTATATGTTCTATTTACTGATATTTTGTCAAAGCACTTAGAATAATCATTAAAGCAAAAATACTGTATTATAAAAACAAGTTATAGAAGTAGTTGTGTAGTTAAGATAATATGAGGATTTAATCGTATGTTAGAATTCTACTCTAATCATAGAATTTTAAAAATACTTAAGCTGATGTTAGAAATCCTAGTATATAGAATCAATAATAAGGGAGCTTGTTTATTATAATACAAAGTACTCTCGTATTTTTAATAATCTTCGATATAGTAAAATATATACCGGAGCTATTTAAATAAACGACTAAACGCTTGTTATTGAGAAGATAGCACGTAAAGCCTTTTGTTTGAGGTTTTATCAATATTTTAAATTTAAAGTACTACAAATAATAGACAAAATAGTAGAATAAAAAGATATTTAAGATTGGCATCAATTTTAAGACTAGTTGTATTAAAGTCAAGTTTGGTGCAATATCTTTATACTTTTAGATAATTTACGTTATCATTTAAGATTTGAACTCACAGTTAGTAAATAAACAATTATTAATGTGGATTCTAATTAAATAAAAATCAGATGAGATAAAAGATAATTCCTTTACTATTTATACTGTATAAAAAGAGTAGATATAGACATATATTTGAATTATAGTAATGGTTTTTCTGCCTATTAGTACTTAAACAAAAAAGTAATGAAAATTGAAATTATATTCTCATCTAAAAATTTAAATAAGAAAACTAATTCGTAAAAATATTTTGAATCTCAGCACCCGGGATCGAACCAGGGACCGATGGATTGCTAGTATTTACAGTCCATCGCTCTTCCAACTGAGCTATGCTGAGGAACTTGCTTTTTAGATTGGCAAAAAATATATAAATTATTATTAAACGTTTGTGGCTAAAAACAATAAATTAAAAAGCGATTCGTGACTCTACTTTTTTAATTTAAAAATGTCTGGTAAGTTTGGGGACTCAATAAATTGAAATTCGAGAAATTTAATAACATACTACAGATTCACTTGTAAAATGCCATCATGAGTACCTTGCTCAACAGGATGATGAGCTTAATATAAAGATTAATGATATCATCAAAGTTACTAAGAAACATGGAGACTGGTGGGAGGGATTTAACCTTACTAACGAAGCTTCAGGGATCTTTCCAGCAAATGTAAGCGGTTCCATTATTATATGTTATTTTTAATAATATTTTAGTTTGTTATGCCAATTTCGGAAACTAAAGCTCCAGTACCAGAAGGTAAGTTTAAAGCATCTGGTTGATAGTTTACTAATGTGATTAAGGTGCTGAAAAAGTAGTAGCAGATTATGATTATGAGGCGCAGGCACCAGACGAGCTTAATTTTGCTAAAGGCGATATTATCTTTGTTTTAGAAAAAGATGATGGTTGGTGGAAGGGTGAAAAGGATGGGAAAGTTGGAGTGTTTCCAGCGAATGTAAGCATTATATTTTTCAAATAGTATTTATTAAGGATGACTTTAGTTTGTTTCAACCTATAAGGAAGGAACTCCAGTAAAAGGTATTATGTTTTGTAATTATTGTTTAGTCACTTGAATATTTCTTTGGTATGTAAACCTAATCACTATTGAATAGAAGAACCTGAAACAAATGTAGTCGAGACCGAACCCGAGCCTGTACAAGAAGAGGAAAAGAAAGGTAAGTGCACGTTATTTACAAAATATCATTTTAATCATTATTAGATTCTAGTAAGAGAGCTTCAATTGCAGATGGTAACCTTATACCTTTCTTTAAAAAAGATATTTTATTAAAGTGATAAAGGTTTTAAATTAGGTGCTTATGGAGTAAAAAAAGGCGGGCTTGGATCTTTGTTTTCTGGGGGTTTAGGGCTTAGGAAATCCAAGTCTAAATCAACAAAATCTCCTGAAGAGGTATTTTATACTATCTTATTAGAGAGGATTTATTAAAATTTGTAAAATTTAGTCGCCCACTCAAAGTAGTAAAGAGATTAATCCCTCAGAAGAGAAAAAAGTATCAAATGCTAGTAGAAAATCAATTGATGTACCCAAAATTCCAAGTGGATTTGTTAAAAAAGAAAATAGAAAAAGTACGTTATCAACTGAAGGACTTGAACCAAATAAGCCTACCACTACCAGCCCACCCAATCAACTACAATTACCAAAAGATCCACCAACTTTAGAGGCTAAAGATTCACCAAGTCTCTCATCACGTACTTCAAGAGAATTACCTTCTATACCAAAAAATAGGATGCCTAATTTACCACCAATTCCAACAGGATTTAATGCAAATAAAGCACAAAATGTAAACGAACAAAAAATCCCAATCCCATTGCCACCAGATTCAGGGATGTTGCCTTCTGTACCATCACCACCTAAACCATCAGTACCCTTAACCTGTTCGTTACCTCTCAGTTCAACAATGGTGCCTAAATCTTCAGTATTACCTCCACTACCACCAATGAATAAAACGCCACAACCAATTAGTAATTATATAAATGAAGAAGTAAATGATATTATGGAGGAAAAAGAAGAACTTGAGCCAATTAGTAGAACCTCCTCTCATTCTTCAAGGCAACCTATAGGAGGGGTGCCAATCTTGCCGATACCAGGGATGCCAAAGATTCCACAAATTAGTCCAAAAATATTTGATAACATTAGTAAAGAGGAATCATCCGAAGTTATAAATGAAGATGCAGCTGAAGATAAACTAGAAAATTTGGAAGAAAAGGTAATTATTAGCTCAATTGCTTAGTATAACCTTCTAATATCATTTAAGAATGATAAAATTTGTTTGGCAGAGATTATAACAGATTATACAGCTCAAACTCAAGGTGAACTTACTTTAATTGCTGGTGATGTATTGAGTGTGCTTGAACAAGGAGAAGAGTATTGGAAAGGAGATTATCATGGGAAGATTGGTTATTTCCCACCAAGCGTAATTTAATCATATGCGTTATTTACAATTTGATATTAATATTTGTTTTTTAAAGGCTGTTAAATTAACTAATGAAACCTCACCAGGCTTAAAAGAAGAAGATCCAAGTCCTGGAAAAGGTGCTATTATTTATATAATAAATTCAAGTAATTAAATTTTTTAGGCTTTAAGCTCGCTGCTTATGGAGTAAAAAAGGGTGGGTTAGGTGGTCTTTTTGCCACCGGTGGACTTCCTCAATTACGTCGTTCTAATACTGGACATTCTCCTAAACCTTCTACTAGTTCTCCAATTGAAGCAAGTTTTTACAAAAATTATCATAAGTTTAAATTAACCATAAAAAATTAGACCCATCTTACTAAAGAAGTTAAGCGAGAAGATTCGTATGATAAAGTAAGTAATGAAACCAAGAAAGCAGCCGAACCTTTTTTTACTGAGGCTAATGAATTTGATAATGTAATCAAAGAAAATCAAGGTATACCTGCAGATGTAAGAGCAGTAACTTCAAGTTATATCAACAGCAATGTTGTTCAAATCAATGCACCACCGGATAGTAGACCATTACCTGCTGTTGTTGATATTGATAGAGAAGGTTTCGATAATGTAATTAATTATGGTTTACCTAAATTAAGTACTTCTCATGAAGGTGCTGGTTTCCTTAATTCTCTTCCTTTAGCTGAAAAACCTACTTTACCGGAAATTAGAAGTGGTAATATTATATTTGTTTTATGTTAGCTTTGAGTTATTAATAATCATTCCAGTTCCTATCGATGAAATATACGAAGAAGAAGAGGAAGAAGAGGAAGAAGAGGAAGAAGGATTCGAGAATAAAAACAAAATCGATGAAGAAAGACCAAAAGAAAGTATAACTTCACCTAAGGAGTTAGAGGAAGTTATAGAAGATTTAGATGAAGAGGAAGAATATGAATCAAACGAACAGAGTCTATTTTCAGGTATTCAATCCTCTCCAACTAATTTAAAGGAAAGTGTATCCCTTCCTTATCCAGCATCATCAACTCAATCTGAGTATAAACCAGTCCTTCGTGCTATTTCTACTGATGGAATGGAAAATAATTTGAATTTAACTAAATCCGAAGTAGTTAAAAGAGATATTAAAGATACTAATGCAGAAGAATTTGTTATGATTAAGTCTCCAGAATCAGTTAAGGCTGAAATTGAGGACGAAAGTGAAGTAGAACAAGAAGTAAAGGTGAATGATAGCTTGAATAAGGTATTATTGATTTGTAAAAAATGTACAAATTTGATGGTAACAATAGTTTTAGAACACATCACAGGACAACCATGATATTCAAGTTGATGAACTAACTCAAGGTAATCATAAATATATTAGATGATATAATCAAAATTAATATTTAATTAATAGAAGAAGACATAATTTCTACTAAAAATGATAATCCTTTAACTTCATCAATGGAAATTGTAACAGCTGAGCATTTAGCTACTGATAAGGAACAAGATAGAGAAGAGAATGGTGAACAAATTAATCAAAATGTAGTTGAAGAGGAAATCACTGAAAAGAAAGTTGAAATTTTGAATGCCCAAGATATAGAAGTAACGGAAGATGAAGAACCAGCTTCTTTATTATCTAAACTTGGAGAAACCAGCCAAAGTCCAAATATTAAAGTACTTTCAGTTGGTAGACCAACAGGTTCAAAGACACCTGGGCGTCGTAACCGTAAAAAAGCAGAACCCACTCTTTCGGATAGTTTAGAAAAAGCTATTAGAGAAGAAGAGGAGGTAAAATTATTATTCTGATATTAGTCTACATGGTTTTTATGATTTTTTAGGAGACTGTACCTGAAGTTAAGAAGGAAACTTCAATGGACGAGTTAGCTAAAGAAGAAACAACTAAAGGAGGCTCTCTTGGTAGACATAATAAAATAGCTACCCCATTTGCTGGATTAGCTGGAGCACCTAAATTGCCAACTAAACCAGTACTTGCAAGGTTTAATTCACACCATAAAGAAGAAGAAAATAATACTGAAGCTATGAATAAATCTGAATTACAATCTAGTTCAATTGCAAACCGATTCTCTAGTATTCGTAATAACTTTGCGGATCAAATAAAAAATAAGCCTGAACAGCAACGTTCTCCTGTACCTTCTTTACAAGAAAAATTAAAAGAGTTTGTACAAAAGGAAATGCTAGCTTTGAGAGAAGAATTTGAAGTTAAATTGGAAAACGAACGTAAAGCTAGATTGGAAATCCAAGCTCAATTGGATACTCTTTTGGAAAAGGTTGATGGTTTTAACAATGTTTGAATAAGTTGATCTTAACACTTTTTATCTTTACTTTTTTTAATAAATTTTAATTTTTGACAAAAATAATAATTTAATAATAAATAGAATAATTGAAATTTATTATAAAATAATGCAAATAAATAGTATTACAAAAGAGTATGCTTTAAGAATCCGGAAGTTCAATAAGATCAGTAATAACTTTCATAACTTCTTTAACAATTGGATTATAAGGAGAAGCATTATTTAAATATTCCAATCCTTTTTCGATTAATGTTTTCAATTCTTTTTCTGAATAAGCTAAATCTTTTGAATTTTCAGAGCATAATTTAGTAGCTAAAACAAGGATTGCATTCCCTAAACTAATAAATCTAAAAGGTACCCCATATTTACAAAATACTTCTCCTAATTCACCTGTGGCATTAAGAATTTGTATAGCTGAATTGATAGCTATTTTTTCGTAATAACTCACTTTTCTTGCTAAGGGTAATTTAATATATAAATTAATTACTTCTATTATTAATGAGTTGGAAAATTTAATTATATATAAAACAAATATAATACATATATTATAGACCCATTTTGGTTGATTAGAATAAATACGTTGCATTATATTTTTAAAATAATTAATACTTTTTTCTACTTTCTTTAAGATCCAATCTAATTCTTTTTGTAATAAATCGACATCTTCACTCTCCCTTTTATTACGATATATTTTTATATATCCAATGATTTCTGTTAATAAAGCCATCCATCGCCAATACATACCTGAAGCTATTTCTCTTATTTCCTTTTTTTGAATTGAGGTAGGAATATCAGGCAATCTATTCAAGTTTATAATTTTAGGATAAGGTAAATACCAATCTTCCGGTTGAATGGAAGTTGGTCGATTTAGTGCTAGTGAATAGTATTTATCGTGAATACAACTACCCCACCAAAGATGACAGCGATATCTTATCATTCTTTTATTTAAATTTAATGATTTTGGTATATTTTTATTTAAACCTAACATAATACTTAATTTTATAGAACTATTCTGAAAATACCAAAATTTATCTATTAAACTCAATAATACTTGAAAATTGGTAATTAATACTAAACTTTGGACTAAAGAGATACTAGGTTTAAAATAGCTATTTAAAAATAAATCAATTAACTTACTGTCCAATTGTTGTAATATTTCATTATCATATTTTAAATTTGGTATATATTTATACCCCATTCCTATTACTACTTTTTTTAGTAGTTCATTAGGTTTGTTACGAAATGCAATTTCATCGACCACTGGAAAATAAGGATTGAAATAATCAAAATAAGCATCAATACATTCACTTTCAAACCATTTCACATTTAAATTAGATCGATTAATAACCCTCAAGTTGATCAACTTAACTTCATTAAACTGTTTTAGTTTTAATTTCTTTTTCCTTTTATTATTGATTAGGTTTAATGAAAAATAATTGATAATTAAATTGCCAACTGGGTTTTTACCAAAATATTCAAAACTACTATCTTTTTTAATATAAATTTGTTGTTCCCCTTCCATTTCCACTGTTTCTTTCAAAATTGATTTAAATAACGCTATGCACTTCCAATTACATAAATTACTATTTATTTGGTTTATTACTCTATACTCAGGTAATATTTGTTGTTCTTGAGTCTTCTGGTTTTCTTTAGACTCTGTGTTTTTGTTTTCTTTTGAGTTCTTATCCTTCCTTTTACTACTATAAACCATATATCGACCCTTTAACTTCCATTCTGGTAATAATTTATTGGGAACATATTCCTTAATTGCTATTTCTTTTTTTTTAAAGTTATTATCCAATTTCATCCCCTTATTACTCACTACTATAATGGAGTCCATTAATTATATATTAAGGGTTAAAAGAGTAATATAATTTAATTATAGCTATCTTTTTTAATTGTAGTTGATTATTAATTCTAACTGAAGTTTATTTTATTTTTAGCATGATTTAAAATT
This sequence comes from Batkoa obscura, assembly GCA_030770535.1. NCBI lineage: Eukaryota > Fungi > Entomophthoromycota > Entomophthoromycetes > Entomophthorales > Batkoaceae > Batkoa > Batkoa obscura. The sequence continues at coordinate 72,631 of JASVEC010000032.1, forward strand.
GGATTTCATAATTAAATTTATTCATATGAACAAATTATACTTGGTTTAAGTTTATGCTAATATTTTATGCTGATGCCTAAGTTTTGATTCATTTACAATTTTAATGGAAAAACATAAAACATAAAACATTACTACTCTTAAACTTAATTCAGTCATTTAGAGAGTACTTCTTGATAACTACACTTCGTTTGCATAACTGTATAGTTTTGAGCCAATGATGATGGAATGATAATTATTTGAATATAGAGAAGTGTATTATAGAGTTTCTCACCGATTCTTTGGCTGTAAATACTACCACTTCTTTTGAAAATCATACATAATAGTCTTTATTAAAAGTCACTTTATTAACTCTCAGGCTTGAGCTATTCTCTTTTTGTTATAATAGGAGCTTTAACTGATATCACTTTATCTGTTCACTACTTTTTTATAGCATCAATGATTTGGATTCTTCATAAGCTTTTTATTGATTAAATTTCAATCAATATAGTACCATCACCTTAAATCAATATTCTCTTTTTAGAGTAAGTCGCTTTGACTATAAATGAATGCGAACATTTATAGTTATCGCTAACAGATCTTCTAAGGGAGTTCATTGGTCCAATTTTATAACTTCATCATAGCGTCTATATATTATACTACTTCTCAAATTTCAATTAGATTGCTCATTTTTTATAACCAAATTTTAACACTTTCCCTTTCGGATTGGTATATTTAAATAAATAAACAGAATTTAGTATATAGGTGTCTTCATTTGAACATTGATTAATAAGTTGTTCAACTTTTTTATTGTTTAAAAAATGGATAAAAAATTAAACAAAGATATTCACATACACTACTATTACAATCTTAACAGAATATAAGTCAGAGTCATTTTATAGGTAATCATCCTTTTTTGGTTAAAAATCAATAAAAAGTTTTTAGTTACAATACCAAGTATTCATGTCTATAAGTAAGCATTTTCCTTGTAAACTAAAATAAAATGTAATGTTTCTATATTCTTACTACTCAAATTTCCTCAAAAAAGGTGATTAGTTATGAAAAATGTTATATAATGATTTAATAAAACAAATTATAGGAATAGGAATTTTTTATAGTTGAGCCTAGGTAGTTGGGCTACTTTTTGTTTTATCTTTATTCCTTGCTGTAGTTTAATTATTTTAGAAATAATCATAACTGCTGTGCATATAGAATAATTTGAGCACTCATAAAAATTAGAAAATCGAATAATCGTTAGGATCAAAGGATTATAAGCAATTTGACATAAACTTAATAAATCAGTTGATATAAAAAGATAAAATGATGTATCAAATAATATTTTAACTAGGTATGAAGTCTTCTACGATATATACAAGAATTTTTATAAGATTGTAATCAGTCTTATATTTTAATATATTAATAAGTAAATTATCATGTTTGATTTACAATTAATATTCAAAGTATTTGGAGGAAAACTATATATAAAACTAAAATGTATCAAACAGATTTAAGAAAACCAGATGTTTTTAACTTTATCGGTCTTATTTTTTATTATTATTACTATTGTAGATAAAAATTTATTTGGATTGACTTATTTAGATAAGATTTATTATAAAATTGACCATAATAGAGTATAATTTGGAGTAGATATACTACCAAAGTATCAATATAATTATCAATAGTAGGAAAAGAAATCATTAGTAAATCTGTTGAATAGTATGAAGGAAAGAGCTCTTTTCGTGATTTTAAATCATGTTATATAACATGTCGTCAATATTGTACTGATAATTTTTTAATTAAGATCACAAATTCTATTCATGTCATAAAAAATTTAAACATTATGGAACTTCGACCTTCAAACAAAGAGGAAGGTTATTTGTATGTAGTCCCTAGAATTGAAGATTTCAATTATATCATAGTAAAGCACCGAACTATTCAATCGGATAACCATTTGTTAGGCATTGAAAATTTTGCCCTCTAGCTAATGATATGTTAAGAACTACAGCTATATAATATAATTCTAGTAATTTGAGTTAATATCAATTTCAGAAACTAAATCAAGCTGTGGGCCTTGAATCACTGCTTATGATAGGGATTGTGGTATTTGTTGTACTGTAAGTAGAGAAAATTATAAATCATCTGCTTTAGCTTCTTGCCTTATCAATTTACTATTAATCAATATTTCTAAAATGGCTTATGATAATTAAGCTTTAAAATAGATGAGATATACTTTAACTCTTGGTTTTGATAGCATTCCACATGTTGGGGGAAATTTTGGCTACTACTGCTAATGTTATTTTAGGTCCTACTACAGATCAAATAATTCTTAATAAATATAATGCAAAGAAATTTAATGAAAAATTGGTTTTATTTAATAGGGTCAATAATTGAGTCATAAAACAAAGTAGTAAAAATTTGCAAAAAGTTACTTTAAAGATAACTTCAGTCAAGTATAGAGAAGAGAATCAAAGGTGCATTATAGATTTCTATTATTTTAAATGAATACATAAATTAGATAGGTTCCATGATTTGGTGTACTTTTTGTATGAGTTTGAGTATCAAAATTCATATTCTAATATCTTTTTATTATTCATTTTACTAACAAATCATTCAATGTCAATGCTATATATAAAATGAATAAAAATTAAAATGAAAAATAACTTCATATATTATAAACTATAATAATATATAATTAAATTATATAAATTTATAACAACAAAGAATTAACTTTTAACTTTTAACTTTAATTATTTTTCATTCATTAAGATGATTTTTTATTATTAATTATATCCCTAAATTGACATCTTCTCACCTCTTCATTCTTTCTTACTCTTTCCTATATTTTTTCTTGGGTTTTTTTAAGTTTTTATTAACTTTAACTTCTGCTTCAGACAATGTGGAATATTTATTTCCAAAAAATTTTAAGCGAACTATCTTACTTGGTATAATTTTCTCTTCTATTTCATACATTTGTCTTTCGTCACTATCTTCTTTTATATTCATAACTTCTTTACTTGAAATATTCTTTTCTTCTTTTTCAGTATCATCTTTATTATTAATATCAATATCTAATAAATTGAAATTATAACTAGAGGACTCCCCTAGACATTGACTCAATGGAATAACAGTAAACCCATTCTTTTTAATATTTTCAATTAATTGATTAAATTTTAATAAACTTATATTATTATTCGACAAATCTAAAATAAAGGAAGTTTCACTTGAATCATATTTATCAAATAAAGTAAGTAATTGATCGGATTGTATATCTTCAATTGATAAGTTAGGTGTTATTGAGATTAAATTGAGAATAGATAATGTTGGCTTTATAACTTCTTTTATAGCTTCTAGATACATAATGAATTTTGGATATCTTTGAATTATGGAATGAATTTTCTTTTGATTAGTTAAGATCTCTTTATCTACTGCCTTCTCATTATTATTTAATTCCAATTTTATTCCGATTTCATGACCAGCATGGAATTGACTCTTTAATATTTCTTGTTGTTCACTAGTTAGTCCAAACCTTAAGTTCGTAGTTGAATAAAAAATACTACTTTTATATTGATTTTCTTCTAATATTGAAGTTATATCCTGTAAACTAGAAATAGTAGAATCCATGATAATAGAGACACTACCAGAGGATTGACATGATTTGGTGGAATTGATGAAATGAAAATAGCTCATTAATAGTGTTAGAAGGAGTAGCATATTTATTTGATTTTAATTAATCAATAATTAAAATGAAATCAATGGGAAATAAAAGTAAAGAACAATTTCATTTTTATTTCATTTTTAATTTAAATATGTTCTATAATTATTTTTTTATAAATGGAATCGAAAACTTAATTAAAATATAAAATTGATAGAAGTAAATAATTGAACTATCAAATGTTAAAAAATAAAAGATATATTTATTACTATTACTACAATTTGTTTATTAATATTATATTGGTTCATTAATAATTCTATATAACAATTATTTTGTTTTATCAATCATTACTTTTAATTTACTTTTTACTTCTTTTAATTGATTTATTAATTTAATTTATTAATAAGAACATTTGGGGATGTATTTTTTTGTTTAAGAATTTTACTAATAGCTTTTCTACTCAAATAGCGCTTAAAAATAGAGAAAAGTAATAAACTAAAAAAAAACACCCCCATTTAATAAATTAGTAATAATTCCAGATATCAAATATGGAATTTTTTTTAATTTTAATAATTAATCTAAATCTTTATTTTTTATATAATATAAAATTTAAAGAAATAATTTAAAGAAATAATTTAAAGAAATAATTTAAAATAATATAATAAATAAAAATAATATTTTTTTAATTAAATAATAATGCGAATAAAATAACTATTACATAAAAAATAAGAAAAGATAAGAAAATCAATTTAAATTATTTAAAATAATGTTTTAGATTGATAAGGAGAAGGATTAGCACCTAATTTAGCCAATATATATTCAACTGGAAGTGCGTAAACAGATTGTTTCCTCTTTAACGTAGTAGGTTTAAACATAGGATTTTTTTTAAATAAATCAAAAGGTCCAGACCATCCAGGAAATTGAGCAATAAATTCTAAGGGTTCATGACCTGGAAGTACCATAATAGGTTTCAATTTAAAAGGTCGATTTTCTTTTAAATTAATTAAATTAGTATATTCCATACTCATATTTAAATAATTAATCCAATTTAATTGATCTTGATTAATTGAATATTTAAACCATATAAATAAATCAAAATAAGTATCTAATAAGATGATCTTATTTAATTTCAAATCACTCTGATGAAAGTTATAAATTTCAATTATATTACATGTTTGTAAATCTACATTCAATTTCAATTCAAAACATCGAACTTTATATTGACCTAATAAAAAAGGTTTTCTTGCCCATTGTAAAGCATCAGCATAATCACTTCTTTCCCCAATTAAATTAAAAAACTTCTTAGGTTCTAATTTTTCTCGAATTTCTTGTAATTGATAATGAGGTGGGGCTAATTTTTTACTAGCATTAACTGCAGCTAATCTTTCAAATAAAAAACTACCAATTCCATGCCAGATATATACTTTTTCTTTATAAATAAATATGAATGAATGTCCAGAACATAAATATTTACTATGACATGAAGTTTGTTCAACTTTAATATGATCTGATTGTTGACCTATTACATGATACATTACTTTTTCATTAGGATTACATAGTTGATTACGACGATTTCCCCATTTTGTTATCAATATTCCATTAAATAATTTCATAAATAAAGACGGTTCTTTTCCTTGTAATATTTGTACCATTAATGCTTCTACATTATTATCTAAAGCTACTTTACTAGGTGGTAATATTGGTTCTTTTGCTCTTTTAGAATGATAGCCAATCCAATAAAATATAATATGATGATCCATTTGATAAGAATCTTTATAATGATATAATAATATGTAAGATTCATTACTATAAAATATACCAAATTCACGTTCATTTAATTCTAAATGCTCATCTTGATTTTTCATTAACCATATTTTTAAAGATACAAATGTATGTTCATCTAATTCATTCAAAGGATCATGATATGTCGTTTGATATATTTTTAATAGATTATTATGATTAATATCTAATTAAATTAAATTATATATTAATAAATATATTTTATATAAATAATTATAAATTCTTTTAATTAACTTACTTTGGTCTGATTTTAAGCCAGTTAAACTATCTTTCATTTCATTTAATTCATCCCAATCTTTAAATTTACTAGTAAAATTGGAATGTTCACTACCTTCAAATTCTACACGAATAGTATGATGGGCTGGTAATTCAGGACGAGAACTTTTTAATAATGACTAAAATAAATATTAAGATTAATATTAACATTAAAATAAGTATAAATATTATATATTATTAATACTTACACCAGCAAATCTTGAAGCTTCTCTTTGATATTGATCATTACTATCTTTACCAAACCAAAGAAAGATAGAATATTCACATTCTAAAACATAGGCATTCTTACTACTTAATAATTTAGCTGATATTTCATCTCCACTAGCAATTAAGGGTGCTTGATAGGGATGATTCTTAAAACTTGAAAATTGAAATAATCGATAAGCACCTGTAGTTGATATAGCCATTTGTTTATCTTTAAATAACATCATTTTTTTGAATTTTTTAATTAAACTTAAATTTGAACTGGATTTAATATTGTTTTCTTTATGTTGATGTAAATTATTATGTTGAAATTTATTTACCATAGATAAATTTGATTGGCTACTTTTAAATTTTAATAATTTATTTCTTAAACTACTTGTTGGTGTTTTACTAAAGATACTTGATTTTCCTTTCCCTTTTAAACTATTTAATTCATACATTGTATTTAATTCATTATTTTGATTATCTAAAGATTTAGTTAACTTCAATCCCAATTTTGATTTTGATAATTTATGATTTAGTTTATTAATATGAATTGTGTTACTCTTTAAATTAACATCATAACTATTAAAATTTTTAATCGTGTGATAACTTAAACTATTTGTTTGAAAAGTATCTTGTTGAATAAAATTATTATTGTTATTATTATTATTACTTTCTTTAATAATTTCTTCTTTATTATTTAATTGTTGACTAGTTTCATCAAATATAGTTAATACATCTTTTAATAAATTACTTTTTTCTAATGGTGGTAAATAATTTAATTTTTCTTTTAACCTTTTAGGCGTAATAGTAGCATCTCCAATTATATTAGATTCTTCTTTAGTTTCTGTATTATTATCATAATTCGATGAGGTTTGTTGAGATTGATTTTTAAATGCTTTATTAAACATTAATTCATGTAATGAAGATAAAGATTCTTTAGTGCAGTGTTGATTAATTGACGATGATATAACTTCATTCTTTGGACTATCAAAATTTAAGGGACTAAATTCAATTAAATCATTATTATTCTTTGAGTTAATGTTAATATCTGAAGTAGTCAATTCAATTGTATTATCATTATAGCTATTATTATAGTTATTATTATTGTTCGTATTATCATTTAATAATAGTTGACAATGATTACTATCTAAAATTTGTTCATTAATAAAAGAAGTAGTTGATTCATTATTATTGTTGTTTAAAAAATGACTATCTTTTGAATTTCTATTAGAATCTCTTTCATTTAGATAAAGGATAGAAGCGCTAGTTAAAGTAGATTGACCAGATCTTAAATAGTTTTGTTTTTCCATATTATTATTACTACCACTTAATTGAAAATTTAAACTTGGTTTGTACTCTAATTTAGTTACCATATTGTTTAATTCTTCTTTTAGAGAACCTAAACTTAATCGAAAATTAATACTACCATCCTCAATATCATTAACATTGGAGTTTAAACCTAAACTATTATCAAAACTTTGTCTTTTTTCTTCAATTGAATTTAAATTGTCTAAGGCAGTACTTAACTCATTATTATTCATTATATCATTTTGTAGCTCGATATCAATGGGATATGAATTTGTTTCAATTTCTATAGGTTTTATTAAATTCATTGGTAGCTTTTTTGGCGTTTCCAAATCAATTAAATTTTCTTTTGTTATTGTATTGACTCTACTAATAGAAATTCCAATTTCTTCTTCTTCTTCTTCTTCTTCTTCTTCTTCTTCTTCTTTTTCTTCAAAGATTTCTTTTTTATCTACAATTTCCTCACAGTCATTAAAAACTTCCGAATCCTCGTCCTGAATTTCAAATTCACTCTCGTTTTCATTACATGAAAGATAAGTAGATGCACTATAAATGGAAAATTTCGATTTTTGTCTTTTATGTAAATTGGTTCCTAATGGATTTAATGGATTTGGATTTAAGTTATCAAATGAATATAATTCTTCTTCTTCTTCTTTTTCTTCTTCCTCTTCTTTTATCTTTTGATCATTAAGTTCTAATAAAGGTGTAGGATTTGAAGAAGATGTACAATTCTCTGTGATGTTATCTGAAATTAACATTGGTGTTTGTACAGTTTCATCAAAATAGGGTTTATCATTATGAATGATAGATTGTGGTACACTTAATGTAGATGAAGAACTTAAAATCAAAGAGGGACTAGATTGTTCATTTATATTACTTAACATATGTTGTTGAATTTCTTCTTCTTCTTCTGAAGTTTCTATTAATTCTTCTTCTCCTTGCTCATATTGTGAATTAATAGATAAAAAATCATCGGCTTCACTTAAATCTTCATAATATGAATAATCCATTGAAGTTTGTGATGAAGAAGATAAAGAAAGGTGATCATCTTGATGATGATTGATATCATCCTGACTATTAACTTCATTAGATAAAGTAGAATAATTTAAATTGGGTGATGTAGGTAAAGAAGTAGCTTGTCTTTGAGTTAAATTAGATACTTGTAAATTAGTATCATAAAAATTCTCTTCTTCTTCTTCTTCTTCAATGGGATTTTCTTTCATTTCAATGGCTATTGTGTTTCGATACTGGAAATTATGATGATGATTATATTGATTTTGACGTAATAGAGGTAAATCATTTTCTATTTCATTAGAAGAATTGGAAGTATCAGTAGAATCCATATCTCTGGAATTAGGAGTTGATTCTGTTATTTCAGGCAAAGAAATATAATGTAATATTGGACTTAAATTTTGATTTTTAACATTATTAATATTATTATCTAAATCATTTATAATTGTAGCTGGGTCTAATGGCTTAATAAACAAGTCAGCTTTACTATTAGATATTAAACCTAAGGAACCATTTAAATTTTCTTTAGACGGTCTTTTATAAGATAGTTTTCCACTAACTAGATTCATACCATCAAGTTTTGTTTGAGATACTTGTTTTAAATTATTCAATGCATCTTCCCATTCTTGACCATCTATAATACGTTGATGGCGATTTAATAATCGTTTGTTTTGAAGTTTAAATTGATCTAAATCCTAGAGAAATAATAAAGAAAATGGGTTAGTATACATTAATATAAATAAAGTAAAATAAAGTTATTACTTTTTTTAATTTTTTTAATTCTTCTTTTTCTTTTTCAATACTTAATAATAAATCTTCCGATGTTGGTGAAGTTTGTAAACTTAAATTCTCCATAATTTTAGTTTATAAATTGAATAAAGGATAATAATATTAAATAAAAAGAAAAGAAATAAATAACAAATTAATGTATCTTTAAATATTAGAAAAGAAATAAAAAGCTAAAAGTATGTAAATTATTATTACTTTCTTATTAATATAATGTTGAGCTGTTAGTTATCTAAACTCAACGCCTTAAAAATACTGTTGATATTAGAAAGCTTCCAAATCCCATGTTAACGTGTTATTTTGGCTATTTTTGTTATGATTTTTTTTAACCGTTTAAAATCCATTTTTTTTGTTGATATTTTTGAAATTCGTTAATAAAATTCGGCCTGCTAAAATGTCAATTTTGGATTTTGCTTGCCTTTTTAAAAATTAATAATCACACCTGAATTATTTATTTTGATATTTTTAAGATGTGTTAATATAGCGTTTGAATCCAAATAAATATGTTTTTTTTTAGTGTTAACTTACTTCAATGATCTCTAGTTCCTTAAAGCTAATTAATTTTGTATTTTTTTATATTTTGAATTGATTTTATTAATTTGTTATTTTTACCCCAGTTTATAAATTTAATAAAAGATAAATTATACCCCAAATTTAATTCAAACTTAATTAAAATTGTAGATTTACGAAACTTGGCTTTTTAATGGCAACTTTGAAATTTTTTATTTACTATAATATTTATATTAATTACAGAGCCAAACTGAGGTCTTATTTGATTTCGATCTATTTTTTATTGATTTGATATTTCTATTATTCAAATAATTTCTATTATTATTTTATATTGAAAAGTCATTAGTTAACATCTTAAAACTCATTTGCATTCCCAAATTAATGAATACCTTCATTGAAATGTAGAAACAATATAATTCACAATTTATCTCTCAGACTTTTAAAGGACAGAAGCTCCATCAACACACTATTTACCTCCTCAAAAGTGGTTTATTGATAGCTTGAATTCCTTAGTCCAGTTATTTAAATAGTTAAAATGTTTTTTTATTCAAATAAAACACTTTGGACAGAGATTGATCTAAAGAACAAAAAAAGCAATCGATTCTTATTAAATAATTTAATATAAGTTATCATTTAACTTTATTTATTATTATAATATTTGATAATCTATCTAATATAAAACTTAATTAAATTATCTTTTCCTCTACTTTAGTTTGACTATGATAATAGAAGTAACATCAATTACATATAACACAAGAAATCAACATAGTCGTTATATTAAATTTTGTAGATTACAATTTATAGTCTTTGTTATTTAATGTAAGCATAAACTTGTACTAAACTTTTAACCAGTTAACTTTTTAATTGTTAACTATTGAAAAATAGATCTTCAAAGCGGACCATTTGAAAGTTTAGTACGTTTGTGCATACATTGCATAAAAAATAGTTTAAAATAATTTTAATTTTCAAGTTACTAAAGTAAGTAACATTATTAATAAATTTAATAAATTAAAATTATTATTTAATTCTCAATTTCACGAATAATAAATTGATTTTTTAGAGTATATAAATAACCAGATAAATTATCTAATACCATTTTTTTAAACAGAAATATGAAACTTTATTTCTTTGGAGTCCTGTTATTGCTAATTCAATTATCAACTTGTAGTTTTTATTCAAGATCATTGAATTTTAAAAAAAGTATTCTTGCTAAACATGACAAACAAAAGAGAAATCCCATTGATGTTCAACCAACTGTCAACAATTCGACTTTACCCAAACTTTTAGAATCCGAACAACAACTTTTAACTCATGATAATGCTACTTCCATAACACAAAACAAAACAACAATTACACAAAAAGTTAAAAAGAAAACTAATATTACCTTAAAGAAGATTAAAGATAAAAAAGCATCAATTAAAAAAATTAAAAAATATAGTAAATTAAATAATAAATTGAATGGCTTTAAGAAGAAAGAAAATATACTTGAAGATAGTCTGAAAGATGAAAAGAAAGTGATTAAATTGTAAGGATGTGAAAGGAAAGTAGAAGAAGAGAAGAATGATAATAAGTATAATAATTAAGATTCACTTATTCAGAGTTATCATTAAATGAAAGTGAGAGTGAAAGTTAATCAATAGTCGTTTGAATATGAACTATTTTTTTATAAGTTTAATCGCCCTCATTATCTTTTTTTCTTACACTATATTCTTTGGAATTTTACATTAATAAATTTTCAAATCTACTATTTTAATACTAAAATCAATTATAAGAACAATTTAATAAAATTTCACAGAAATTAATAAAAATAATGGAGTTAAGCAGCTTTTGAAATACAGCTTTTGATATATTTTATAAATAAAATAAACAGCAACTTTAATAACTCTACTGTTAATAAGATATTATTGAAATTTTAATGTACAGATGGAAAATTGCATAAAACCTATTGCTATCAAAAACTTGATAAATATTTGGATAAGCAAATATTTTAATAGATTATATAGATAAGGATAATTAAAGATGAGTAGAAAGCATTAAAAACTTGATAACAAACTAAGCTAAACTAACTATTATCACAATATATAGATTAACATGTTATAGCCTTATATATATGAGTTGATTTCAAACCTCGACTCCAATTGAATTCAGTTTGGTTTTTTTTACCAAAGATGCCAAATAGACTATTAAGTACTATAGAAATGCTTACTTTTTTATAACTGGTTCAATATTAAGTGATTAGCAGTAATTTTTATAGTCAAATTATTTAATAACTTTTTTTAAAGCCTAATTCAACTATTTTGACCGAATTTGGACATATTTGTTTTCTTAAATGAACAATTAAGAAGTTTGGAATAGAATTTGGATTAAATGTATTTAATCAACATTTGGGGATGTATTTTTGTATTTAAGAATTTACTAACAAATTTTTCGCTCAAATAGCACTTAAAAAATGGAAAAAATAATGAAGTCAAAAAAAACACTCCCATTTATTGGTACCTTTTATCCAGTATTAACTTAAGAATATTTGAAAATTTGACACTATATGAAAAATGGACAAAAAAGTGATATTGACAAATTTTGTTTTGAATTTTAATCAGGCATTTAAACGGTCATATATTTCAAGATAATTTTTAATCTCCTTTTTTGGGCAAATTCATATATAAGAGTATAAAATTGCTACAGTCCACTTTTTTACATAAAAGTATTTGACATTGTAATCAATAACCTTCTTATTTTGTTTGTCTAAGAAAGCGAGATTGATTTAGAAACAACTCTGGAGTATAATCTTTTTTTTAAAAATATTTAATTAACTAAAATAGTATTAATAAAAAAAATTCTTTTATTATTAGAAAAATTCAAGACTTTCCACTTGAACTCTCACTTATTGAAACTTCAACCAATTTCAACAATCAGAAGACAAAACACTCAGCAACTAATAGACTAGTGTCATTTTTATCTTTTTATTATATGTTCCTTAACTTTAATCAGACCCATGCTGTCCATCCTTCATACATTTTAGCTAATGAATTTTTATCCATTGCTTCCTCAATCAATTGTTTTGTTTTTTCTTTTATTTGATCTTTTTTCAAATGTAAATATTGATTTAAACAATTTGGAACTAATTTTTCAAATGATTTTACCTCTCCTTCAATCTCATTGAATAAAACTTGATTTAACTTCAAAGATTGAAATTGAACACTTAAATTATCTAATTCATTAATCAAAATCGATATTTGTTGTTTAAATTCTTTTAATGTATTATCTTCATAGCTTGAAACTTCTTCAATTATTAATTTGAATTCAATTATTAAATCTTCTTTTAAGTTTTGAATAATGTTAGCTAATTTCCTTAATGGTGGAGTCGTCATTTCAAATCCAATTTTTAATTCCTCTAGTAATTCACTAGCTTTATCAAAAATAATTGAATTTAAATATCTCAATAATTGATCATCTAAAAATAAATTAAGTTGAGTTAAATTTACTTCTTTTTCATTTAATAAATTTATTAGTTGTTGTAAATATTCTTTTAATTTTAATAGATTGGATGGCAATACTAAAATCAAATGTTGATATCTTAACTTAATTCGTTCAAATTTAATAATATCTTGTTTTTTTCTTTGTTTAAAATATAGACTTTGAGGTGATTCTTTAGTCCAAGTAGTTATATTGATCATTGAAAATAAATTCTCAATTAACCCATCATTTCTAAGTACAATTTTTTCCAAATTAGTTTCACATTCCAATTGAAATATTTCAAAATAGTTTTCGATCAATCCCAACATATTTCTAGTTAATCTAAAGGGTACTAATTCAGGACAAGGTAATTCCAAACCTCTTAAAAAAGAGATATTAAAATCAATTAATACAATTTCATTATCTTGAATATTTAATAATAAATTATCTAAATGTCGATCCCCAATACCAACACAATAACCTAAAATAGAAATTGTAGCTATAGATTGCATAATTTTTTTCGATCGAAGATGATATTCCATAAATGAAAAACAATAGCCTAAAATTTCTTTTTTAAATATTTGATTATCCACTTTATCACATAACAAATTATAAATTTTCAATGATAAATCAATAGGCCATAATTTTCGATTATTACTTAATTCTTTTTCTTTAATTATTGGTTTAGCTAAATCCCAAAATAATTTATTAGCTATATTTAAATTATTTATATCTTCTTCTTTTGTTATTTTGTTTTCTTTATTATTATCTTTTATTAAATTATTATTATTACTGTTACTTGATAATTCTTTATTATTCTCTTCATGTTGTTTTAATAAATTATTTTTTAATTTCATTTGATTCATTAGTTGTTCATTTTTTAATTTTCTTACTTGATGATGTTTATAAATTTGTTGTAAAGGAATCGTATTATCCATCCATTCAATTAAACCACCTTCTTTGTTAAATGGTAATATTAAATAAGTATTATAATTCTTATTTAATATTAATTGACTCATTTTAAAAAATTGCATAATTAATCGATCAACATTTAAATCTTCGGATCCTTTTAATAAATAACTATATTGCTTCCCATTTTGACCCCAAATACTAATTTTTTTAGGTTTAGTTTTACTAGGTAATATTTGAATTTGTTTACTTATACTTTGAATCTTTATTGTTGAATTAGGTAACCATAATTGATTAAAATCAATATTTTTATTTAAATTGGGACAAATATCTTTTAATAACAATGTTCGATGACACAACACTTCCTTTTGCATTAGCTTTTGAATTTCTTCAAATGATTTCCATCCATTTTTAAATTGCATAATATCCGTTGGATTCTTTAATAACTTAATAGCTTTATTAATTGATTCATAATATTTATTAATTAATATAGTTTCATATGGAGTATTAGCTCCAAGTTCAAATGTATTATTAAATAATTTCTGAATATCTTCAATTAATGGGTTTAATATTGTTTGATAAACTAATATTTGTTTATTTAATTGATTTTGTTGTGGTGATAATATACTTTCTAACCAATCTAGTTCAATATATATTTTTTGAAATAAATGTTGAATTTCTAAATTCCAATTATTTAATTTAATTGTCCATTTTTCATCCCATAAACTACCTAAATTAGATAATGAATGAATAAAGTCAACTAAATTTGTATATTGTATTAAATTCATTTGTGTACATTCAATTAATAATTGTATTAAATCTGAGTGTTGATTATATTTCATTAGAATTAAATAAATTAAATCTGATGAAAAATTATTCAAAAAATAATTTTTTAATATATTTAATATAATAGTTGAAATCTTTGGATTTTCTAAATGATATATTATTTGTTCTATTATTTTACCCCATATTGGATTCTTTCCCAATTTGTTTAATTCTTGTATTGTATTCTGTTGTAAATAGAAATAATAATCTTTCATTAATTTTAATATTTTTAATCCTATACAAATCAATTGTTTTTGATCCTTTATTTTATGTTGGTTATATAAAAAGTAACCTGTGAAATATTTTAAACTTGAGTTGACTAAATTTTGAATTTGTTCTTTTAATTCTTTTTGAAATATATTACAAGAACCAACAACAAAATCGGAATGTCCTGTTAACTTGTTCTCAATATCTTCTATTTTATTTTCAAATACAGGTAATACTACTCTCTTGAAGAATAATTGTTTATCTTGACTATTAACTTCTTGATAAAATACTTCCACCATTTTTAAATCCACCCCAAAATAATTGTTTAATGTTAATTTTAAATTTGATTTTAGATTTAATTTCAAATTGATTAATTGATCTAATAAGTAAGTACCAATTTCTAAATCATAATTGTGAGTTTGATTTAGTTCAAATACGCTAATACACAATTGTATTAATTCATCATTGATTGTTCCATTCTTGGGGTATTTTATTAATTCATTATTATTAATATTTGAATTATTGTTAAATTTACTATTTATTTTATCTAGACTTAACAACTTCATATTTACCTCATTGTCTTCCCTATTTCCCTTAATAAAATTTAAATAATCATATCCTAATTTACAAATCAATTCTTTATTCTTTTGATCTGAGTGAATTAATTCGATTAATTGTTGAATGTTATTACTATTATATGGGTTATATTTTAATTTAAAATCTAAATTTAATATTAGATTATCTTCTTTTGATAATATATTCTCTAAGCTAATTAGATATTGTTGATATTGATAATTAAATCTTAAATTTTTACTATGATATAAACAATATCCTATCATAAAATCGATATTATTGCTATTGTTGTTATTATTCTCCTTTAGTATTTCTATCTTATTATTATATTTTTGTTGATTTAAATAGTATAATAAATCAATTAATATTACATCGTTTACATTAATGTTGTAATTATCATTATTATCTTTCTTCAATATAATACTACTTAAATCAAACTTGACTTCCGATTGACTATCTTTTAAATAATCCAAACAATTCTCGTTAAATTGTTTTAAATTATTAATTTCTTTAATACCATTATTTATTTCATTATTACTATATAATTGATTAAATAAAGTTAATATTTTAATATCTTTACATTCAAAATCAATTGAATTTGATTTCAATTTAGCTAATTTATTACAAATTGGACTAATGAAATCTTGTTGAATATTTAATATACCTTCTTCATTATCTATTAATAACTGAGTTTTTAACTCTAATATAGTATTGATACCAATTTGAATTCCTTTCCTTGTTATTTTACTGCTTAAAAAATTGAATTGTTTTAATTTACTATCATCAAAATTTTTAATATATTGATTGGATTTATTATATTTAATAAATTGTTCATTAAATTGTTCAAAATCAATCTCATGTTTTGGAAACTTATTATCCATTAACTCCTTTTCTTTATAATTAATTTTCTTCATTCTTAATGGACAAATAATAGCCCCAACCCAATTTAATACAAACTGTAAAAAATTTAATTCTTTTGGATCAAAACAGATCTTCTTATAAACAATTGTATTATTTAATAACTCCTTACTTAAGTTTAAAAACTTTTCTCCACCTTGATTTACGTTACATTCCATAAAGCCTAAAATAATGTTAGCAATCATCTCATTCTCATTTTCATTTTCATTCTTATTGCTATTCTTATTCTTGTTTTTATTCTCACTCTTTCCTATCAATTGAAATGAATTCTTTCTCGTCCACTTTAATAACTCTAAAATCTCCCTATGATCTTCCATCTCTTGATATTCCATAATCATTTCCATAATTACTTGCAATATATCTTTATTGCTTATATTCACTTCCAACTCCTTGTTTTCACTAACACAATCTCTTAATACTTTCCAACCCAATTGAATTGTTGTGAATTTATCCATGGATTTTTTTGCCAATTGAAATAATTGAAATCGACATTCAACAAACCAAGTATGACATACTTTTTGATTGGTAATAAAAAAAGCAATTGAGGATTTTGGTGCTTCTGGCAGCCCATTTTTACTTTCATTTACAAAAGGATAATGACCATTAATACAATAATCTATCCAAAATTCTAAATAATTCATTATTTTTAAAAATAGTTGTATATTGAAATCATTATTATTATTAGTATTTGATAAATATTCCATACTATCCTCAAATGCTTTTAATGTTTGACTAGGGCCACCGAATGGGGTTCTTAATCTTGCTAAAATACAATATCGTGCCACTTCCCATGCAATCCAAGATTGTAATGTTTCTAAATTGAGATTGAACATTGAAGGGAAAACGTTGGAAATTCCATTCAAATTACCACTATCTTGAAATAATTTATTAGTCCATTCAAGTTCATTGGAAGTAGTAGAGATGGAGGGAACGAGCGTAGTGTTATTTTTTGATATTAAATATTGATTTAAACCTAACTGCTCCATTACATATTGAAAATGGTGAGGTTGAAAATAGCCAGAATGAGGGGAGTTGTAAATTAATCGTTGTAAATGATAATCTGTAGTGATATTATTATTATTGAAATTATTGAAATTATTATTCAACTTCAATGGAAACAATTGAAATGTTACATTAAAATAGAACTCTCGAATTTTTTCTATTGGATCATTTAAATTGAATTGAATTATGGATTTCAATTCTTCATTTTCATGAATCATTTGAGTAAAAGCTATTGAGTTGAACTTTACTTTAATAAACTTTACTAATAGTTTAGCTACCTTTAATCGAATCGTAACAATACTTTGAGTTGAATATTGTATTAATATAGTTTTCATTAGATTTGAATTATTCCTTCCAATATTACTTGATGTATGATTATAACCCAATAATTTATTACATAACTGAAATATTAAATTAGAATAGTTAGTATCTAAATTAATGAAATTTTGTTTCAAACATATGTTTAAAAAACTAATGTATAATTTATGAGTAATCATTAAATTATTGTTCATCATAAAATTATCTACATGTGAAATCAATGTATCTAAAGTAAGTAGTAATGTTGGATGAAAATAATTTATATGCTCTTGAAGTTCAATTGATGCTAAATTATTCCTGTCTGATTCTTTAATAATATTTAAACTATTACTGACTATTAATATTAAAAATGCAATAGTACGTTCAATAAATACTTCAAAATATTGACTTAGTAATACTAATAATTTTAAATTAAATGATATATTTTGTAAATTAATGAATTTGTTATGACTTAAATTTAATTGTTGAGTTTTTTTTAGATAAGATGCCCATTGATTGTTGTCTAATTCTATTTGTTGTTGTTGATTACTGTTATTATCATTATTATCATTATTATCATTATTATCATTATTATCATTATCATTATTATTGTTATTATTATTATTATTATTATATTGTCTAAACCAATTATTTAATATTACAAATTGTTCTTGTGCTGGAGCAGTAAGATTTTGTTGAATAAATTCATGAATTGATCCCTCAAGTGGATTATCTTGTTGATATTTATTGTCCTTATTAACCTCCAATACATTAAAATAATACGTCATGATTTCCAAAAAGAATTCATTAATTGAAGGAATTAATTTGAAGGATAGAGCATGATTCTTTGCTTTAAAATCATGACTCTTATTATTTAAGTGTAATAATAATTTCTTAAAAAATATAAAAATTTGATTCATTAATTTAGCATCTTTAGTTGAATAAAAATATCTTAACTTCAACAAATTACTTTCAGGTTTAACTAGTTGTTCAAAATAGTTTATTTTTTCAGCTGTTGTAGATTGTTGAATAATTTGATATAATTTATAAATCCATTTTGAATTTTCAAATTCAATAATATTCTGTTGTAACAAAATTAATTGTTTATTATGTAAATTATACAATAATATACTATAATTGAAATATGTATTAGCTAACTCATAATTGTCTAATATTAAATCCATTAATTTAATTTCAACTGATCCGAATGACTTATTGATTTTTATCTTTATTTGATTTTGTTCTATTAAATTAATTAATTGTTGATATTTATCAATTAAATTGAATAAAAATGGAATGGAATGTTTAAATATCTTTTCTAGTAATATATTAAATAAAGAAGATTGATTATAATTTTTATTTAATATAATTTTTTCTTTTTCATTATTTAATTCTCTTGTAATTATAGATAAAAAGATAGAAAATATTCTTAGTTGATATTGAAATTTAATAATGAAATTCATATTATTTAATTGTAATGAATTTAAATTTAATAAATATAAAAATTGTTCAATTAATTTACTATAAATTATTGGGTTAATACTTTGATTTTTAAATAATTTAGATATTATTGAATGTAAAGTAATATTTAATTTACGATCGAAATAATCTTCATTTTCTAACTTTAAATTATTAATTAAATTCATGATTAGAAATACAATTGTTTCAAAGTTAAATTCAAATCGGACTAATATAATTTCAATAACCAATAATATATTATAAACTTCGTCAAACGAAATATTTTGTTTGTTTAAAAATAAACTTAAATCTAAAATAAAAGGTTGGACAAATGGTAAAAAGTCTGATTTCATTTTTGTATAATGATCTAATTGGTTGATTTCTTCTTGTTTTAAATTATTTTTAAAGATTGATATATGTAATTGTTGATTTAGAAAATCTTTAAAACAATTAATAAACCACAATCTTGCGTTCTTAACTATTATTGAAAAATCGACTTTTTGATTAATAATTTCTTTATCAATAAACTTACTTTGAATAAATTCTTTATCACATAACTCTCGCAATGCATTAAACATCCATAAAAAATAACAACCTCGATTGTTTTCCAAAGCTTGCCCAATAAAAGCAATCAATTTGCTAATATCTTTACAAAACAAATCACCTTCTCTATTAGCTAAAAATAAATTAATCACTAAATAAGTAAAACTGATTTTAACTTCTGAATCCATTATCGTTGTATTATGTTGTGTTTGTTGATTGTTCAATTTACCAATGTTATTATAAACAAACATATTTTTAGCTAACCAATATAATCCCATTGGATTTCTTATACTTTTTTCGATATTTTGATAAAATTTATTCAGTTTTCGATAACTTTCTTTTTCCTTTTGTAATAAGCTTAATAAATATCGGAAATTTATTTTAATATTTTTGATATCTGATTTATATTTTAAAAAAACAAATTAGTATTATTATTATGATTTATGAATATAGTTTTTATATTGTCTTAATCAAATTTACCTTGTCCATCTAATCCCGTTAACTCTTTATTAAAATTGATATTCCACTTAGGGTATATTACTTTACCATTGTCGCTCACTCCTATATCGTTTCCGAATTGATATTTACCTTCAATAATATCTACTTTCATCCCTTTATCTTCTCCTTCCTGCCCAAACCCATTATTTTTTATCCCAGTTTCAACCTCATTATTGCCATTTGTAGCCCCACCCTCTTTTTCTTGAACTCTTGGTACAAATGTATGTGCACTTGGATTTAAGTTTGATGCCATTTATTCAATGCTTTTGGATTAATGTTTTAAAACTTAAGATTGGCTTTAAAAACATTAAAAATGATAAATAAGTGGAAGCTGAATGATTCAGCTTTTTAATCTGTTGAGATAGAATTTTTGCTGTTTTTTGATAGAGTTAGGTTGATTTAAATTGAGTTTTTGCAGATCAAAAGTGAGTTGAAAGAATATTAATGGAGGTGGAATGTCATTTGATTGTAATATTTGAATTGAATATAAAAATATGAATTGATTATGAATAAATAGTTTTTAAATATCGATCCCCATTATTTGGGTTACTTTAAACCTATGATCATCCAATTTATAAGCTTTATTATAGAAATCGGAGATTAAGTATAAATCCTATGGAAAGTGTTACTATTATTTGATCTTTAAAATAAGCTATATGATATAAAAAATTTATTGTAAGACATTAAAAATTTCTAATTTATCTTAATCTAATTTCGAACTTAATGTTTTTTATAAATGGGTTCAATTATTGCTTAAAATTAAAATCTATCCGCTACTTGTACTTGGACAAAATTTTCAATATTTAAGTGTCTGAAACAGTGGTATTTAATGCAGAAATAATGACAAGGTACAAAATCAGATAAAACTGATACAAATTTTATTATAGAAAAAGTAAACGAAAGTTTAGGATATGTAAAGAAGTTAGATTTATATTATTTTTAGAATATCGATGAGTTACATGGAAATAAGAGCATTTTGTTTCTAGTTTACACTATCATTTTTTTATAATTTTGTGAAAGCTTAGAAGCAATAACTTCATCTTAATAGATATATTTATAAGGTTACCTCAAATAAAAGCTTAAGTTATTCACTTCACAGCTAAATGGCTATTAATATTAGTAAAAAAGTCAATACTAAATGATTATAGATAAGTTAAAGTCATTATTGATCAAAATCCTAGTTATTGCATATTTGAACTTTACTCCTTATATATAACCATTAGCTAATTAGAACAGGGCTTAGAAGGTATAAAATGAGAATGAATTAAATGCCCGTATTTCACACTTGACTTCAAAATGAGTTTAAAATCCGAGTATCTATCTGACATTTTGCTAGAAGAAAATTTTAAATATATAAGCCCAATTAAGTTATTTAAGTTGTATTTCCTAAATAAATGTAAACAATATCAAGACTATAAATTCAATTTTGTTAAGGAAAGGGGATCACTGATAAGCCATATGAATATAAGCAATGGGATAGTTCAATACTTAAATCATTATTCAGATATAACATCCACAACTTACGAACAGCCATCTAATAATAATAACATGCTAAAGACTGAATTACATACAATTTATTGAAGTATTTATTAGTTATTCGAGCCAATTGAAATTGAAATTGAAATGAATGATATTATTATTAAAGACATTATTAAAGACATTATTAAATATTTAGATCCAGGTGGACTAAAATCCCTTATGCAAACACAGGCGGTTATTTTTTAAGACTTTAAGGATTAGATATTGTTAAAACAAAGTTTACTAAGTTAAATATGCTACAGTTAAGTAGTATGGATTATTTTCTCTAGCATGAATATGATTCAGAGATAGTTTTTGCATATAATTTAGAGTTGAAAATCCAAAAAAAAATTGACACTGAACACACCATTAAATACTTAATTTAAAGCAACCGAAAAGCATGGCATAGTTGGACAACTTTAAAGGATTTTTTAATAGTACAAATGAATATGCGTATGTATGATTTTTTTTAAAATGCGATGCTATTAGTTTAGTTATTTTTAATTTTCATTATTCAATTAATGAAGTATTTTTTAAGATTGTCAAATTTAAAGCAAATTCGTCTATAGTTTAACAAACTATCAAGCTCAATACTTTTTCTATCAAATATACGACTTACTATCTTCAACAATTTTTATGACACAGATATTGTTGAAAATATATCTTTTAACAACTGTGATACAAATATCAATGATGTTTTTACTGGAAGAGGTGGCTCAGTCAAATGTAAGCTTATAAAAAAAATTGAAGCTGATAGATTTGTACATATAGTTGAGGACTTCTTTCCTTTTTTATCCGTATTTCTAAACCTTAAAATATTTAAGTATTTTAGATTATTAAATATGAGTATAAGAGTTTGATATAACCTTACTACTCGATTGCTGTTATTTATTGCTATTTCATATAAACCAGATCTAGCCGACTGTATTGGAGTTTGGAAGATTCCCATGTCAGATTTGGTAAAATTATAAATATAATAAATAATTTATTGTAGTTATGGTAATAAATGACTTTAAGCCTTACTTTTTAGATTTTATTATGGCTTATCTGTATATCGTCATTAAAATAAAAAATCAGTCACTAATATATTGACTAGGTACTATCTAAAATTATGTGGTTTTAAAGTATTTTATTCTAATTCTAATTTAGTGAATTTTAGAACAATATAGAGGGATGTATTTTGTGTTCAAGAATTTTATTAACAAATTTTCCTCTCAAATAGCGCTTAAAAAATGGAAAAAATAATGAAGTTAAAAAAAACACCCCCATATGATAACTCTTGGCTTTACTATGGTTTTGATAAATTATTAACTTAAGTACCAAGTTTATTTTGAAGTAAAAAACCTTATTTGGAGCTACTGATAACATTCTATTTACATTCAATAGTATCAATAAACCAAAGAGCTTTTTTGGTCATATTTAAAATGTTAATAATTTTATTATTAATGAAGCAAAAGATCCAATGTTTGTATAAAGAGATCCTGGAGTGTTTAAAATTTTTTAATCAAAGTAAAAGCTAATGACATCCATCAGTCTCTTATAGAGGACAAACTCTATTGTAAAAGCACTTCCTACGCAGTGAAGGTTTGTTCCATCTTTCTCTTCATCCCTTCTTCACACATTAAGCTAATGTTTTATTCACATTCTCTCAATTCCCGCAGACCTCTATCCTCATCGCTTGAGCCTCATTTTCATTTAACTCAGGTTTTACATTCTTAGACTTGCTCAAAGCAAACGAGAGATAATCAAATCATTGATTTTCACCTTCATGGTAGGCTTCAATGGAGCAATAGCGAAAGATTTCACTAACTTCTGCGAAACTCATCCTCTACTCGATTTTCTGTCTTCTTGAAACTATCTACCTAGTTTTTATATTCCAAACTAATAAACATAAAGCTCTTCAGTTTTTGAATTTAAGAAAATTAAGGACTAGCTATTCTCTCCATAGATTTCTGATAGGGTTTTAGAGGCTAAAAGAATCATTTATGCTTTGTATATATAAAAAATGAGGGTTTAATAATTAAAGAAGGTTTAAATAAAGTAATTCTTATGCATCAACCGTAGCAATTTAATATAATATACTGATATCAGTATTTTTGAAACTAGTTGCTTTATATTTAGTCAAAATTATATAGGATATGGATATTAAAAAACAACTGAGAATCAAGTCAACTCTATATTAATAAAGCCGTCCTTCAGATAGGCTCTAATTTTTCAAATAGTATAGCATTTGGGAATGTTTTTTTTGACTTCATTATTTTTTCCATTTTTTAAGCGCTATTTGAGAGGAAAATTTGGTAGTAAAGCTCTTAAACACAAAAATACATCCCAATTTATTATTATATTATAGTTCGTTATTGAATATTATATTATATTATACTTAATGTTGGCTAGATTATCACTCATATAGTTAAAATAGAACCTTGTCTTTACGTCATCATCTATGGATTAATGCAAATCCAACTTTCAATTAAAATAATCTTAAATTATAAATATGAATAAATGTAAGATCTACTTTATAATACATATGCTCATATATCAAATTTATTTTTTGGAATAATCATAAAAACCTTTACCAGATTTACGACCAAGATTGCCTTCGCTGACTAATTTTTGGATCGTTTCACTTGGAGTAATTAATTTATCTCCTTGTAAATGGGGATTAGAATCATACCATTGTTTAGTAATAAATTGTAAAGTGTCTAATCCAACGTACTAAAATAGTATAATATTAATATATTATTATAAAGTTATTAATATTATTGTATTATCTTATCATATTATTATATAATATTATAACTAATTACTTACATCCATTAATTCAAAAGGCCCCATTGGATATCCTGCACCTAGTTTCATACCGATATCAATATCTTCAATGGTAGCATCTCCTCTTTCATGTAATCTAACAGCTTCGAGCATATAAGGTACAAGGAGACGGTTGACAATAAATCTAGTAGTAAAATCATTAAAATTACTAAAATATACTAATAATAAATTAAATTTACCCAGGAGTATCTTTGCATTGAATAGGGGTTTTACCAATAGCTTTACAATAATTGGTAAGATTTTGAATTACCTCTTTACTAGTGTTTTCACCCGAAATCACTTCGACTAATTTCATTTGTGGTACTGGATTAAAAAAATGTAAACCAGCAAATCTATCTTTCCTATTAACTAACTGAGAGATTTGATTGATTGGTAAAGAAGAAGTATTGGAACAAAAGATAGTATTTTGTGGACTATTTTCATCTAATAATTTAAACAACTTTTGTTTCACTTCTAAATTTTCAACAATAGCTTCAATAACTAAATCACTGTCTT
Organism: Batkoa obscura; assembly: GCA_030770535.1. Classification (NCBI taxonomy): domain Eukaryota; kingdom Fungi; phylum Entomophthoromycota; class Entomophthoromycetes; order Entomophthorales; family Batkoaceae; genus Batkoa; species Batkoa obscura. The sequence continues at coordinate 97,661 of JASVEC010000032.1, forward strand.
TTAAGGAACTTGTCAAATCATTAGATACGCTGTAATTGGTGCTCACTTTTTCAATAAATGCTTTTTGTTCCGATTCTTCAGTATACTTTTTTTTAGCTACTCTGGCTAAGGACCCTCGAATTATCCCTTCTCCTTTCTTTAAGGCATCTGAGCTTTGATCTACCATAACCACTTTATAGCCACTTTGACTAGATACTTGTACAATACCACTACCCATTAAGCCAGCTCCAATTACAACGACTTTTTTGATGTCTTGAGTTTGGCTGCTTAAACAACGAAGTAATGTTTTAGTGAAATTGGTTTTTAAACTTGGTTGAAGTTGAGTCTTAAGAATAGGTAACATTTTATTTTATAACTTAAAAAGTAAAGGTATAAAAAGGTAATCAAAGTCAATTCCATTTTCATAATTTATGGTATTTAATTCCTTAGTTAGATTTGAATTTTAAGTTATCTTATTTTCAGGTGACGTTGATGGGAGGAATTTGTTTGAATTTATGAGATAAAGAATTTTGCAACTTTTTTTAGAAGCACTTTTTTCACTTTTTTTATTTTATGTCAAAGTTATTCGTGGGTCGATTGAGTAAATATTTATATCAAGGTAAAGTTTAATGACAGTAACAGGAAACAATCAATTAATATGACTATATAGAACCCAATCTATTAAAGGATTACTTTTCTCAATTTGGTGAAATCGCTCATATCAAACCATTAGTAATTGAACTATAATCAAAAAATTAACTATTAACTAATTATTATTAGAAAAAATTTAACCCAAAAAGAAATCAATATGGGTATTATTGTTTTATAAGGTTTCATGAAAACGAGATTGCCATCAAGCATATACTGGAGTTTGAAAAGCTCCATAAACACAATATTTATGGAAAACAAGTGGATGTTGGTCTCAGCTTAGATAATGCTAAAAAAAAGTAAGCTACATCCGATTTAAAAGCTGAATTGATATCATTCAGTGTTTTTAATAGTGTTCTTTAAAATTCAATAGTTTCGAAACTTCATTTATTTATCAACATTTAATAAACTAAAAACTAAGTTTAAATTATTACTTATCTATTATTTTTAATTTTTAATCCTAAAAAAATCGATAAAGTGAACAAAAATTTATTTTTGCAATAAAAATATTCAAGAACCCAAAAAAACAAATTAAGATTTAGTTTTTTTTCAAAAAAAAACTATTCAACATCAAAACTTTTAAATCATGAGTAATCCCCAAGTATTAAGAATGTATTTAGTAGCGGATATCAATTATCCAATAATCCGACAAAAAATGGTTTATCAAAGTGCTTGTGATACTTTAAATAAAGCTTCAGGCGTAGCTGAAAAATTGGCTTTTGCTTGGAAAGAACTTACTACTCCTAACGGTAAATTTCAACAATTATCATTGTAATTTAAAACAAATGATTAATCATTTTAGATGGCCAATGTTTTCTCATGTTTATGCCTGTTAATTTAAACCCTTCACCACCAGATGGGTAAAGATTATTTATATTTGATCATTTTTAGTAACTAAGTAAATTGTCAATTTAGTATTGAGTGGAGAGATCAAGAAAAACGTACTTCTATTAATTTACCAGATGGCAAAGTAAAAAATATTATTAATGAAATTAGCTTATTAAAACATTAATCAAGGAGTTACTTATATATGAAAAAAAAGAAGGTTGTTTACCAGGAAGAAGTGATAGTAGTATGATACGCAGACGATTTGTTTTAGATAATAAAAAAGAAGTTCAATTACAATTGTTTCATTATTTATCCCATAACTCGGACGGTAATCAATTTAATTCATTAAACCAAACTTTAGCATTTGCTTAACGTTTTAATTAGCTAGTACCAATTTTATGGATAAAGCAGCGATGTATCAAAGTTATAATCCTATGCTAGCAGCTAGAAATTTAAAACCTGGATCGAATTTAGCACCTATTATGCCTTATCAAAATAACCTTCAAAATGTACAGCATTTAAAGAATAATTTGTTAAAAGGAGGAGAAATTAAAAATAACCCATATAAAATTAAAAGAAATAATTATTTGTCAGATAGAATTTCTATGAATCCAATGGATAATATGAATAAAATGGTAAGAGTTATTCTTTGGTTCTAATGAGTTTTGGCTTATGAATTTTTGCAGAACAGAAACCCTAATGATCCTGCTATGTCTCACGCTCAACAGTTGGCTGCTATCCAACCTAATTTAAAGGTTATTTATGGAGGTGAATGGAAATTTTTTTTGCTTGTTTGTTTGTTTACTTAATTTATTTTAAATTAGATGATCTTGATTTAGTAAATATAAAAGATGTTGCTACTCAAAGATATAAAAGGAACCATGACATGGTAGCTGAAATATTTGACCCAATTCCATGTAGTCGAATTCAAAGTAAGATAGTTTAACAACTATAATAATAATTTTATCCCTATTGAATTTAAATAGAGGATATTAAAGAAATTAAACTACCAGCTAATAAGGTAAAATTGGATGAGTTTTTGGTAAGAAATTAACTAGCACAAAAGGAAGTAAAAGTAATTACATTTTTTATTAGATAAAATATAAAAAAGACATTGAAGATATCAAACGAGTTAAAAAAGAACATGATAGATCACAGACAAATTTATCTAGCTTACTAAATAAGCAATTCAATGAACTTAAACATTGTACTCAAGCAGAGGTAAACGTAAATAGGTAATATCACCAATTAAATATTTAATTAAATTATTTTAGCTACTAAGTAAAAGCAAACATCAAATTGAAGCGATTTTTGGCCCACTTTCAGATCGTAGAATTCCTATCAAGCCAGTCAATAATGCTGAACTACAAAGTGATGATAATGTTAATATAATTGCATTATAATAATAATAATAATAATAATAAAGAATAACGTTTGCTATACTAAAAGTTGGTGCTTAACTAATGGACTTTGCCTCTTCTGTCATGTAAAAATATCCGATTGAGTATTTCAACTGTTTGAAAAATTAGATGAAATGTCTTTTCAACTTTCTTTTTTATTTACTTTTTAAATATTAAATTTATAATATCAGATAAGTCTCTTAACAAAACAATTTATTTCTATATGGTAAAGAATTACTATTGAAAAATCAATTAGAAAAATAATAACTAGATTAAAACATCCTAGTTAATATAGAGATTTCATTTTAGTTTAATTTTTTGATTTTTTATGCAATGAATCTGGACAATTTACTAATAAAAATCTTAAACAAAAAACACCCCTGTATATCAAATGCTTGGAAATTGAACTTTAAGATTAAATATAATAAAATAAAATTATCAAATATATAAAATTCAAGCACTTAATTGCTTTTAACTATTGTTAATGAAAGCCTTAAAGCTAAACTTTGTTTATAATCATAGCTCTACTCACGCTCCTATATTAGCTTAATTTTAATTAAGCTTCAATTTTAACTTTCAATAATCATTAACTGAAGATGGATTGGCTAGTTGAATTTTTTTTGAAATAGCAAAAGGATATTAACCAAAGCAATAGATCAATAATTTGTTTACTCATCATTTTTATTACTATCCTTTCAACTAATATCAATTAATGCTGTTGCTTTTATTACTGATATTTAAATTTCAATGAAATTTCTAGTAAATCGTCATAAGTTAATAGAGCTAAGAATACTTTAGGATAAAAAGGATACTAGTTATTTTATTAAACGTCATATTATCTAAAAACTATAATGAACTGAGTTTAGTTAAGCCCAGAAAGATTGAACTCAATAACTTTGATATCAGTAGCTTTTTAATATTTAAACAAAAAAATAATTAGAAAAAGTGATGAAGTCAAAAAAAAACACTGCCATATCATCTATTACTTTTCCAAGTTTATAATTATATGCCAGTGATTTATTACTTTTTGATATAGCCTATAATTAGTAATATATAATATTGGACAAAACTTGTTATTTGAAGTAATAATATCAAATATACTAAGATTGGCTAAATAAATAGGCATAATTCGATACAAATAGCTAGGCTCATAATAAGGTAGGAAAAACGGATGTTCATAAACTATAAATAATAGACATAATAAAAATACTATCTCAAAGGTTAACATCAACATATGGGGATGTTTTTTTTTATTTCATTACTTTTCCATTTTTTAAGCGCTATTTAAGTAGAAAGATTGTTAGTAAAATTCTTAAACACAAAAATACATCCCCATATAGTTAAACGATAAAATTAAATAGATAAGCCCGCAATTAGCATTATGACATGAGTAATTTAAAAAGGATTTAATCGCTATTAAACTCAGTTCCTTTAATACAGCTTGTTCCAACTCTCTTAAAGCTTCTAGACGTTTTTTAAAACATAATAAACTCGCTATTTTACGTTTTAACTTTGGATCAGTGTTAAGTAAACATTCAGAGCCTTTATCAAAAAATAATAATTTAAAGTATTCAATATTGTAATGTAAAAGTAATAAAAAAGGCTCTTTAACAAGATGATAGATTGTTCCATTTTTTATGCATTGATCCCTACCCATGGTATATTTATGTTTTTTTTTTCAATATCAATTCCTTTGGGTGAACAATATCATTTTTATTGCCTAGACGATAGCTGCTCAAATTTTATTTGATACTTGGTGTACTATTATGGAAATTTGATATAATGCGGCAGCTTTAAAATGCGTGTTACATAGTGAGAATATTTGTCAAAGATGATTGGAGAGTGTTTATCTCAATAAAGTGGAACATAATAGTTAACTATTTAATATATACATGTCATCTGTCAGATTGGGTTTAATAAATCGAGTAATAAAATTATCAAACTTCATGGAATAAAAAAAGTAGATAATCCCATCATTTAGTTTATTTATATTATTTGAAATTTAATAAAATGTGTAAGTGTAAAAAATATCAACATTCCATCAAATAAAACCTCATGTATGAAAATTTATGATTCAAGTCATCTATTTGGATTTTAGCATAATTTTTTGAGTTTATTTTCAAAATAAACTGCTTGTATTTAATAAAACTCAAATATTGAAACTGTGACTTCAGTTGTTACAATCCTATTACAACCCAGGTTGTATTAATTATTAGAGTCAATCATCGTCTTGTAGATTTTTTTGATATATAATTTTTAAGTTTAATCTGATTTTATTTGTATCTTACTCTTAAATCAACGATTAATTAAGTCGCAAAAAAGCTGCAACAACTCTACCCTCTAATAAAAAAAAGTATCCTAACTTGTATATTGAGGTGTTTTTTAATATTCAAAAACAGATGAGAAAGGATAAAACGAAAATATCAAATCCGATTATTACTATTATTAATAATATGGAAGTTAGTTTAAAAATAGTTCAATTTTTTTAGATTTTTAGCAAAAATTCCGAACTAAGCACTAAGTGCTACAAAAAAATTACTTTTTTGCTTAATTTTATAACCTGTTAGGACGTTTTTCTCTCTAGTATTTATTTAAGCACTTGAATACTATGAGCGAACTCTGTTCATATATAATTTTAAATCAAGATAGAACCATAACGAACTCTACTTGCATGGTTTAAATCAAATTGACCCTTTGAATATTGAATTTCAGAAAGATGTTGATTCAATTGACATGAAATAACTTTGACACCATGGCTCACCCAAACATTAAAATTTGAAAGATTCAGTACTCAGAGTTAAAAAAACACTTCAGAATTTATTCTACATAGTAAATGGTCAAAAAAAAGATAAAAAAGTTTATTGATTTCAACTAAGCTTTTAAACTTACTCACTTATTTAATAAACTAAGAAAAAACTAAATAAAAATTAATTTAATACTTTCAGTCTTGGATTAAATAAAACAAACTCCGTCAAGGCTTTTAATTCGAACAATAAGGTCATACATAGGACAGCTTGTAACTAGACGTCCTTTGCTGTTTTTAATATGATTTTAAGAACTATGGCTTTTTTAGATCGCTAAATTCATATTAAATAAAGTTAACTACAAATTATAAACAATAAAATACATTTGATTGTAAGATGTTCTCTAAAATTAAACTATACTGCGAGTTTACACTATAAGAACAATTGATTTGCATAAAACTACAATATTAGTCTTAATATTAAAACAATGAGAAAAAATATTATAAAATAGTATAAATTTATAGTATTAAGTTTATTTATAAAGATAATAATAAATAGTAAATTATTTTAAATGATGTAAGATTAGAATATAAGACATGCTTAAAGGTACACTGATGGCTTGCTTTAAATCATGAAAAATATAGTATTAATAATCATTGAAACAACGAAGGACCCAATGATTAATTTCAATAATAATTTCCATTGCATTCTAATTACAAGAGGATCTTCTACTTTACCAAAGATACGATTATATAAGATAGGGGTCTTATCTTGAGGTACCATTTTAATACGAGAAGCATACATTACTGGACAAATTCTCATATTTAAAAAAAATAAACCAAATAGCCCCATGTTCAAGAAATACATGGGTATAATACGATACCAATAGTTTGTATCATAATAAGATTTAAATAATCTATCTTCTCCATAAATACAGTAAAATAAAACGAACATTAAAGCGATACCAATACAAAGAAAGAATATATGGTTAAATAATATAACAAAATAAGCACGCCCATAATTAACACTATAAACGGAATATTTTAAAAATCTATCGATCGAATTTAAACTCAATTCTTTTAAAATTTCATCTTCTAACTCACGTAAAGCTTCTGGATGAGTAGTTTGACTTAAATTAGTTAATACTTTTCTTTTAATCAAAGAATTAATATTTAATCCATTTTCAGATTCATAATTTAAAAACTCCCTTTTAAAGTATTCAATTTCATTAGTTAGTGGCATTTGGGTTACATCTACATCTGTACTTGAAGCGGAGCTTGATTCACTAATTTCTTTTTTTTCAAAACTATATTGGACCGAATTATCTCCTACTTGAACAGTGGGAGGAAGAGGAACCTTTTTTTTTTCACTTAATGGCAAGCGTTCAAATTTTTCTTGATAATGAGTATACCATTCTAAAAAATTGATATACTCAGGACTCTTTAATATATGTTTTACAAATCGTATATATTCTTCTAAAGTTATAGGCTCTTCCGTTTCTCGACGTAAAATTGCTTTTAACACATTTAATTTAGCTACCGCAAGATCCCCACTGGGTGGATTTTCAAAATAATTGAATATTTTTTTAGTTGATAATATCATAATTGATTTTGATTTTTGATTGACTTGTTTCTATTTTCAGTATTGGTTTGGCTCTTTATATACTTTCTTTATTATATATTGAGACAAAAGTCGCCTTTAAAAAAGTCAGTGCATGAAACAAATGGATTTGATTTTTATGCCCTATACAACTTTCATAGCTCTTTTATGAACTATTTAACCTTTTATTTAAGAAGAAAAATCTACTCAAATTGGCCAAAATTTATAAATTGAGGTTCAAAAAACTAATAAAACTAACATATTGGTTATAAAAATTAGCACTAAAAAAATGAATGTGAGTTGCAACAGTTGCAATAGTTGATAATAAAACTAAATTTGATTTATGGCATAAATCCGAAATATTCAAATCATTTAAATGTGATAAATTGCTTAATAAAGTTTTATTTTGTAAACAGAAGTAATAAATGCCATACAATCTGTTATAATGTACAATATACTAGTTTAATCAGTAATACAAAGATAGTAGTCACATCAATTGTAGTTAACTTGATATGATAAATGAAAATAAACGCTTTTATAATAATGGCATTTAAATTGATACACCAAATACCGAAACTATTATTTGTAATAAATTAATGCTAAAAAAATTAAGAGGTTTTATTTTATTTATGAGTTTATGATTCATCCCATTTAAAATCTAAAAGCATTTAATATTGAAAGATCAAGCATAATGATTATATTAAAAAATTTATACTTTTATTGTTTGATATTCATTTAGTTTATAGTTTAAACATTACCACGCGCACTTGTTATTGAGGTTAACCTTTGAAAAATATTTATTATATTTAAGAGCAATTTTAAAATAAAAGTAAAATTGTATTTTATTAATTAACTTAATTTAAAATTATTTCAAAATAAATTATAACATACTTTTTTTACTAAAAGCTAATTAACAAAATAGAAAAAAGTTCGATATACAAATAAGTGAAGATTGTAACTCTACTATACAGATATATAAAGATAGATGCCATCTATCAGTAGCTCATCATAAAAACATAGCATATATTTATACATTAATAATAATAAAACCAATAGTTATTAATTCTATTTAACATGTACTAAGTTTCTAAACTATTATTGAATTCCGAGTTAAATATTGGGCAAATCCATTTCATCCCAACTAAGTAAATTGGATTTAATTACTAAAAAACAAGCAATTAAACAAATAGGGTTTAGGCTATAAATTGAAAAGTTTGATTGGTTGGTCACGTTTATTTTCTAAAGTGATTAAATTTAATTAAAAGTAAATAAAATTAACTGTTTTTCAATAATTTCAATTCAACATGTTAAAATTAGAAACTGAACGATCAACAGGTACCAAGGCTAAAGATCAATGGAAACGACTATTAGATAAAATCGGTATCTTACCCAATCCAATCTTCAAATTAAGTAAAGGTTTAAAACCTAAATTAGAAAAAAAATGGCTAGTATTAGATTTAGATGAAACATTAATTCATTCAACGTCTAAAGGTTCTAAAAATTGTGATCATATGGTTGAAGTATTAATGGATAAACATGCAGCTCTTTATTATGTTTATAAAAGACCCCATGTAGAATATTTCTTAAATAAAGTGGGGGAATGGTATAAATTAGCTATATTTACCGCCTCAATGTCAGAATATGCCAACGCGGTAATCGACCTTTTAGATCCAGATCATAGTTTAATTAAAGTTCGATTATATAGAGAAGTAAGTAATTAGTAATTTTTAATCTACAAGAAAAGAGAAATGCCAATCATAATAATTTATTCTATTATATAGTCTTGTATAGCACACGAAGATAAAGGGTATATAAAAGATTTAAGTTTAATAGAATCAGATTTATCACAAGTATTATTAATTGATAACTCACCAAGAGCATTTGAAAAACATCCTAATAATTCAGTTGTAATACAATCGTGGTATAATCAGGACGCTCATGATCAAGCTTTATTAGATTTATTACCCTTTTTAGATGCTTTAAGATTTACTAATGATGTACGTTCCATTTTATCGTTTAGAACTAATTGAAGTCAAGTATTTTATCTTAATTTTTTATTTATATTATATAAATTATCTTTTTTATTATTAGTTCTATCTTTTAATTCTATTTTTTTATACTAAATTACAAAATTAATAAACTTTTTAATGTGTTCGCTTTAATTTTTGAGAAGTAATTTATTACTTAAAATATACTATTTAATAGCTCAAAGAAAAGAGTATCTATTAAAAGCTAAAACAATAATCAAATAATGAATTAGAATATCTAGAATAAATAATAGAATTTAATTAAAATTAAAATTAATTAAATGGAGTTAAAATATGATTGGTTAAAAAAATGAGTTTAAAAAAATCAAAAATTAATTAATTTACTAATAACTGTTCCATCTACCTATTAAAATTAAAATAAATAAAGTTTTAGATTAGGCTTATTATGATTATGCTAATTGGGACAACTAATTAGCTGTATTATAAGAGTTGAAATGCAAACATATGGGGCTGTTTTTTTTAGTTTCATTATTTTTCCATTTTTTAAGCGCTATTTATGTGGAAAAATTGTCAGTAAAATTCTAAATACAAAAATACATCCCCATATATTTGTTGTGATTTGTCAGTAATAAAATCAATTAGTATTAACAAATCTTATAAATTGACTTTAATATTACTGAATTCTTATCTAAAAATATATATTATCAACTTGGTAATTTTAATTAAAGCCCCTATTTAAAATAGATGCTACTAGATTAATGCAGCAAAATTTTTTTAATAAATATTTAAAAAATTATAACATCAAAAGTTTAAGTCTTTTTGTATTTTTCTTGAATAAAACTTTTTTTTGAAAGCTCTTTTAAAAATTATATATAACATGATAAAAAAATAAACTTTTTATTACTTAAAATTTTATATTTTAATTTAATATTTTTTAGTTGTATAATTTTAAATATATTATTTAAAGTTATTTAAAATTCAAAGCATCATGTTGATATAAATTTTTATAACTATTTAAAAGGTATGCATATATATCTTTATGTTTAAGAATTTTACTAACAATTTTTCCACTCAAATAGCGCTTGAAAAATGGAAAAAGTAATGAAACCAAAAAAACATCCCCATATAAAGTTGTTTTAGTAACTGCAATATAAAATTCAGTGCTTAAAGCCTAGTTATTCTATAATAAGAAACTAGGGATGTATACAATATTTAAAGTTTAATTATGCAATATAATAAGATATTTTTAGGTAAAAAAAATAATATATAGCATTATAATTCTGGATAAAGCTGATAATCAAAAAATTATAGATACAAAGCATAACAAAAAATAGATTATATAAAACTAAATAATATATATAAGTTTTGATATAAAAATAGAGCATAGTAATATTTAAACAATTAAATTATAGATTATAAAATCAGTTTTTATAGTTTACATTGCTTTAACTCAAACTTTTAACAATTTTAAATAATTTAGTAATTTTAGAACTTCTTTATTAAATTGATTTGTATAGGTGGCATTATTTTATTTGAACTGTTTTAATTAAAATATGAGGATGTATTTTTTTATTTAAGAATTTTACTAAATAATCTTTCCACTCAAATAGTGCTTAAAAAATGGAAAAAGTGATGAAACCAAAAAAACACCCTCATATAGTAATTCTGGAGATAATAACCTTTATACTTATAATAAGTTTCCTTTATAACATTTTAATACTTGTATTTGTTTAAATAAGTTGATAGTAAGTAATTTAATTTAAAAATTAATGTAAACATTTTAAATTATAAAATACAATATTTTACATTTATGTCACTCTTAATAAACTTTATCATAATAATAATAAAACTACTTAATTTATTTATTAAATTAAATACTTTTTTAATAACTTATATCAAATTATAAGTTAGTATAAGGTTGATCCTAAAAGAAAATGATGTTCTTTTGACTTCTCTCCATTAATTTATTATTAAGGTGACAATAAACACTTGGAAGTTTATCGCTATAAAAACAATTTATAAAACTAAAAATTCAACCAAATAGAGTAAAGGACATCAGCTAGACTTTAAAGCTTAAAGTTTTTTAATTATTTCTATACATGGAATACCAATAAAAGTTTTGAAATTAGAACTTATTTTTTAAAGTTTCAATCTATTAATTTCACATTTTATTGTATAACTTTTATAAAATAACATGAAAGCAGATATAGAAATTTTCCGAACAAGAAATAAAAAATAAGTTATAATTTGCAATGAGGTGGAAGTAGTGGAAGATCTTGCCAAACTAAAATTTAAACTAAAATAATAATCCTAATTCTTATGTACTTTTGGGGTCGTCTCAATCATTATACTCTCCCTTAATTATTATAATATCAAACATTAAAAGTTATTATAAAAGTATATACAATTCTTGACACTTAAGTAGCCTTGGGGTTAGATTAAGTGATATATTCAATTGATAATTACAAAAACAAAGGTAAAAAATTATCATTTAACTTTATAAAATTAAAAACAAGAACAAGTGTTTGTCAGGCTAATAGTAGCTATAGCTTAACTTTTTTAATATAGTTTTAAGGCTCATTTTTTCTTTTTAGAATCTAAATACTCTTGGCAAATGGAAGAAACAAAATCATGGTATATAACTACATCTTATGATTTTAATGGACCAATTATCCTTAATATAAACTAAATAAGGATAATCTAAAAATCAATAAAATCAATAGCAAAAACGGGCTATTGTATTTATAATCTTGGATATTGAGAATACTCAACCTCGGTTAAAGTTTTAAAAGGACTGAATTTACCCTATGATTGATCTAGAAGTTATATAACAAAAGTTCATTTTTTATCTCTTCTTATAATTTTACCCAATTATTCTTCTCACATTAAAAAAACGGCAATAAATTAAGCAGATGGATAAAAGTTTTATTGGCAAAATTTAAAAAAGTTAGTAAGAATTTATTGTTCTTGATTTCTAAGCGGTAAAATTATTAGAAAATTGAGGATAAAGGTTTGGAATTTTAATAAAAAGCAACTAAATAACATTACTAAATTTGGGATTGTGAGATAAATAATAAATTCTAATAATAACTTTTTATTTTTTATAAAATTTCAATAAATAAAATAGTAATGAGCGGTTAGTAATAAATACAATTCCAATTTTAGGAATCGAAAGTTAGTAGTTAAGATGGAGTTTAAGTTTAACAGCGTAATTAAGATATTTAACTAAAGAATCAAATTCAAACGGCTTTTGAATATGACCATTCATTCCAATAGTTTTGTAAAGCTTTAAGTCTTCTTCTTTAGAATTCGTTGTAACTGCAATGATGGGAACAAATCGGTTCATGGCGTTGATACCACTATTTCTAATGACCTTGGTACATTCAATTCCATTCATAATAGGCATATCGATATCCATAAAGATGATATCAAATTGTTGGGATTGGATTAACTTGACCGCCTTCAATCCATCATCGGCTACTGTTATGTTATCAATATAGTAATATTTACTTAACATCTTTTTTAATAATTTTTGATAGATGATATTATCGTCAACGATTAGGATACTCAACCTTTCCATTTTTGAGACTTGGGATTCTACTTGATATTTTTTATTAAAGTTAAACAATGGTGCTAAACAACAGTCAATCATTATAATATATATATTTTTAGATAAAATTATTTTTATAAAATCGTACTTTGCTTACTTATTTATACTTTTCTTTTATTCTAACAACTTTTTATTGATTTCTAATTTCGGAACTCGGCATACTTGGCAATTTCTTAAATTGCTTCGGGTTTAAGTTTAATTATGGAAGATTATTTTAAGTCTTCTTTATGGTCATAGAATGATAAGCTGGATCATAACTTTTTGTAAAGAACATTAGTTATTTATAAACAGAAGTTATATAGAAATTTAATAACAAGGTATAGTAACAGTAACCATTATCAATGACGTGAAATATTATGTAACGATAAAGAAACACTGTAGCACTTGATAAAATAGAATTCACTACTTCTGCTAAAATTTACTTTCCTTTTTTTATGCGTAATCTTTTTTCCTAATCTTATTTTTGATTTAAGTTTCTAATCTATTTAGCAGCTTACTCTAGGGGGTTCCAAACAAAGTTTTCAAGAAATGAAACTGACCTAACTCACTATTAGCCAGCTTTGAAATCTAAAATATGGCTATTCCAACTCTTTTAGGACCTAAATAACTGCTCATTTGAGAGAAAAAATTGTGTTGAAATTTGTTAAAATATAACGATCAAGGCTTAAAAGATTGATCAATAAATAGTTTAATTATAAAAACTATTGGCAAAAAGTCATAAAAGAATATCAATAGCCCTAAGGGAGAAGAGCTTTAAGAAATTTGGTGACCAAAATTAGCCAAAAAGAGATTTATAAAATTTGCAATAATCGGTTTAAAAGCCCATTATTCATCTAATTTATATTATAGTTAATTTGATTGTAGCTTAATATGGGGATGTATTTTCTGTTTAAGAATTTTACTGATAGTCTTTCCATTCAAATAGTGCTTAAAAATGGAAAAAGTGATCAAATCAAAAAAACCCTCATTTAAAAATTTATAACTCAGATACTATTATTCTATTCTAGACCTACTTTTCTTTTTATCATATTTTTTATGAATTTTTGCTGCGCTCAAGTACCTTTGTATTTAATTTGAAGTCCCGGATAATTGGAGTCGGATTAGTAATTAGCCCAGCTTTTATTTCTAATCTAAATTAAATGGATAAATCAGTCTAAACCATATACCGAGGATTTGTAAAGCTCAAAAAATGATGTTGACTTATAGTTATATAAAACAGCTTATTTATTATTTTATAGAAACAATTTATTTTCTATTTTTTAATATCAAAAAGAATATTTTTTAATATAGTTAACCTTTAAAGTTCAAAGCAAATCGAATAGTGGTAAATAAATTCAATATTACATAAGTCATAATAAAATGAAAAATGGCAACGGTTACACAAATAAGAATCTGAGACTATGGTATAAACAAAATATCAAATTATAACGTATGAACTAGAAATAAGCTACAATACCCACTGTTCCAAAAACTTTATTGATTCTATCTTTAACCCTTTTTTATGAACTATAAATATAAAAGTAATTTTATCAAAAATAGGGATGTATTTTTGTGTTTAAGAATTTTACTAACAATCTTTCTGCTCAAATAGCGCTTAAAAATGGAAAAAGTGATGAAACCAAGAAAAACATCTCCATATTAATAGTTCTAAAAGCCTTAATTGTCATCAAGGATATTTAATCATTGCTTTATATTCTAAAAAGCCCTAATGACTAAACTAAACCATAATGATTATCAAAGTAACTGTATAAAATCAATAACTATTAATAAGGAATCAAGATTTATTGTAGTAAGCAAAGTTTGAACTCTAGCTTTCAGAAGAAAAAAAGAGTATTCAAATGAAAGTGAGGTTTCTTAAAAGTTAATAGAAGTTTATAAAAAAACTCAAGTCATTATAAAAATGATAATGTAGATTTGAAGATGTGAACTACTATGAGCATACAAACCACTTCCCTAATCATCAATAATTTTTCAATTGCTGTCAATAACTAGGGAAGTGGTTTGGGTGTTCATAGTGGTTCACGTCTTCAGATCTATGTTATAAAAAAGGGTTTAACTCGATGATAAAAAATTAAGTTAAGAATAAATTGATAGTGAATAAATTATTAGATTGTTATTAATAATAGATGACTATTGGCAACCCTATTTAATGAATTATTAAGCAAAACTGTTACTGCTTTTATAAGTTCGTAATTTAAAGTATCAGTGATGTATTGACTTTTTACAGATGGTAAAGTTTCAAATACTAACTATTATGATGTCAAAGTAGAATATGATCAATACTATATTAAAAATAGATTAAGATTTTAGTGAATTTGGCATGAGTTATTTTTAGTTCATTTATTTATCAAAGAAGAATTAATATTGATTGTTATAAAAAGTTTATATAATAAGGTGTAAGATTTTGATATTAAAGTAATAAAAAGATCGGAGATTTAATTAAAAAAACAAAAACCAATGGTAAAGTATAAGATTATTAAAAGTTATTAAACAAACTCAAATGTGGGTGCTAATTAATTAAATCTTTTATAATTAAGTTTTTTCAGTATAGATTTTACAAAGGTTCATTACATGTCAAATAAAATTTTATTTTAATAAATGGCTCAACAAAACTAAAAGATAAAAGTATTCGACAGAGGAAGAGTGGGGACTAAAGTATACAGATTCATTTGTAAAAAAACACAGTCTTAAAACAAATGAATTTTCGGTCAAAAAGCCGATATATCAATTCAAATAAGACACAGTCTCATCACAATTGAGTTTGAGGTAAGACCAAGAACCTTCTGAAAGCAGCTGGATGGAAGGGTTTTCTAATATACCCATTCATCCCTGAGTCACAGTAATTTAAAATATCCTTGTTCGTATAATTTGTAGATACTGCAATAATAAGCAGCTCTTTATCAAAGAGGTTCCGTATAACTTTAGTGCATTCGATACCATTCATGATTGGCATATCGATGTCCATAAAGACAAGGTCAAATGATTGCCTTTGAAGCAATTGAAGTGCTTGGACGCCATTCTCTACCGTAACAATATTAGTGATCGAATAGTATTTTGTCAATGTCCTTTTCAATAGTTTTTGATAGATGATGTTATCATCCACAATCAAGATTTTTATTTTTTCCATTTTTTCGATTTCAAGTTTGTCTTCTTCACAATCAATTAATAGGCTATTGTCTGTAAATTGGTTCATGGGACATGGCATTAGGAAGTGTTAACAAGTAAAGAAGAGAGTAAAGTTAAAGATTTAGTTATCAAAACCAACTTTAATATACAAAAAGAATAAATTCAATTTTAATCGTTTTATAGAAATTGCTACTTTAATTAATTAGGTTTGACAACTACCCAGGTATTATTGCCCCTTTTTATTCTTTCACCGTTTTTTTTAAAGAACCACTCGTTTTTTGTGATTTTTGATTTTTTTGTAAGTATAAAGCAAAGTAACCTTAGGGAAAAAATCAGTTAGCTATGTAGTTAACTGGTTTATTTGATGCATCTAATTTTGTTCTAGAATATATATATATTTGTTATTAGCGCTTGATATATTTTTTTACATAATAGCGTAAAATATATAACTATTTTTAGCTTTTTATTTTATTGTTATTTAAATTGTTCTGTAAGCGATAAAGTTGGTGGTTTAAGCTATAAAAATAAACTATAAAACATTAATACAGTAAATAAGCATCAAGTATTGAACAAAATAAATGAAGATAGCCCATAAATAACTAATTTTATATTATTAGTTGAATATGTGTTTTAAACAATTCTATTTGAAGCTAAATATATAGGTTGATGTGAAACTGCCTAGCCTTAATTAAAATTTAGTTAAATTAAAAGTCTATCCCTGATTTAAGATTTTTATTTGTTGAGAGTTGAACTAAAATGTCAAGAAACAGTATTATTTATTTGAAGCCACTAATAGTATACTAGTGTCTATCCACCATATCTATTAATGTTGTTTTAACTCTTATGATTATATTATTAACTTTTTTATCTCACATTTAATTAAATTAATATTTGTAGTATTAAAATTTTATTAAAAAAATACCACAGTTAAATAAAATACTTATAATTTAATAATAATAGATAGCCCCTCCTTAAGGATCTGCCTTTTTAGCGTACCCGTCATAGAGGGCTTGTATTGCCTCAAACCATTTTTTAATTGATTCATCTTTAGATTTAACGACAATATACTCAAATAGAAACTTGGAACTAATCTGAAGGGACTTAATTGATCCAAATAACAAAAAATCTGAATAAGTAGCTAAAATGAAATCAATAAACTAATCTTTTAAATCAAATATTGAACTTACCTTTTTCACCTTCTAAGAACTTATACTTTGCTAAAGAGCCTCTAAACGGGGCCAACCACAGGTCAACGTTTGGCAAGAGTTCTTCCCTATTACCAGCAAACTTCTCCAGACTAACTTTAAACATACCTTCTCTTGAACTTTTGAAATATTCCTTATCCTCTTTGTCTTCAAAGTTATCATAAATGTCTAAAATAGCACATTTGAATGTATCCATGCTGAACATATAATTTTGTAAAAATTGGTTATAGTAATTGCCATTGGGAAATAATAAAGGTTTATCCGGGTGTTCTTGTTCAAGGTAGGTCGCTATAGTGTCGCTGTCGTAGACAATTTGGCCGTCATCACGTTTCAAAACTGGTACTCGGTTCCACGCTCCATTACTATGTTATAGAGATTGAGTTATATTTATGAGTTGTATTTATTTAAACTTACGTTAAATCTGATATCTCTTTAGATACATTGCGAAGTTTTAAGTTAATAAGTTCAAACTCCAAATTCTACAAAAATAATAAATTAATTTAAAAATTGGCCAGACTAATTTTAATTACTTTATGTTTTAATGCCATCAATATTCGCCAAACAAATGGGCTACCTACATCTCCTTTAGAATTGGACTCTACTGAGTATAATTGATACATTTAAAAAAATAAGCAAATTTTAAGCACCTTTTTTAAATAAATTAATTGATGACATAAGCTCGTTATATAAGTTTAACTGCATTTATCTAAATTTCTTATGAGTGTTTTTTTAAAATTTCCGCAAGATAATTTTAATATAAGCCGTTAAAAAGTGGACAAGTCACTGAAACGAGAAAGACATTATTCTTAAACATGTAATAATGCAAATTTCAGTTTATCTAATAAATTTAAGATTTAGGGAGAGTGGAGGGAGAAATTATGAGTTAGATGATTTATATGAGATATACAGAACCTTTATAATATCAATTATGAGGCCCTAATTCAACATAATAAAGCGCCCTCATTGTTTGGGAGTGGTTTGAATCCTATGGCAGGTGATAATGAGCTTTTACAATAAATATTCTTTCCATTTTTGAAAAAAGACTGTGCTTAGAGGAAGGAATTGAAGAAATCCATAAAGTAGGTTGTTAAAAGCTCAGTGAGTGATCCAAGTAGCTCAGGCAATAGCATAGATTCTTATGGATCAGCTATCTAAGTGATTAAAAGGTTTATTTAATGGATTTAATTCATTCTGAGGTTTTATTCTTTACTTATTGTTATTTTATATATCCTTTTTTAAAGGAATTAAAATTCATTAACTAATCTTTTTCCCTCAGCTTTTTGATTATTAGTGAGGTGAGATAAACTGTTGATGAATTTTATAAAGTATCGCTATTTACTAATACTAAATTAGTACCTATCTATTTCA
The DNA here is from genome assembly GCA_030770535.1 of Batkoa obscura. Classification (NCBI taxonomy): domain Eukaryota; kingdom Fungi; phylum Entomophthoromycota; class Entomophthoromycetes; order Entomophthorales; family Batkoaceae; genus Batkoa; species Batkoa obscura. The sequence continues at coordinate 116,156 of JASVEC010000032.1, forward strand.
TAGGATGTAACAGGTCAATAATAGCATTATAGAGATTAAAAAATATCAAGCTATATAATAATTATATTTAATTCTGCATTATTTAAAATTTATAAAAAAATAATTTTGAATAAATTAAAAATACTTAATAGCCAAAAAGATTACAATTCAATAATAACAATCAATGGCATCCTCAAGATTTTACCTTCTTAGTATAATCACTATAGGGGATTTAGATTGCCTCAAACCATTTTTTAATTAGGTTATCTTTGGGCTTAATAACCAGATTCTCAAACATAAACTTGGAACTCATATGAATAGATTTAATCAGTCTAAGCAAGACGAATTCGAAAAGGTAGTTAAAATAAAACTCAATAAATTACTAAACAAAAATATCAACTTACCATTCTTGCCTTCCGAAAACTTATACTTTGTTGATGGATCCATAAATGGAGCCAACCATAAGCCAATATTTAATAAATGATTCTTCCTATCATTCAACAAACTCATCCAAAGTACTTTTGAACTTGCTCTCAGTTGAAGTTTTGAATACTTTCTTTATTCATCGTATCTGTAGTCATTATAAAGATCCGACATAATGTATCTGAATTTATCTATATTAACCATTAGTTTTGTAAAAACTGGCTATAGTAATTGGCATTAAGGAATAATGGGGATTTGGTTGGATGTCCTTTCTCAAGGCAAACTGCTATTATGCCATCATCGTAGATAATTTGGGTATGAGTGTGATTTTTTACTAATAAAATTAGAGCCTGGTTGAGTTTATGTTGACTCTGATATTTCTTTGGATACGTTGCAAAGTTAAGTTGATAGGTTCAAGTCTCAAATTCTAATGAAAACAAAATGAATAAAATAAGAATAATCTTTAATTACTTTATGTTTTGGTGCCATTGAAGTTCGCCATACATAAGGGTTGGCTGTCTTTCTTCTGGAGGTGCACTCGGCAGAGATAGTTTATATATTTAGGAAAATAAAGTGAAGTAATATAAACACTTTTTTAAAATAAATTGATGGTGTAATAACCTTAGATATTTCTAACTACATTTATTAATTTTTTATTTATAACAATTTGTTTTACTTTCTATACCTAGTTTTTTGAACCTTATTACACCAAAGTGGACAAAAGCTGAAATGAGAAACATAATGTCATAAAGAACAAGTAGAATCAATAACAAAATAAATAGGACAAAACATGGTGATACAGACGATCAAAACATAAACAATGTAAAGCGAAACTAAGATCTAAAATTTTATTTCCTAGCCTTAATAGTAGTCTATATTACTACCAAAAAAAACATTTTAGCTAGAAGTTTTAAGTTGCAACCCATGCATATCCTTAATGTCCTCTTTTAAAACCTCATTAACTAAACGATGTTGTTGAACTAAGCTTTTTCCTTTAAATGAATCAGATTCAAGTTGGATAGAATACATTGAGCCACAGCCACCTTTGTAAAGAAATGGGTTAAAAAATGAATGAAATTAAAGTGTTGACTTACCCGATATATCCTTGACTTCAATCTTTTTGGGTGTGAATTTTTCACTTAGTTTCTCAAATATTATGCGCTCGCCCTCAGTTAAATTGTTAGTACTGTAAAACCTAGTATGGAGTTTTGGTGCTCTAGCTAAATGGCGAATAGTTTTAAACATTGTTTATATTACTAAAAAAGATAAGTATCAAAAAATTAATTAAATTTTAAAGCTAAATTTTAGTTCTTTTTGATTGGCTCAAATTTAAGTTGCTATTTTTGATAATAATTTGAAAATAAACGAGGGTAAAATAGATTATATTAAAACATTAATATAAATGAAAGATAATTTAATTATTTTTTAGTAGAATCAAATCCAGAGAATCTAAATAATATTTAGTTTTAAAAGTATATCATGAAATTTAGTTTACCCCATAATTTTAGCCATATCATCTGGAAGTGAGGCATCTATGGACTTCACCTCTTTCTTCTTTTTAGTTAGCTCTTTTTTCTTTTTCTTTCTAAGTTCTTTTTCTTCCTCTTCTTTCCTCATTGCTTCCTTGACACTTTCGTCAAAATCTATCAACTTTAGCAATTAATTAGTAAATATAACATTTGCAATACCATATTGGCGAGGCGCATCCCTTTTTTGTTTAAGTAGTAGTAGCTTTGCACGTACTTGCTCTAAAGTGCTTCTTTCGACTCTTAATGAGATACCAATCTCACTTAAATCTAATATCAAAATTTACTAAACAATTATTAAATAGCAAAAATAGTTACGTTTCTTGCCATTGATATGGTCCAACCAAGATAAATTATCCTTTAAAGTAACATCGCAATGCTCACAATAAAAACCTGGCTGTTTATTACCAAAACCTTGTACCACTTGCGTCTTTCCAACACTAGCATCTAAATTAAGCTTAGTTGATCTTGCTTTTAGTAGCTCTTTTTGTGGTGCAGGTTTGTCATCATCTTCTGAATCTGATTTTAAATAGGATAAACCTAGTTTGATCAAAAATTAATTAGTTCTCTTGATAACAAAAGGTTTGTCCTTGCCTTTCTTTTCACGCTCTTTATTGATCTCATCTCGCTTTTTCTTTTGGGCTATTTTGCGTTTTCTACGCTCATACTCATCTTGATTTAAACCTCTCAAGCTTATTTCTTCATTCTATCATTTAATTTTTTAATCTTATTATTGATTGTTTTTATTATTTACTTCAGACATCTTTAATAAAAAAATAAACTATAAAATTTGCTTTATGATCAATTTTGACTGCACTTTTTGCTTAAGCATACTTTTGATACTTCAAATTCACAAACAAAATATTACTCATTTTTGAACAAGTTCGTTTGACATTTTTTAGACAAAAAATACAACCTTTACTATAAATTAAGTAAGATGAGAGTAGTAATAAAAGGTAAAACAGTACCAGTAAATGAACACAAAGAATTAACAAAAATTTATGATAGGTGGTGTATGGAAGAATACAGAGGTAAAAAGATTAACTAGAATTATATTCGCAAACTAAAATGATTAGGATGAAATCCTGAAAGCTGCTGTTATGAAGTATGGAAAAAACCAGTGGGCGAGAATTTCCTCCTTATTAGTGAGAAAAACCCCGAAACAGTGTAAAGCTAGATGGTATGAGTGGTTGGACCCAAGTATTAAGAAGGTAGCCAGTTCCCTTTTTTTCAGAAATAATATTAACTCAAGTTTTATAGACTGAATGGTCAAAAGAAGAAGATGAAAAGTTATTACATTTGGCTAAGCTTATGCCAACACAATGGCGTACCATTGCACCAATTGTTGGTAGAACTCCAGCGCAATGCTTAGAAAGATATCAAAAATTACTGGATGAAGCCGAATCGAGTACCGCTGGCTTGGAGCTAACTTCAGGTTCAGTAGAAGCAGCACCATCAGCAGATGACGTCAGACGTTTGAGACCTGGTGAAATTGATCCTGATCCTGAAACAAAACCTGCTCGTCCTGATCCTGTAGATATGGATGAAGATGGTATATATTTTTCTAAATTTTAGAACATTAATCCTTATTATTTTAGAAAAGGAAATGTTGTCTGAAGCTCGTGCTCGTTTAGCAAATACTCAAGGTAAAAAAGCTAAGCGTAAAGCACGTGAAAAGCAACTTGAAGAAGCTAAAAGAGTAGCTGATATGCAAAAAAGAAGAGAAATGAAAGCAGCTGGTATTGAGTAAGTTGTTATCAATGAATTTAGGAGCTAATAGCTAAAATTTAAATAGTATTGGGTTCCGAAAGAAAAAGAAGGGGATGGATTACAATGCAGACATACCATTTGAAAGGAAACCTATTGAAGGAGTATACGATACTAGCGAGGAACTTAGTAAAAAGGCAGCGGATCCCAATTTCAAAGCTTTGAAATTGCAGGATATAGAACCTAAAAAGAGACATGAAATAGAAAGTGAGCAGCAAAAAAATTATCTCAAAAAACAAAAGGAACTTAAAGAAAAGAAGGGCGGGTTGGCGGAAAATACAAATTTAGATAAAATGCTTAATAAAGAGTTTTCAGTTAATCGTACAAAGTTAGTTTTACCAAAACCTCAAATTGGTGATGAAGAATTAGAACAGGTATTTTATCATTTAATATTTGATGCTTTTACTTATTTATTTAGATTGTTAAAATGGGCTTAGATAACCAAAGTGCTTCTTTTTTAAATGATAATCAGGATTCAGTAGCTCAGGGGTTAGTTACTGATTATAGTCAAACTCAACTTAGTATGACTCCAATGCGTACCCCACGTACTCCAGCCATGGGTAATTATTTCTAGTTTTGAATTCTACTTTTGTTTATTATCTCATTATATAGTGGATACTGTACGTCAAGAGGCATTGAACCAGTTAGCTATGACTAGAATGCAAACACCGTTATTGGGTGAAGATGTAGCAAATAACTATAACGAAGAGCAAGGTACAGGATTTGAAGGAGCAACCCCACGTCAAGCACCAGTTCAAACTCCAAATCCTTTGTTAATTCAAAACACCCCAGCCAATCAACAAACGCCAGCGTTTAAAACACCAGGCACTTCTTTACGTGATAATTTCGGCATTAATGTAGCCGAAAATGATTATATTGTTTCTGAGACACCAAAGATTGACCAGCTTAGACAAGTAAAAATTCGTTTATAATATTTATAAATAATAATTATAATCTGTTAGTTACAATTAAAAGAAAAAATAGCCCAAGGTTTTATTAACCTACCTAAACCAAAAAACGACTTTGTTATCGTTGTGCCAGAAGAGGATGAAATAGATAATGAAGAGATTGAGGTTGAGCAAGAAGTTAAAGAAGATGCAGCAGAGGTTGAGCGTCGTATCAAAGCAGAGTTAGAAGAAGAAGGTAAATGTGAATCAACTAAGAAAGAAAGAAACTAAACTTTAATAGAGAGGATCCTCTTAAAGCAAAGAAGTCAATCTCTTAAACTTGGATTACCTCGACCATTATTTTTTAACTCTAGCGAGTATCTTGAAAATGCTAAGAAACATTCTAGTTTTGACAGTGAAACGCAAAAAGAATTACTTTTGGCCGACATAATGATCCAAGAAGAGACTGTTCGTTTATTACAATATGAATCCGTCATTTACCCTGACAAAAATGGTAAAGCTGTTAAGTTTGACCTTTCAAGTTACGATGAGTTTGATGAAGATTTATTGATTGAGGTAAGCTATTTTAGTTTAATTTGCTGTTTAAATTTATGTAAATATGTAGGCACGTGAACTTATTGAAGAAGAGCTACAAAACAGACAGTTAGTTGACTATTTCGATGAGGATGAGGAATCAGATGATTTGGATCAAATTCAAGGTCAATATTACAAAAACCGTGAGCGTATCTCCAAGTTAGGGGGTAAAGTACAAAAACATGAAAAGAAGTTAGGGGTGCTTTTGGGAGGTTATATGGTACAAGTTGTTTTTTTCATTTATAAATTTTTATTAATAAAAATAATAGGCCCGTGCTCAGAATCTTCGTAAAAGCATTCAGGATTATTTTGAACAGGTTGAAGAAGCTAGTATTGAGTTTGAGTCCGTTTCCAAGCTATATCAACAAGAACAGATTGCTTCAAAACTTCGCTACGAGGTGAGACACTTTTTATAAGTAAATAACGTTATTTATTAATTTTTAGAAACTTGAACATGAGGTGCAGCAATTAAAGAAAGAAGAAGGCTATTCGCAAGAGAAGTATGCTGAGTTAAGCCAGGTCAAACAACAGCTTATGGCTGAACTTTATCCTGGAATGTGAGCTCTAATGGGGGATTAAGAATTAGATTAATTTTTTATAAATAAAATTACATTGTCTTATTCAATTAGCAACTAATTGAGTTTTTATTCCATAAAGTTAGGGAAGGTAGCGATAAATATTAGTGAGGAAGAATAAGATCAACCTAGTCTTATGATTTTTTATATTCATTAATTTTTATCGCTATTTTTCGATTCTATAATTTGCATATTTTTCTACATATGGGGATGTATTTTTTTGCTTAATAGTTTTACTAATAATCTCTCTGCTCAAACAGCGCCTGAAAAATGGAAAAAGTTATGAAACCAAAAAAAACAGCCCCATACAGTTAAACAAAATAAATATGGGTCAACTTAAAAGCTTAGTTTAATTTTCGGTTAATCTAGATTTTAGCAAAATTGCAAATTAAGCACTAAATGCTACGAAAATATTTGCTCTTTTGTTTGATTTAAAAATACTTATAAGAACATTTTTTATCCAGTATTTAAAATTCCAAAAATTTACACTATATAGAAAATGGTCAGAAAAGTGAATTGGGTAATTTCATTTTAGTTCTAAGTTTTCAAACTAATAAAGTAGACTGTTTTTCATTTACTTGAAATTTAAATTTTATTAAATGCTAAGTATAACTTTATAAAATTGAGTTTCCTTTTAAATAAGTCCAGGGGGAGCTTAATTAGCTCATGTAATCTAATATTGCGACTTTAAAGAGTTACGATCACACCCTAACTTTTAAAATTTAATTAATGGAGTTTTAAATAAAAATAGTTAAAACTAATAAATTTGAAACCCCTAGTGTTTATTACAGTAGCTAAGCCTAACAAATAACCGCAATTTTATTTTTTTCAGTCAAAACGAATACAAGATCAAATTTTAATAGAATCAGATAGTGCCTCTAAGGAGTGTAAGGATGGTATTTAAAAACTCTTGGGCCATAGGAAAATGAGGAATAGCATTTGCCAATAAATCTAATCCTTTCTTAGCATAAAATAGAGCATCAATCTCTTCATTTAAGTTAAAATTAAAGCCGGACTCTTTTTTAAAGTCGAAATTGGCATCAATGCCATTAGCATCAACATTGGTACTTAAGTTAGCCTCATTCTCGTCCTTTTCCTTCAAACCTTGCTTCTGATAAACAGTTTTTATTAACGCAACAATGGCGTTAGATAAGCAATAGAATCTGTATGTAATGCCATACTTGTAAAAATTAATATTCAGCTTTTCAGCGGCTAAGATGATGGCGATACAAGCCATCAATGATCGTTGCTGAACTTTGTCCACTCGCTTTGCATTTGGGACTTTTAAGTAAACATTGCAACATTCTAAAACAGAATTATTATAAAAGATAGTATGGTACAAAAAAAACTTTTCACATAATTTAAATACCCATAAAGGTTGATTATCATATACTCTTTTCATTTCTTGATAATAATTTTCATCGAACTTTGCCAATTTCAGCAATGTTTTGGTTAAAGTTTTTAATAAAAAGTCTCGCTCTATTTGAAATCTTTTCCTTTTTAAGTAGTCAATATTCAATAACAACTCGCTTAACAGTACTTTCCCTTTCCAGTAGATATATGACGCCCTCTTAAGCACTTGGTTATATTCAAAATCGTTCTCATATTCCGATAGCCTATTCAGTGGTTTATATTCTGGATACGGTAGCTTCCATTCCCCAGCCTCAATCGACATTGGTCGGTTAATAACAAATGGAAAAAATCGATCTTGAATACAACATGCCCACCACTGGTTATATCGGTGTCGTATCTCATCTTTGTTTAATTTTAAATTTTTTGGTGCTGGTAGGTGTAATCCTAATAGACGACACATATGTATGCACATGGCCTGATTCATCCAAGATTTTTCAAACTCAGAAACGGCGGATTGATATTGGGCTAAGATTGTATATACAGACACCACCTCCAAACTTGGTTTAAAATAGTTCTCTTTGAACTCAGCGACAGCAATTTGATCTAAAACTTGGTTTATATGATCATTGCATGTACTATTAGGTAAGTAACGGAAGCCTATAGATACAATGGCTTTGGTTATCATACTAGTGGGTTTCTTATAATATGATTCCTGGTTGATGACAGGGCAAAAATATGAGTAAAATTGGAAATAAGCCTTAACGCATTGTTGAATAAAGTATTGTTTTTCCAAACTTTCTTCGGTATAAATAATATCAGGCAACGTTAAAGTTTTAATTGGATTAATGTTGATCTTGATTTGTTTTCTTTTTAATTCTAATAAATTAAATGTGAAATACATCATCAATAAATTCCCTGCTGGATTTTGCCCTGTATATTCTAAAGTGCCATCTGCATAAATGAATAGGTTCTTCTTCCCTTCATCTAATCTTGAACTGCCTAATATCATTTTAAATAATGCCATACTCTTCCAGTTACCCATCCTTAAATTATTATTATTACAATTTAAATTAGTATTTGTATTATCAACGTTGGTGTTAATAAAGTTCTTGTTCTTTTTCGTTTGTTTAATTATCTCGCTCTTCTCATCGCCTTTATCTTTAGTATTAATATGAAATTTCATTTGAAATACTTTTATCTTGCTGTTTTCTCCTTCATTTACATACTTTAATTTTGTCCTTACTTTATTAACTTCTACTTTTTTACTTACGGGCTCATTCTTATTACTTGTATACAATATATACTTTGCTCCCATCTCATTGATGATTTGTGGCTTCTCATTATGCGATACAAATTTGACTTTTTTCATTTTAAAAATTGGTTACCAGTTTTCCTCTACTTTCTATTTATACTTTTTAAAACTTGTTAAAGCACATGATTCTAGTCGATCATTTTCATTTTATTAAGTAGTTTAACTTTTAAACTAAGTTGTATTTTGTTCATAATTTTTTTAAAATTAAAGGAATTTATGTTTATCTCTTATCCAGCTAATTTTAGTAGTAAAAATGGAATTTGAAGCTAATTTTAATCGCCCTTAAACTTTTGTTAGAATTCGATATTCCTTGGTTATCTCTTAAAACTATTCTTGAAGTCTGTTTTATACATCTCCGTTAAATATTTTAGTTTTTAGGCTTGGCTAAAATTTTAGCCTTTCTAGATTTTGACACGAATTAATTTTTTAACTAGTCATTATTTTAACTTTAAACTAACAATTTCTATCATATCAGCAATCTTTATTTATTAAAATCGATAAAAACATAGTTGATAACAGCAATGAGCTTACAGCACTGAGTTTGGTTTTTTGTTTAAAAAACTAAGGCTTAAAAGAGGCAGCATAACCACCATAAAGATTTTGAATTGAGCTAAACCAATTATTTAAGCTAGGGTCTTTATGATTAGTAACAATAGCATTGAAAGTTTCAATGGAAGCCATTTGAACAAATTTGAGATGGCCAAACAAAATATAATCTGAATAAGTCACTTTATCACCTTCCAAAAATTTACTATCAGCCAATGTTATTCTGTACGATAAAAGCATTTTTTCAACATCGACTTTATGGTCCTCTTTTTTACCAGCGAGATTTTCTAAACTGGTTCGATACAATGCTTGACGCGAATCTCGAAAATATTTACGATCTTTTTCGTCTTCGATTGAATTGTAGATATCTAACACCACAGATCTAAATAATGGTAGAAAGTTACACGAAGAGTTCTCTAAAAAAGTAGCAAAATGACGGCCGTTGGGGAAGAGTGGATTTTCAGGATAGTTAGCTTCAAGGTAAATAGCAATTTTCGGGGAGTCATATATATAACTTCCATCATCAAACTTAATAAATGGGATCTTATTCCATTCACCATTACTTTTACAATAAATTAAATTGATAAACTGATACTAGTAATAGATACCTTAATTTTGTAATTTCTTCTTTAACAGAGGCTACTTTAAAGCTATGATGCTCGAAGTCTATACTCTAATAAATTTAGCTTATACTTGTTTTGAAAATTAAATTTATTTACTTTGTGCTTCAAAGCCATCACACTTCGCCATGCAAATGGACTAAAGTGTTTACCATTTGGTTTGTTTACTAAATCATAGAATTGGATCATTTTTATTTGCTTTGTAACTCACAGTCGATTATTTTGGTGTTATTTATATACTATCAAAACCATGATATCCCCACTTCTTAAGTCAGAGGGGATAAATCAAAATATTTTATATAATCAAATATAAGAATATCCGTTTCGGATTACTAATATTATAGCCTACCTCGGTTAATCTATCTTGTTCTTTGATTTTTAGAACTGAACAATTATATCTAAACATCCTTTATTTAGTAGTATTTTAGGGTATTGTTGCTTCCTTTTTCAACAAGTTGTTAACCACAAAGGAATCAACTCAACTATGCTTCTAATTATTTGTAAGTCGGAAATCCTTTAGTTTATCCCTTAGTTTAGGTTGGGATTATTTTTATTTTTCGAAATTTTGAGCCTTACTATTTTTATAAAAATTCAAGGATGAGTTTCTTTTTGACTGTTAAATTATTCATTCAATTTTTTCATTAACCCTTTCGATTCCATGGATTTCTCTAAATTTTAGATATAACAAGATGATTTTCCCATAGTAAAATACCTCGTCAATGTAACCGAAAGGGCTAAATAAGTAATACCCCCAACCTGTCAAAATCTCTTCCTCTAACTAAAAAGTATTAACTTTCCTAACACTAAATTTTTTATTTCAACAGTTAGTAGTACAATTTCCCAAATTCTAACTTTGGTTTTTTGTAGTAAAAGCTTAGGCTCTGTACAATTGCCTAAAGTCATCTTTTTTTACGCATATATATGGCATATTCGACAAAATTGACAATTGTCATGGTGCAAATATAAGGTATATGTGGTTGTTTTTTGGCTTCACCACTTTTTTTATCTTTTAAGTGCTATTTAAGCGGAAAAATTGTTGATAAAATTCTTAAACACAGAAATACGTGGGGTTGTCCGAATTTAGAAATTAATCCATATTTTAAATTTTAAATTTGTGTTTTTAACATGACGATTAAATCTAAAAAGCCTAAAATTAAATCCCTTTATTTGACTTAAAAAACTTATTTTAATCGTTTCCTTTTCTTAAATAGTTAATTTTCTTAACTATATGTTTTATGTTATTTCTGTCAAATATCTAATAAACATATAATATATACCTATATAGTTGTATAAATAGAGTTATTTGACTTTATTTTTTGTTGAAATAAAAACGAAATGAAAACTTTCATAACTAAACTTCGAAATGGAATTTTTGAAAATTTTAATACAATAGGGAGGGGTACACAACATAAATATTGTAATTCATTTACATCAATTTTAAGAGCTACTTATAATAACCCAGGGTTTATGGAATTTTATAATAAAACAAAACAAAGAAAAGATATGGGGAGGTTTTTTTTTGGTTTCATTGCTTTTCCACTTTTTAAGCCTTATTTGAGCGGAAAGATTGTTAGTAAAGTTCTTGAACAAAAAAATACATTCCTGTGAAATATCGCTTTGTCAGTCCCATGGTTAATTATAACATAACAATCACCTAAGCTGTTGTGTTCTCGAGCTCAGAGGAAATCAATCCCATATTCTTATTTTGATTTGTTATGAGAATTTCTAGCTCCATCCAAAAGAATATTATCTTCTCATTTTGATATTTATACTTTCCAGAGTATAAAAGAGTTTACAGAGTATAGTTGTTCGAGGCTTTTTAACTGAATTATCCCCTGATATCTCGTACATTTAATAAAGCCACTAAGTTTTCTTAATAGTATTTTACATAGATTTTACATTAGTATTGTCTATTCTATCTGTCTTATATAGCTTGAACCTATTACGTGCTATTCCTCATAACCCAAGTCTATCTTAGTCACATAAACTAAGACCTTTCGACTTATAGTGTAGTTAACCCAGAAATAGCTGTTCTTGACTCCAAACCCTGAGTACCAGATTTCACAATTATTTTTTCCATTTTTTAAGCGTTATTTGAGTGGAAAAATTGTTAGTAAAATTCTTGAATACAAAAATATATCCCCATATGCAGGAGATTGTTTAATTGATTTAATCTCTGTAGAGCTTTTATTTGAAAAGTTTACAAAAATTAATAGCTAAGTTAGTAAATAGTCAAAGAACAAGTAGTTGCAATAATATATAAAAACTATTATTATGTTACTTGTACTATATAGGGATGACTGATTATAGTTTTTGGGCTAACCAATCCCTCCCATACAGCTATTTATTAACTTAATAATATATTAATAATGTAGTTGTAACATTGAAATAGTTTATTTATTTGATAACAAATCTGTAATATTGGTTATAAAGCAGTTGATAATAAATATTTCTCAATAAAGTTTTATAAGAATATGTATTTAAGATCTAGTAGAAATTTAACTAACTTACAGTATAAACTATAATATAATGGTTTAGAACTGTGTCCGGGTACTCTTGTTTTAATAAAAAATTGGATAAAATGGGGATGTATTTCTGTGCTTAAGAATTTTGCTAATAATTTTTCCGCTCAAATGGCGCTTAAAAGATGGAAAAAATGATGAAGCCAAAAAAAAATACCCCCAAATAGTAAAACTAATTCAGACATCCCCGCATCCTCATATGCACTTGACGAGTTAAAGAAAAGTTGTTGTTTAATTTGAATATAAAATACTCGTACAGATAGTATTAATTAGTAATTTATGTCAAACTTTATTTTTATTTGATACTATTTAGCTTACAATTAAAATTTTTACTAAATATGTGCTTACATAAAAGAAAAACTAAAGGTGTGAAGTTAGATGAAAGCTTGAACCATATGGGAATTCTGCAACTTCAAGGCCAAAAATAAAAAACGTAATTTGGCTTTTTCGAGATATTTTTGAACTAATTTCATTTCGAATTAATAATATGTTTTTTCTATTAAACAGTTCTGCGCCATTGTTATTTTGTTCTCAATATTAAATATAGCGCTATCTTTCGGGCTAAGGATATAAAATAAATTGCTAATATAATGCTTATCACATGTGAAATAGGAAATTAATTTATTTGTCTTTAAGCAACAAGCTAATTTTATATTATTATCTTAACTATACTATTTTATTCTAGTAATTTCATATCTCACTCTAATATATTTAATTTACCAACTTCTAGGCTATATTGGCATGGCTAATAAAATGTAAGCAGCCTTTCAATAACCAGTTTTTTGAGTATAAATCAGATAAATTTCAAATAAGTCGCTTTATTTTAACATGTAATTTTACATCATGGAAGTTTTGACTAAATATAGCTTTTCTAAATGGTGGCATGAGTTTATAGCCAATTAAGTTACATTTAATAGGTTACATGAAATTTGAATAAAACTAGATTAATAATCAATTATGATTTGAGTTTGATGATGTAGGATATAAATTAAGAGAAAATAAAATTCAACTTTATTTTTTAACTCAAAATAAAGATGGTAGAATTTTATGATTTAGTAAATAAAAAAGGCGGTAAGCATTTCAGTCCATTTGCATGGAGAAGTTTATTGGCACTGAAACATAAAGTAAGGGAGTTTATGCTATAATTGAAGATAATTTTTTATTTATTTATTAGGGTATTGAATTTAATCACCACGGCCTTACCTTTGCAGAGATTAACGAACAAATCCCAAAGCTAAGGTAATTTTATCAAATTTAATTTTAATTTATTTAATTAAAAATAAAAGCAATGGCGAATGGACCAAAATCCCATTAGTTAAATTTGACGACGAAACTATTGCTTATGACTCTCCCAAAATAGCCGACTATCTTGAGGCCAACTACCCAGAAAAGCCATTATTTCCAAATGGACGTCATTTTGCCACCTTTTTAGAAAGCTATCTAGCCACCTTTCTACCATTATTTAAGTCCGTAATATTGGATGCATTTAACTCTTTAGAAGCAGAGGAGGATATCAAGTATTTCCGTAATAGTAGGGAGGCCTTGTTTAAAGTAAGCTTAGAGGAATTTGCTGGTAAAAAAGAAGACCATAAAGAGGCAGTAGACAAGTTGTTGCTACCTTTTCGCACAACTTTAGCTAAAACCAAGTTTTTGGAAGGAGATAAGGCAGCCTATTCGGATTATATTCTATTTGGTCATCTTAAATTTGTTCAAATGGTTTCTATTGAGACATTTGACACTTTTGTTACAAATCATAAGGATCCAGTTTTAAATAGCTGGTTCAACTCAATTCAAAACCTTTACGATGGATTTGGTGCTTCATTTAAACCTTAAATTTAGCCAAATAAAATAATATCGAAGGTACTAACTATTTTAAGTGAAAATAATTAAATTTCAATCATATTTAAAATACTTTAATTATTAATAGTTTTATGAAGCAATAGCTTTTTACAAAATCATAATTTAAAAATAAAACCAGACTAATTTCTAAGAGTAGTCATGTTTTCATTTAAAAGGGCAATTAGCCCCTAAGTACATATTGTAACAGTAAAACAGGAAAGGTTTGCTGAAAGAGAATATGAAGTAAAAGCAAAAAGAACAAGAAGAGGGATTTAATTGAAAATTTGAAGAAATTAATAAAACTAAAATATTAAGCATAGTAAATTAGTTCCTCATATGTTATCGTTTTGCTCAATGCAACATTAGAGTACTTTCTAACTTACATTTAATACCAATATCCATAGATCCAAGAAGAGTAATGAGTAATAATCGAGAAGAAAGAGGATATTGAATCTGACCTTGAGCACCTTTCTCAATATTTAATCTAACAGTTTTAATAGTTTTAATGTTTGGAGATAATAAAATAAATTGCCTAAACTAATCAAATATACCCTTAAAAGCACCAACATCAGGTTCTTTAATGTTGATACATTTATGTGAGTTATATTCCAGACTCAAAACCAACCTTTTCTATCCATTTGATATAAATCTCTTGAATGTTTGGTAGTAGAAGCAATATGAGTGAATTAGCTGCTAAAAATTTAATAGCAATTTTTCTTAATGTTGATGTTTTCATAAAATTGTAAATAAATATGGGGATGTCTTTTTTTGTTTAAGAATTTTACTAACAGTTTTCCCACTCAAATAGTGCTTAAAAAAGGGAAAAATAATGAAACCAAAAAAAACAGCCCCATATACTATCAAAATCAAAGTGGTCTAAAGTAAACATGCTGATATTTTCGAGTAAGCTTCTATTGTAATAATCTTTGTTCGAAATAATATTCAAATGGTCCAATAACTTCATACTATCTTACCTAAATCCTCAAGTAGCTTGGTATCAAATTTAGCATCAAGATGATCTTCAATTATTAATTCAAAGTTTCACCAAAATTCAGATTAGGATCATAATTTAATGAAGGCAAAGACATTCTCATATAACAAATGTAATACTTTTAAATTCTTAAATTTTAAATTGATAATATATAATCCAACAAGATCCTTATCGAGCCCAAGGTTTAATTTCAACGATTCTAAATTTTTCGAATTACAAAATTTCGTAATATCTTTGATATATACATGTTGACTATTGATCTCAGCTACTATTGGATAATGTTAGGTGGTATTATATCCGAATGTTTAAATTTAAAAGAGTTGATTTTGATTTTGTTATAATTCATACAGATCTCAGTAATAAAAGATATTGCTTTTACACTCGGACAATAATTTATTAACTTAGACACACTACTAACTAAAAAAAGTTCGCAATCGAATATCTAAGTGACGTTTTGAATAAATGTTGATTTGTTATGCTTATCATAATTATTTAAATACATTGAATGGCGGAAGTTGTATAAAATATTCGTTTAAATAATATGATTTAAACAATTCCTTCGGGTTCAATGACTCGAGTATTTTCTACAATAGTTCAGCTGGTATGGAAACAAATGACGATTATGTCATAAAGTTTACAAATAGGTAAAATCCTTAGACCTTTTTGTCTTAAATACCATTTTCCTTAGAATGAACCAAGCTCATACTTTTATTTAATAAAACTTTGAATTTTATTCTACTAAGACCAAATTGATATAGTAAAGAGGAATTATTTGTGGATTTAGGTTATAAAATTGATCATCGTGTCTTTGAGCCTTTTTGGTTTTGGTTTGTGTAATCATATGGTTTTTACGTTACCCCATCAGTTGTTTAAGGACAACTGAATTTTTGATAACATAGTCAGTTGTTTTGCTAATAATAAATTTTTTGATACTAATAAAAAGTGTAATCATTTTCAAATATTCAAATGTTTAAATATCTTATCACAATGATCTAACATGTTGGGTTAGCATTAATAGTCAAGTTTACTATAAGAATTAAAAAACGAAATTTACATAAATGAATTTAAAACTTCTAGGACCATCATCTTAAATTTTGATATCACTTATTACATATTTAATTTTAATTTGATTGAAATAATATAAGATTTTGTTATAATGTGATTTTTTGACTATATGAGGATGTATTTTTGTATTTAAGGATTTTACTAACAATTTTTCTACTAAAATAGCGCTTGAAAGGTGGAAAAAATAATGAAGTCAAAAAAAACACCCCCATATGTTAGTATAACTTATTAGATTGATTACAGTAAAGTGTTAATACTTTGATAAACAATAGGAGGGTATTTCTTTATTTCATCACTTTTTCCATTTTTTAAGCATTATTTGAGTAAAACGATTGCCAGTAAAATTCTTAAACAAAAAAATACACCCCCATAAGTAGTCCCAATTATATTTAATATTATATTACTAAACAATTTTGAATGGTACTGTTATGTTTGCTTTATAATATTCAAAGCAATTTTTAATTTTAAATGGGTAATATGACCTGCCTTTATAGGAATTTATTAAGTAATTTGCCTTTTTGGATTTAAGGTTAAATGTAAATTAATAGCATATAAAAATATTAAGGTTTAGTACACTTTTACAATTGAATTAATTTAAAACACAGTTAAAAATTTCAAAAATTGCACTTTTATTTGTATAATGGGGGTGTTTTTTTGGCTTCATCACTTTTCTATCTTTTAAGCACTATTTAAGCGGAAAAATTATTAATAAAATCCTCAAACCTAAAAATACATCTCCTAATTTAAGATTAAAAAATTGATAAAAATGATAGTAAAGGCAATTCAAATACAACGATACGATACCTTAAAACTGGAAAGTGTATTTTAAAAATATAATTTTTTAAAGTTTCAGTTCTTTGAATATGTAAATCAAGTAAGTTATTAATAGTATATATTAAAAACTATCTGAAACAAATATCAAACATAAATCAAATTACCATTATTTAAAGTATATAGTTAAATACTAAAGAACGCTATTTATTTCAACAGAAACTATTCCACTAAATTTTTGACTAGGTCTACAATAGCTTATAAACTCATTTGATTGTCGTAGTCTTTTATATGCGCTGGGGCTATATGTCTACTACGTATACTGTATTGATAATATATAATAGAGTCCGAAAAGGTTAATAAACCATAAGGGAACTTTTTAGAAACCAACAATTGGGGATGTATTTTTGTATTTAAGGACTTTACTAACAATTTTTCCACCCAAATAGCGCTTAAAGATGGAAAAAGCAATCAAGTCAAAAAAAACGTCCCCAATTCTTAAAAGACGAAGCCTTAGTGATATAAGCATCTTTTAGACAGACATTTTATTAGTAGAAATGGTATACAACTATGAAATATTTTAACTATCTTACCTAAAACCCTTTGATACATATATTCTATCATTTTAATAGCGCCATTGTTCACTGTAGTTTTTTCCGATTCTATTAATATACACAATATTACAGAGAAATAATAAACTCAGAATCAGTAGCAATAACAAAATTTAATAGTCTAAACAAATGGTTCATTTATTCAAAATCGTTAAAAAGTTTGTTTTTTTTGATCTTGTTTATAGCCATTCTTAGAGATAAGCTTATCAAAACTTAGCCAATTACAGTATATTATCTTTTCAATAACTACAATCAACACTATTGTATAACTAAAATAATGTTATGAAGATAAACCCAGCTTTTTGGATACGTATTTATATGATTACTTTTATTATCGTTATATACTGATGGATATTTGTTTTACAGCTTATAACTCTACTTCAATCCACAGTTTTAACCAAGTTTTTTAATCTCATCCTTTAAGAAATTGAAAACATTAAGCATTTGATAATGAAAAGAGAATACCATATATTTTTAATCACTTTGCGTCGAATAGTTTCACTAAACAATGGTCGTAAGCACTAAGGATGATTAAAATGAGATAAATATGGTGTCCCAATAGTTGTTTTATTAACACATCCATCAAGTATAAAATTAAAGTATATTGTTTTATAATTTTAAATAAGTTAAGCTAAAAGAAGCATTCTCATTAAAGTCTCAATCAAACCCTTCTTTTATGTTTAATTCAAAATAGGTACTAAGCATGTAAAGGAGTTATGTATAGTAATATGAAATTTGTGAATAATGGACTTTTAAGAGTTATACTTTTTATTCAATAAAACATGTTTTGTCATATCAAATCCATCAAGCTCTAGCATTTAAAAGTGTAATTTGAATCCTTTTAATTTATTGAAAGTGAAGTGTCCCGATTATACTTTAAATATTACTATTAAGGCTTTATGCCGAAATTATTATTAAAAATTCCGTTTCACTCCAATAATTTCCAAATATTATCGGTGCTCTAGATGAGTTACTCTACACATTTTATAGACATTTAGAGAGAAGAATAGCAGTATTTTTTTACAACTTTTTGTAATCGTTTATATTTATTACTAGCTGTCAAAACTTTAATCATTAGCTTTTAAAGAACCCATCTATTGTAATTCATCACATTGTCTGTTTTCATAAAACTCAAATAAACTAGACCTCTTGAAGTATACTGTTTTTATTTAGATATCAATATAGCATGTTATGAAGATAATTGATTGTAGATATTGCTTTTGTTAATATATTAAGATTCAAATATTCCTTCTCACTAATATGTATTTTAAAACATTTAAAGTAGATAACTGTTTATCTGTTATCTTGGCTCTTTACACCATATTTTGAAATAAACACTACATGATTTCCTGAAACTTTATCATAACTTTCAAACATAATTCTATATATCCAAGATATTGAAGTAAAGAAATATCAATAAACTTTTTTTAGATTTTTGACATATTGGTCATTAAAAAAAAATAAAACAATGCGAACTACAAATCATATAAGTAAAAAAGCCTATAAGCTACTTATGGTATAGTTAGCTAAGGTACTGCCTCTGAAAATAAGTGATTATAACACAAAGTTTGAGAAATTAAAGATATATGAAGGATTATTATATTTTTAACGAAACAAGGGCCAAGTAAGTCTATTATGTGTAAATGGAATGATATCGAGTGGTAAATAGACAAAGTTAAAGGGTCCCCATTAACAAAAGATATGAGGACTTATTGATTCATTCCTAATTTCATCCAATTTAACATTATAGTATTCTCTAAATTACCATGGGTTTTAATATTAACATCGCTAAATGATATTTCAATTGATAATGGAGCAGAAAGTTAATAATTGATTTGTGGACCTGGATAATCTAGTTGATATCAAAAATTTTCCACTTTAACTACTTCAAGATTCAGAAATAATGACGTGAAATGAACAAAACTTCCAGTTGTACCATGAACAGTATTGATTTCAAGTTGGTTCACATATTTAGATTTGCATAAATTAAACTTGTTTTTGTCAATATCAAGTATATTTATTCTTGTAACATCGAAGGAAATACTTTGAATTTCTGGTAACTCATAAATTGCTTTGAATAGCGTTACTGTCAACTTCTTTGTATATATTCCCTTTAATATTGGTATATTTATAAACTCACAATAGGTTGGCTTAGTTGGATTAATATAGCTTAAAGTACTGACGTAACGGTTCTCAACTGGATTTATGCATCTTTTACCTTTTTTAAAAGATTACTCTCAAAATCAATCGATTTTACACTTTTGAACTTTGCTAAATCTCTAAAACAGAGAGTATTAAATCCTTTTTCAAACTCTTCTTGAGTAACTAACTATAAACAAGCTCTAAAGTTTGACTTTAGACCAAGCCAAATAGGTTTAAAAATCATTTCATAAGACTATAGATGTAACTCCTTTAAATGATTAAAATTTGACTTAATAGTATCCAGACTCTGAAGATATAAATTATTATAAGTATTTATCATTAAAGATTTCAAATTACTGAGACCTAAATGCATAACAATGTTTTCGATACTGTCATCATGTACGAAAATGTTTATTGGTTTAATTTGAGTTATGAAATTATAAAATTATGTTATAGTATAAGGATTAATACTTGCTAATATGTGTAATCCTTTCAACTCAGGTAGATTAGGATTGATATTGATATTATCAATAAATGTAGGATCATAAATGATATTAGTTTGCATATAGTGTACATAAATTGCGTTAAGATACATGCTGGTTAATTTTGTAGTTATCAGTTAAAAAGGCATAGTTTATTAAAGGATCATATTTTTTTATGAAAATCTTTTAACACTTTATAATTAGAAAGGGCATAGTGTGAATGAATAGGACTGGATTTTATGGCTCCGTTTATAGTGTTGAATAAATATTTATTTTGGAAACATAAATCACACAATTCAGTTGGGATCAACAATTTAAATATTGCCTTTAACGAAATAACTGGTAGGTGCTCAACTTAGATTAGTATTGTAAAATAAAATTAAAACAAAGTTTATTTGTTTCTACATTTTCAATTCAATATATGGGGATGTATTTTTATGTTTAAGAATTCTACTAAATTTTCCGCTTAAAAAATCGAAAAAACAATGAAGCCAAAAAAAACACTCCCATATTTAATCTTTATTTATCTGTGATCTGAATATTACTTTTTATTATGAATAAAAAATTAAATAGCAATTTATTATAGCTTTTATAAATCGAATAAATACCAATTTTATAATTGATCCAATTATTAACTGTTAAGAAACAATTGATCTTTGATTGTAGCTAAAAGTATATATGAGGATGTATTTTTGTGTTTAAAGATTTTATTAACAATTTTTTCGCTCAGATATCGCTTAGAAGATGGGAAAAATAATGAAGCCGAAACACTCCCATATCTTTTTTAGAAATATATTTTATTACATCAACTAAAAGTAGCTATTAAAATATTAACAATTTTATTCTGATAGTTTGAGTTTTTGTTAAGTTTATTTCAAAATTAATTAAACAATGAAAACTTAGACAGTTTTTCGGATAAAAACAAAATATTGAAAATAGATCAATATTGTATATATGTATGTTTTATTTTTTACTTAAGCTATAAATTATATTTTATTTAAATCTATTTTACTTCTTTAATAGTGTTGTTATAAGTTTCTTGAAAGCTATAAATGGTTGTTATCAGCACGTTCGGATTCTAAATTCTTGAATCCTTCTCTACTTTAACAATAAGGAATATTAAATGGAGAAGGTAAAATATCTACAATTTAAATTGTACCTATACAGAATTACTTTGTTTCTAATTTCATTTAATCTAACTTTGGAGTATTTTCTAGTGAATTACGAATACTCCTAGGAAGGGAAAAGGTAACCATTATACTTAATAATGTAAAAGAAAGCGAATAGTTGGTTTCTATATCTTTATCATTTATTTCGTACTCAAAATTTTCAATTTTAGCTATTTTGAGATTTGGAAGTAGTGATAAAAAATAACAGATTTTTCAACTGTCCTACAAATAGTATTGATCTTTAGCTGTTTAACATATTTACAATTATACGCTATAAATCCATTTATATAGATATGAAGCTTATTCACTCTTATAACATCCAAACAAGCACTTTGAATTTTGGTCAACTCATAAATGGCCTTCAATAACATTATTGTTAATTTCCTTATATACTTCTTTCAATGTTGGTATCTTAGTAAAATCACTATTAATTGACTTGGTTCTATTAAAATAGCACAAAATAGTAACATTACAATTCTTAATTAATATTAAATTATTAAAATTTTTATCTAAAAAACTGTCTTCCAAATTAATAAATTTTACAGTTTTGAACTTTGTCAAATCATCGAAGCAGTTAATATCAAAAATTGTAATAAAATAACTCTCAATGATTAATTCTAAATTAGCACCAGTTTGTCTTTGAATCAAATTCATTAGGTGTAAGGATAGTTGAGCGAGACCTTAAACGTAACAACCATAACTTAATAAATTTAAATTTAATAATATTCAAGCCATCAAGACAAAAGCCGTTTTATCCATCTATCTTTGATATTCTCAAGCTATCTGGGCTTAGATGATTAATAACATCAGTAATATTTATACCATGTATACAAATATCTGGTATTTCAGTTTGAGCTAGATAGTTACCGAATTTGACTATTTAGTAAGGAATGTTGCTTAAGAATATCTCTAATGCTCTTGACTCGGGTAGTTTAGCTTTAATAATAATATTACTATCATCTTGATTGCTACATCACCAATATGCTTTATGTAATTGATATAGATTATATTTGAATAAGAGTTCAATAGTTTAATATCCTGAGTACACAGATATAAATAGTTCATTGAAGGCCCATTTTGTCCTAAAAAGTTCACATGGCATTTTCCACAATTGATAGAAGTGTAATGTGAGCGCATAAAATTATATCTTACAACTCTATTTACAACCTTAAATAGCTATTTATTAAGAAGGGATAATTTACCTAACCCTTCTAGATGCAATAATTCAAATATTACTTCCATAAAATAATAGTTAAGTACTCAAGCTAGGTTGGTGTTATGAAAAATAACTAAACTGAAACAATAATATTATTTATTTATATACTTTTTAATTTAGTAAAATTGATAACTATCCTTGATGACGTAATATGCCTTTTTACCTGTGTAAAATAAAAAATTCAACAGTCATTTTTTCTAAAGTTTCTTAGATTGACTAAAAAAATTTCATCATAACTACAATTTTTTCTTATATTCATAAAAGGTTGAAATTCTCTAATCTTTTACAAGTTAATGTTGAAAATTTCAAGGCTACAAAGGAGAAGTAAGATGAGCAACTTGGGTAATAGCTACTAAACGATTGAATTAAAATGGAGAGTTCTTGGTTACTATCCAATAAAAGTCAAGGATATTGCATTAAAAAATAGCTCTTGTTCCATAACTAATTGAATTGTCAATCTAATATCCACTGTTTATTATTAAAAGTTAAGCAGAGTTGGTTACATATAGGTATTTCGATTTGTTTTGATTTAGTATTAATTTTCTTAATATGAATAGAAGATTTTAACTTTAACCATGGTTGAATTTATTCAAGTGAGATTAATAGTAGATCAAAAAAACTAAAATTAGCTGAAATGCAGCTAGCTCTAGATGATATATGTTAGACTCTATGAAAATAGTCACTACAACTTTCGATTCGTTATACTTAATTTGAAATTAATTCTATACTATAAGTATATTTTTTGTGCTTGTTAATAATGATGGTATAAGTTGTTATTGTAATTATTATTTTATCAATTATCCATTATTCTTTATACTACTATATTAATAAGTATTCCAATTAGTATAAATATGTTTGTGAACTATTTTTAAACAAACAACTTTGAATGAATAAATTTTTGATGATAGCTTTTATATATTTTAAAAGGATAAACCTAATTTAAATACCTTCAATATTTCACCATCCTTATCAGCTTTAGAATGTCTAAAAGTGCCCAACTCTTATTTAATTGGTGATATTTTATATTGTGAATCCGATTGATTTGCTCTAAAATATTGGATCAGAAGTCTATGTGTTCAATTTGGAGTAGCTTGCCAAAATATAATACTTTAAAAGAAATAGATCTAAATCCTTTAGTATCACTTTTCCTGTTCTAAATTCAGGATATCCACAGGTTACTTATACTTAAAAAACTGAAGATATCCTCTGGAAATTAGATAATCCTAATAGTTCAAGATATTGTATTTTAGATTAGAGCCCTTTGTCAATAAAATGAAGTGAGAAGATTAAAGCACGATATTAAAATTGTTAGATTTCAATCCAAATTTTGAGGACTTCAAATTAGCCAATAAAATTGAAAACTAAAAAATAAACAAAAAAATACCAGTTTCAATTTTTTCAAATAAATTAGACTGAAAATGAATCGTATTAGACCCTTGTTATATCCTACTAAAAGATATCTAACAACTAAAAAATTAATCACTACTCCGATTTATTATGTTAATTCAAGTAAACTTTCATCTATTCAAATACTCCTCATTGATTCATTAACCCTTTTTCTTAGAACCTCATATTGGTCATTTATATACTAATGTGATATCGGATGTCTATAGTCGCTATTTTGAACTAACTGGAGATAAAGTATTACAAAGTACTGGATGTGATGAACATGGACTAAAAATATATCAAGCCTCAACAAAACAATCAATCACCCCACAATTATTTTGCGATAAAATAGCATATAATTTTTTAAAATTAAAAGAAAAAAGTGAAATGAAAGAAGATACAATTTTTATAAGAACGAGTGAAGAAAGACATAAAAAAGTTATTCGAGAAGTTTGGCTGGAATTGGAACGAAAGGGGTACATTTATAAGGATTTTTATGAAGGATGGTATGCAATCTCAGATGAAGCTTTTGTTAAAGAAGAAGAAGTAGAAAAGAAAGGGGATAAATATTATGTAAAGAGCAGTCAATCTGAAGTGGTTTGGATGAATGAACCAACGTATAAATTCAAGTTGTCCATGTTTAAGGAACAAATTCAGCAATTTATTTTAGAGAATGAAAATGGTAAATAATATTTGTAGATAGAAATCAATACTAATGATTTTAATTTAAATTTAAATTTAGCTATTTTACCATTAACTCGACGTAATGAAGTATTGAGTTTAATTGAAGATGGTATTAATGATTTATCTATATCAAGACCAACTGAAAGGGTTAAATGGGGTATTCAAGTGCCTAATGATAATACTCAAATTATATATGTTTGGCTAGATGCTTTATTCAATTATTTAACAGTAACTGAATATCCAGATGTTAATTATAGACAATATTTTGATAATAGGATTCATATTGTTGGTAAGATTTAATTTAATTTAACATTTATTATGTTATATATATTAACATTGTTATAATTAGGTAAAGATATATTAAAGTTTCATACTATTTATTGGTATGGATTTTGTTTAGCTTTAGGCTTAAGCTTACCTAAAGTAGTATTAGCTCATGGTCATTGGACTAATTTAGGGATGAAAATGAGTAAATCAAAAGGCAATAGCATTGATCCAATACCATTAATTGAACAATTCGGTTCCGATCCTATTCGCTATTTTTTATTACGTAATGGAGGTGATTTTAATATGGATTCAGGTAATTTTATATTAGTATATTATATAGTATATATTATATTTATGAACTATTTTTTATTTTAGATTTCAATGAAAATACTTTAAAAGTAAAATATAAAAAAGAACTAGTTAGTTTATTAGGTAATTTAATATTAAGAATTACAAGTCCTTCTATCAATCCAGAACAAAATATTCAAATTATTACAGATACTAAAGAATTTAATATGGAAGAACATCAATTGATTTTGCAATTTAATAATATAATAAGCCAAAGTAATCAATATATGCTTCAATATCAGCCAAATAAAAGTATTGAATTAATAATTAATGGATTAATATTAGCCAATCAATATATACAAAAAAAAGAGCCATGGAAATTAAATAATATAACAGATTTTGATAAAAAACAAAAAATTCTTTATTTATTATTTGAAATTATTAAAATTACGACTATTTTATTATTACCTATCATGCCTATTAAATGTAATCAGATATTGACTATATTAAATATTGATGAGAGTAAACGTAATTTAAGTAATATCGAATTTATGAAGGGCTGGAATATTACTAATAATAATAAGATTCACTTGATTAATAAGGAGAAATTAATTGAATATTCTCCATTATTTCCAAAATTAAATTAAATTAAATTAAATTAAATTAAATAATAATAATAATATTAATATTAACATTATTATTTAATTTAGTCAATTCGATTAGATACCCATTCATAATAATCGTAATAAATTTGATTGAAATAATTTCTTTTATCAATTGATTTCTTATTTAATTGTTGAATTTCATCTAATGTCATATTAACTTTTTCTCTTGATTTACTATATAAAGATATAAATTGATAAGCTAATATCTTTTTTTCTTTTGATTTAGATTCGAATTCTAATTATAAATAATTAATATTTTATTGATAAGAGAATTATATTTTTACTTTTTAATTCTAATTCTGGATCATCTTGTTCAATTATTTGTTTCATTTCTTCCATTACTTTATTTGCTTCTCTTAACAATAAAGTATTTCGATTTTCTTCAGGCTCATCTGGAGATATAAAACTAAATTCTATAAATAATAATAATAATAATAATAAAATAGTTAATAAAATAATTAATAATCAATAATCGATAATTAAATTACCATATTTGTCCTTTAATCTTTTATTTAAACAAGTCATATCTTCATTTTCATCATCATCTTCAGTTTTATCAAAACTTTTATTTCTTTGATATTGATAATTTAATTGATTCTCTAATTTTCTTTTCTTTTTGTTAAGATTTTTATTCTTGTTCTTATGGGTTTTTATTTGTTCATTTTCAATCCATTTAGTTTTTTCTTCTTCTTTTTCTTTTATTTCCTCCGTTATATTTTGTCCCTTATCATCCTTTATTTGATTTTTGCTATTATTATTACTTCTTAAATTAATTAACTGAGATAATGGAGTTGAATTCAATAATCTGTTATTATTAAATAATTCACTAAATTGACTATCTGTTTTAGAATAATTGAATTTATTATTAATATTATTAATGTTTTCTCCATTTAATGATATTTCATCAATAATTTCTTTTTCCTTTTGTTTTTCTTGATGGTATTTATTTTTACTTTTATTTTCTTTACTTTGATTAAATGAATTGCTGCTTTTTGAGTTTGATTGAAATTCAATCGATGAGGTTAAATTATTACTATTAAACATTGAATTCATTTGATTTTTAATTCCTTTATTTTGTTGTTTATTATTATTAAATTGGTTTTTATTATCATTTAATAAACTTAATAATGTATCATAACTATCACTCTTATTATTAAACATTGAACTCATTTGATTTTTGATTTCTTCATTTTGTTTAATATTATTATTATTATTATTATTAAATCTATTTTTATTACCATTTAATAAACTTAATAATGTATCATAACTATTACTGTTTCTATTATTGCCTTTGTCAATTAATTCAGATAAGGGAGTTGAATTAACTAATCGATTAGTGTTAAAAATATTGCTAAATTGAGTTTCACTTCTTGAATTACTTAGTTCATTTTTAATATCAAAATTTTTATTTGTTTTATTATTTAATGAAATATCTTCAATTATATCTTTATCTTTATCTTTATCTTGAAATAAATTCATTTGATTATTTTTGTTATTAAACATACTATTATAAAAATTAGAACTAAATATTGAAGTTATTGAATTTTCTTCTTGTATTTCATTTTGTTGATTATTTAAATCATCATTTAACAATTCGTTATTTGTTCGTTTTCTTTGATTGAATAATTGATTTTGGAACTTACTACTAAATATCGATGGTGGTAAAATACTTGGATTATATTCTTGATTTTGTTGTTGATTCTTTATTGGATTTTGATTTTGCTTGTTATTTAATAAATTTAATAATGTATCATTATTATTACTGGTTGTAGATTGTAATCGGTTCAGTTTATTTTTATTATTTATAGTATTAATGTTAATGTTATGTTTTTTATGATACAACTCATCCAACTTATTAGTATCAATAAGCATCGTTTTCCTGTTATTATTATTATTATTATTAAATAAATTGTTGTTTTTCTTAATATTATTTCCTATATTTACATTCAACTCGTTACTAACATTGTTTTTTTTACTGTGATATAGTTGATCTAATTTATTAGTATCAATTAGTATTTCATTGTTATCTTTAATTTTATTATAACTAAATAACTTTTGTTGATTTAAATTATTATTATTATTATTATTATTATTATTAAATATACTATATTTATTATAATCAATTGACTGAAACTGAACTTTATTGTTAATAATGTTCTCTTTATTCTTATCATAATTGTCATTAAATAATAATCCATTATTACTTGAACTATTTTTATATTTTAAATCAAAATCAATTTGATCTTTCTCATTATTATTATTATTATTACTGAATAAACTCCCCAATTTATAATTCTCACTCTCAAATATAAATTGATTTTCCGACAATGTACTACTTGTATTTGAAACTAATTTATTCCTTTTATTATCTTTCTCAATACTTCCTCCTGTCTCTTCAATAACTTTCCATTCTGGATATTGTAAATCAAAAGTAGTATCCATTTTATTGTTATTATTGTCATTATTAATAGTGTTATTCCTACTATTAAAATTAAAATGAACTCTTTTGTTTCTTCTACTGTTACTCTGTATATCAGCACTGCTTCCAATAGTTTGATTTTTACTTAAATTATCCTCATTTTTATAATGAAATATTGAATCTTCCATTATTTCTTCTTTGGTCAAATTGACTCTTTTTATTGGAAAATAACTTAAATTCGTACTTAAGCTGTCTTTATTGATTTCATTCAATGTCACTTGTTTTCTACCATTTTCCGTGATAGGATTGATACTTCTCATCAGTAAAGAGCTACTACTTGATTGTATTGATTTCTCCATATTATATTGATTTAAAGTATTATTATCATTAGTATTTCTATTGTTATTATTAAATATATTTTTCTCCAAATTAAAATCAATATCACTAAATTGACTTTCAAACGAAGAGATTCTACCATGTTCATTATTTTTAATACTATTACTAAAGATGGATATACTTTCACGCGATCTATCAATAATTTCATTGTTTCTATCCGTTTGTTTCATATCTTCCTCACTGCCAATTTTGACATTCTTTACTAAAAAACTATTAAGAGTTGAGAGTTGGTTCTTACTATTAATATCTTCATCTTTAACAGAATTTAAATCAATTAATGGAAATGAACCATTGGTTGATGAAGCTAATTGATTCTTATTAAATGGATTAAAACTATTATTATTATTATTATTATTAAAAATACTATCCGTTTTATTAAAATCCACCTCATTGTATCCATCTTGAATCCCCACTTCTCCAAACTCAACACTATTCCCACTGCCTTCACGAAACATTGATAAGCTTTTTCTAAAGCAATTACTTTTTGAATCCGATATATCCCCCTTTTTAAAACTTAGTATTTCTTGTTCAATGGCTTGTTCTCTTAATAAATCTAGTTGATTTGGTGGAATTGAGTTAATATTTTGAGGCCCACTGTTAATTACTTCTCTTTGGATGTTTTCTTGAGTGGGATTAAAATCTATCAATGGAAAAGAAGCGCTACTCAAAGCTTGGGATTGATATTGAAGCTGGGAATTGGAACTAAAAATGGACTGGTGATCGTTATTGTTATTTAAATTATCATTGTTGATAAATATATTTTCGATTGAACTAGTTTTATATTGAGAACTCAATCGAGATTGCGGAATATTATCTTGTTGATTTAAATCCTCATTGTTATTCAACCTTTGATCATTATTATTTATATTATCCATACTCTTCTTACCTTCAACTTCGCTTTCTTCCTCATTAATTAATTTTTTATACCTTTGATATAATTCTTGGTATTTACTGCTAGTATCTTTTGTTCCAATTTCCATTAAGATCTAATAAGGTTAAATCTAACCTAAGTTGAAGTGTTTATAAGGTTGAAATGAAGATTTTTTTTAATCATTTTAATTTTAGATTAGTTTCATTCTTATAAATTTTTATTAGCTAAAAAATTTACTTGATCAAAAAAACTAAAGATATTTTGATGTTATTAATCGTAATTAAAAAGAATAGAAATCATTTTGTAAATTTTTATTCCTTTTGATACTATGTCATTTTTGAGTAATAGGGAGGTGATAGACAGACAGAAGCTGATCAGCCCGTTTCTATTAGTTGAAAATTAACCCTCATTGCAATCTCCCTTAACCCCAATACTAGCCTGAAACTAATCTCTCTAACCTTAACATTAAGCCTAACACTGACCTTTACCATGTATGAGCTATCTTTCTAAGCTTGAAAAGCTTACTTTTTTGATTGTCACTTTTTTAACTATAATAGGAGAGTATGCAAAAATTAGTAAATAAAATTCTTGAGCATTTAGTAAAAGTCAAAAAGGATATGCTATTAAATGAAAATTAAGTTTAAAGATTAAAAACCAAAAAATAACTGTTCCTTTTTTAATTTTATTTCATAGTGCCAATCCAATTTAATTATTTAACAGTTATTCTTTTAGAAACAAAAATTAAATTACTAAATCTGGATGAATTGTTTGATTTATGCTTTTTAAACAAATATTTATAGAGTTATAAATGAAATCCTAAATTGTTAAAATTCATGAATTTCAATTTGTTAATAAAATCTATACTTGTGGTTGATTATCTCTATAGTATTTTTTTTAACATCTAAATGAAAATGATATACTTTAAAAGTGCCAACTCATAATTTTAATATAGTGGGCCAAATGGAGGATTTAACATGTTATAAATGAGTCATTAAAATCTAATCGTTGAAGTTTTGCTAGACCAATTAAAAAAAGCAATAAGTTTTTATGTGTCTAAAAACTTGGTCAAAATTAAATAAAACTTATAAAAGCATTAAGTATAAATTGCTATCAAACAATTACAGTTTAATCTGATTACCAATTTGCAAAAAAGACAATAATGCTATACCTAATCAGTTAATCAAAAATTATAAAATATTAACTTTAAAAAATATTCCCACACCTTTAATGTTTAAACTTAGATATCAAAATTTCATATCCAATGGGTCATTACGGTAAACTAAAAGATTGTTTTAATAATAATAGACAAATCAATGCGCTGTTCATCGAAAACACTGATTTGTATCCCCGATAAATTATAGTGATACCAAGCCGACGCTTTAATATCTATAGCCATTATTTCTAGAGCTATGTCTCACTGGTGATCTTGATCTGTATCTTCCCGATTCTACTTCATTAGAGCGATATCTATCTCGCATTCTTGGTGATCTAGAACGATCATCTCTTCTTTTTCTTGATTCATAATCATCATATCGGTCATACCTACTAGATCTTGGAGCATCTCCATAGTATCGCTCTCTGGCTGAAGTCAGGTCATCTTCATAGTGACGACTAAAATAATTAATTTATTTACCAAAACAAAAAAACTAATTACCTTTTACTTCTACCTTCATGACTTTCATCTTCACTATCTTTTGAGTGTTTTTTGCTTTTGCTTTTCTTTTTTTCCTTTTTTTCTTTTTTTTTTTCCTTTAAATGAGCTAACTTAATAGGATTTTTTAATAATTTTTCTAAACTTTGTTTTTCCATTTTTTTAATCATAAACAAAGGATCATCTCTTATTTTATTTTGAGTATCTCTAATTGAATTAGCATTGGTTAAATCCAATGCTTTACCACTACTTAAACCTTCTCCACCTTCAATTAATTTATCTCCGCCTAATAACTTATCGATCTTTTTATCTCCCAATAAATAACTTTCTTTTTCTTCTTGTTCCATCACTTGATGGATAGGTCCAGAAGCATACATCCATTCCAATTTATTGGAGCGTTTTCTAAATTAAAGCATTAGTACTTTATTAAATTTTAACTTAAAATAAGTTCCTACTTCAGTCCAGCCTGCTCTTGTAACTGCTCCATTTCTTCAATCTTTCTTTGCTCTTCAATCTCTTTTTTTATTTGCTCAATACGTTTTCCTTCATCTTCTGCTTTTTTTTCTTCAAGCCATACTTTCTCCATATTATGCATCCGTTGCGGATGCCATGATTTTTTGAAATTCTATTATAAAAGTTACTTAGTTTATGACTTGAACTTTTTTTTTAAATTGTACTTACCAGATCGCCTCCTCCCATTGTTATTTTAGTTTATTTTTTTAAAAGAGTAAAGATGAATTTTAGGATGCTTTCTTTTTTACACTGTTTAGGTTGAATGCAAAATTTCATGAATCAATAGTAATTGGTAGAAAAATATCCACCCAACTGCTTATTTGAAGCTAAGTTTACATTTTATGCAATTTATCTAAGTTTAAGAATGAAGTTTTAGCTGAGATTTTTTAACAAATTTTTAAGCCTGCCCAAAATTTAAAATTTAAAATTTATAACTTGTTCACTTTTGATACTTAAAATTATAAAGATATTTAAACTAACTTTACAATAAAAAAATAAGCTATTAAACTAAAATAAAATAAATATTTTTATAATTATTGATAAAATATCTTAAATATGCTATAAATTATATTTAATTAATTAAAGGTGTTATTTATTATAGTTTATTTTATAAATAAATAAATATCAAATCATTATTTTTCAAGTTTAGATTATAATAATAGATAAATACTTAAAATTTATTATAAAAAAAGTAATTATTATAAGTATAATTAATAATAACAATCAGAGTTATGAATTTTTGTCTTATTGATACTTAAAATTTAGAAAAAACAATATAATGTCATAAAATTTTTAAATCTTATTCAAACTTTTAAACTTAAATTTTATATTTTTTTATAAAGTTAGCAAAACTTTATATATATAAGGGATATACTTTTATGTTTAAGAACTTTACTAATAATTCTTCCAATCAAATAGCGCTTAAAAAATGGAAAAGTAATGAAACCAAAAAATACACCCCCATATCTTTATTAAAAATAATAGATCTAATAATAAATATTTGCTATAGTTTACTAATAGATTTTTTCATAAGTTGTATAGCTTTTGGAATTTTATTGTTACAAGCATTTTTTATCAATCATTAAACTCTATTATGCTTTCGTGAAACATCACTTTGTTAGTTCTATGATTGATTATAACATAATAATCACTTAAAGTGCTGTGTTCTCGAGTTTGGAGACAATCAATCCTAAACTCCTATTTTGATTTAGTATGAGATTTTTTGTCACGCGATTCTGAAGGGCACTATTTTCCCATTTTAATATCCATACTTGTTGATGTATAAAATATTTTAGAATGTAATAACTCAAGGCTTTTTAACTGAGTTATTCCCTGGAATCTCATACATTTAATGAAGCCACTAAATTTTCCTGATAGTATTTTACATAGATTTTACAGTAGTATCATCTATTCTATTTATCTTACATAGTCTGTAGTCCATTATGTGCTATTCTTCATAATTCAAGTCTATCTTAGTTACATGAATTAAAACCTTTTGACTTACAGCTAATCAACTGAGTAGTAACTGCTTTTAATTCCAACTAGTGAGTACCAGATTTCATACTTTTTATTTCAATTTAACAATATTAATATCAACTGAAATATACTTATTTAAGCATCAATTTGTTTTTTTGAACTAAAAATTGGTTGATTCGTGACTAAACTATAAGTACTTCAAAAGTAATCTCCCTTTTAAACTAAAAGTATATATACAAAAGTTAGTATCTATAATGACTAATTTATACTATTATTTTAGTAGATTTGTTCAAAGAATATGATTACTTTTAAAACAAGCTTAGGAACTGTTATTTAAAAATATATATTTTTCAAGTTATTTAGAAGAAAATCAAAAATGATTAAACTCATAGTTTAAAATAAAATAATTCAATTTCTATTAAGAATAAAAATAACAAAGTATCTATTAAAAAAAAATTTATAGTAATAAAAGTAAATCAGGATAAAGACAATGAAATTATGATATTGAATAATAATTCTCCCAGAAATATTTAATTCCATTTCCCTCCTTTTCCTCCTCTTCATTTCATTTCTAATGATTAATCAATTTCCAATGAATTTCATTTTGTCCTGCTTTTAAACAATCTTTTACCATAAAATCAATTGCATTACAAATACTTAATAATTTTTCTAGTTTCCCACTCTTAGATCTCCTTAATTCCACTTTATCTTTATCCAGTTGAATTTTTGTTTTAAATTCCATTGAATATCTAGTAATAAATCCAGACAAAAAAGATAACTCTCGATCTAAATCAATAACAAAAGGTGGATTAGGACCATGAAAACCAGAACTATGTAAAGGTGCAGAATATTCTTGTTGAACTGCTAATATTTCTGTTTCAGGTTCAGACTAAAATAATAGTATTGAAATTAGTAACATTAAGATGGAAATTTATTCTTATTAAAAATAGGTTACCGCTATATAATCAATAAAATCCATCAAATTGTTCATATTATCCATAATAAACCCATTCATTTGGGCCATATATGGCTCTTTAACACCAAAATCAGCTAAATTAGCTAAACATTGTAAAGATTTAGCTAATAAAGTTAATGTTCGATGAGTTTTTGGATCAGGATGATCTAAATGAAAATTATTTTAGCTTCAAAAAAAAAGCGAAAAGTAATTTAATGGGAAGGTAAAATTTACCTTTGACTAATCCAAATAATTTAGGTGATAATACAGCAGGACAAAATAATCTTAAAAATAAGAAACCACTATATAAAAAGAATTTTATATTAATTATTAAGTATTATTATTATTTGTTTACCTAACACAAGTATATCTTGTCATTAATAACAATTCAGGTTGATTTTGATATTTTTGACCAATTCTTAATCTCAAATTAAAAAAGAATAATCTCAATTCCCTATAAACTTAAATTAAACTTTTATTATCTCCAAATTAATTATTTACCTAGGACATAAATGTTTTGATAATTGAATTGAATTCCATAATCTCTCGCAATATGAAAATAAAATCTTCCATTGGTTTTTAACATCCTCAGGTCGTTCTAATTTATTACTATCTACTTCACAAACAATTTTATTATTACAAACTTCCCGAATAATACCACCAATAGTATCTTCTAAATATTGTAATCCAACCATTTTCATATAAGCATCAATTGTCTTTGTTAAGATAGAATTCCCTCGAAATAATATATTAGCATCTTCAGTGTTATCGACTTCTTTATAAGCTAAATAATTTAATAATTCAATTGCTTTATTTTTACATGAGTATATCTTTAAAAAGGTTTCACTCAACCAATCTAAATGTTGATTATTTAAAATTAAATCATAAATTAAATCTGATTTATAATCTAATATCAATTCTAATAAATTATAATATTCTCCACTTTTTAATATATAAACTTCATCATAACGTAATTTTAATCTTAAATCCCCATGATAGTTAAAAGATATTGGTAGATTTAATTGATTATTACTATTATTGTTCATTTGATTATTATTATTATTATTATTATTGCTATTACTATTATTACTATTATTACTATTATAAGTATTAATATTATTATTATTATTACTTATATTATTATTATTATTATTATTATCTTTGGATGAAAATAATGTTTTTTTCTTATTACTTGGTTTATCTTTTAACTTGTTATTATTATTAGGATTAGAATCTCCCTCCATTAAGGGATACCAGCCTTCATAAAATTCACCAGGACGAATAGATTTAACTGGAATAAAAGAATGAGCTAAACCAACATTTTTGGAATATTTATGATGAGATATCAAATTAATTGTGATCCCATCTTTAAATCCTTGTAGATCTTCCATATGAAAATCTTCTCTCCAAAATGGATTATATGTTTTACTTTTAATACTAGTAAATCCAGTTAATTTGTCATCAAAATAAATTTGACAATAAATAGATTCATTTGTTCTTAAATTTTTGCCATCTAAAATACGCAACCAAAAAGAACGATATACTCGATATAATTTAGGTAATGGTAATAATTTACCAAAGATTTCAGGTTGAGCAAAAGATTTTAGTAAACAAATCCAGACATCTCGTTCCATAAAAGTTTCTACTTTAAAATAATAAGCTTCATCATCTGTAATATAAATTGAGAATGTGCTCTTTTCATTAAAATAAGAATCATCTAATTTATTAATATTAAACCGATTCATTTCTTTAATATCAATTTTTAATAACAAATTTTTATCATTTTCAGTATACAATGATAAATATCCATATGAACTTAAATGTAATAGTATATTTTTCCAATTACCATATGTTGATGGATGATTAAATGTTAAATCTTTATTTTTATTATGTTTGTATTCTATAATAAAAATAATAAAATTATTAATATATTATTATTATTATTATTATTATTATTATTATTATTATATATTACCTCTTAAATAAGCTTTGCCAACTTTAATGATTTGTTCTTCAATATTAAGTTTTATTAATGATGATCTAGTAGAACTTAAATCATCATAGGAATCTAATAAATTCAAATTGATTTTATTCATATCATTACTACTATTATTGTGATGATGAGTAACTATTGTATTATTGTTATTTTCATATTTATTATAATTTATTGAATTATTCATATTATTTTCATTTGTTTTTTCATTTTCATTTTGTTTTGCTATTAATAACTAAAATAAAATATTTATTAATATTTATTTTATTTATATTATTATTTAATATTTACTTTATAATTTTCTTCAGGTATGTATTTTTTAAAACAATTCATCCATTTTTGTTTATTTATTATAGTTTCATATTGTAAATATAATTCAAAATTACTAAATAAAATATTATTAATTATCATAAAACACATATTATATATCATATAAAATTTACTTATTATCATCAATCATTGATAATTTTAATATATGATTTTTAGTAGGATGATTATAATCTTCAATAATTGTATTAAATAAATGAATTGGTTCCTATAAATTAGATAAGTAATAATAATAATAATAGTAATTAATAAGTTTACTTTCAACGTTTCATTATCTTGATGATCATATAAAATTAATTGAGATTTATGATTAATTTCAAAAAAACCTAACTTTGAAGATGAATTATTTAAAAAATAAATTAAATAGCCAAAACATATTTGTTCTTCCTCATTATTTACATCTTTCATTGAATTATTATCATTATGTATTAATCCTAATTCTTTTTTATATGTTTTAAACTCCGTCTAATTTGAAAAATTAAAAAAATATTAAAATATTATTATTATTATATTAATCTTTCTTACCGAAAATAATTCTTCTCCAATTTTATGATGAGTAGGTGGTATATCTAAATTAATAACTTCAGGAAACTAGAAATAATAAATAACAAATTAAAAATATTATAATAATAATTAATAATAATAATTAAGATTACTGAATTTAAATTTTCTGCCATATTAGATAAAGTAGGTTCAGTTGATCTTAAAGTAGATAAACAATCGGAATGCCAACGAGTAAATCGTTCCATAAAACCAATTAATTTAAAATACCACCATAATTCACTATTACTTTTTAATTGATTTAGATAATCAATCCAATTTAAATAGCTTTGTACTTTATATAATTTTAAATTATATAATTCATGACTTTCCTATTAATTAAAATATAAATTAAATTAAATTAAATAAATGTTATATTGCAGTATGATTTTACTATAATAATAATAATAATAATAATAATAATAATAATAATAATAATAATAATAATTAACTTACTTCAACTAATTGAATAGCTAAACTCGGTTCCATATAACATTTTTTTAAACCAATAAAGGAACTTTTTTTTTGTAATAATTCATTACTTTGTTGTTGGTATTTTTGCATTTTGACCTAATTTAAAAAAGGTATTAGTTTTATATTACATATTAAATTATTATTATTATATTAATAAAATATTTATGTTTGTTTTATTATTATAATTGATAATTTCAACTTACTTCTAAATCCTCTTGAATTCTTGATTTCATATTTAATACTGGTACTAAGAAATAATATTATAGTCAATATTAATTTATTAATAAACTTAATTTTATTCTATTTACTTATGACTTCTTGATCCATAACATTAAGTAAAGAAATATGAGTATTAAATATTAATTCAATTGATTTACTCATTTTATCTAATTTAATAAATAAATAAATAAATAAATATTATTAGTAAATGGAAATATTATTAATAATATGATAATATAAAGGTACCTACCAATTAATTGTTCATCAAATGAATCTTTATAAATACCTTCTCTTAACCCTCGAAATTTTTGCGTCATCAAATTAGTACGTTGTTGAAAAACTAGAAAATAAAATAAAAATATTAATAAGCTGGACTCAAAATAAACATAGATAATAAAATATGATAAAGCATAATCAATTAACATAATTACTGTTTCTTACCTTTCATACTTTCAATAATCCCTCGATACGCTTTAACCCAAGTACTAATCTCTTGCCAATCTTTTAATATTGAAGATTGTACTTCAATTACAGATTGTCGAAATACTGGATGATCATTATATGCTTGTTTAATGTTTAAAGTGACCATTTAATGTTAATAGTAACTATAGTTATAATAAAGAAGCTGGAATGTTTTTTATAAATATATACTATAATTATATTTTTATGTAAATAAGATACAAATAAATAAGATAAAGAAAGAATAAATTTAATTTTATAAACTTTGTTTAATTTGTTTTTATTATTAATCTTACTTTGGAGTTAATACTCCCCCTGAATCTTGCATTTCTCATTGATTTTTGAAATTAAAAGAATTCAAGTTATTTTTTAAGGGCTGGATTTACCATCTCCTTTTTTTGGCCTTTTTTTAATGTGTTGGTTTTTAAAAGTGACTTTATTTTTATACATTTTAATGTAATAAATTTTGATTTAAAAGCCAATACACACCTAATTAGTTTTATTTTTTTATTATAATAGTAATAAATTAAAGAATTAAAAAATAAAGTAGAAGAATTGTTTTATTTTATTTAGTATTAAGATTTAATGAATTTCAATAATAACTATCGAAAAGTGAACAAACATTAAAATAAAGGGGTTATTTTGATTTCAAGTGATATAGGAGAGCTTAATTTTTAGAATTTTACGAATCGAATTTTACTAAGTTTGAAAATAATTAAAGTCATGAAACAAATAAAATTTATATAAAATTTTGTTATAAAATGTGAGTTTCATAAGAACGGATTTATGCAAAATGTAAAAAAATCATAAATTATATTATTTTAAATAATATAATATAATATATACCATTATTACATTTACTAAAGAAATAATTAAATCATTTACCAGATATCATAAATTAAAGATACTACCAGATTCAAAACTACAGTCATTATAAAAACAGATAGTTTTATAATGACTGTTAATAATTTATAATTTTGGCTGCTTTAATCAAATAATATTTATTTAAAAGCTAGAAATTTTTATAAAAACGATTAGTTATATAAATTAAAAATATATTGACTATACTACAAATATAAAACTGACTGAAAATAAAGCTTTAAAATAGTTTTTATATATTATCAATATTAGCACCGAATTATAATATAATTATATATATATATTATTAGATACCTTTAAAAGAATGCAAATAATCATTATTTAAAAATTCAAAAAGTTTTTTATTAATAAATGTGGAATATCGCTTTGTTAGTGCCATGATTGATTATAATATAACAATCACTTAAGTTGTTGTGTTTTCGAGTTCAGAAACAATCAATCTCAAGCTTTTTATTTCTATTTGCTATAACAATTTCTAACGTATATCTCAAAGAATATTATCCTCTCGTTTTGATATCTATACTTGATCAAGTATAAAAGAGATTCTTCAACATAATAACTCGAGACTTTTTAATTGAGTTATCCTTTGATATTATACCTTTAATAAAGTCATTAAATTTTTCTATTAGTATTTTACATAAATTTTATAGTAGTATCATCTATTCTACTTATCTTACATAGTCCATAGTCTATTATGTGCTATTCTTCATAAATTCAACTCTATCTTAATTACATCAACTAAGACTTTTTGACTCCAGCCACTGAGTACCAGATTTCAGGCTATAATATTGGGGTGTTTTTTTTTGGTTTCATTACTTTCTCCATTTTTAAGCCCTATTTAAGTGGAAAAATTGTTAGTAAAATTATTAAGCAAAAAAATACACCCCCATATGTTTTTTATTTAAAAGTTTATCTTATCGTCTTTAAAAACTTTACTGAAGTTTTTTGAAATTTAAAATAGAATTCCACTTTTTATAGTAAAATATTTTTTATCTTTTATTAGATTTCTTTAATAGAACTATTTAATATAATTAAAATTATAACTTAAATAATATTTATAATAATACTAACTATTTTAATAATGTAAATATGCTTAAAAAGGTTAGTAATTATAAATTAAGTTTAAAATTATATATATGAAAATGTTTTTTTTGATTCTTATCACTTTCTCTATTTTTTAAATGCTGTTTAAACAAAAAAATTAGTAAAATTCTTAAACAAAAAAACATACCCCTATATAGTTAAAAAACAACTTGATTTAAATTTTAAATAAACTTAATGGTTAAGTTAATAATTATAATAATAAGTAAAATCAAAACAACTATTTAATCAGTATTAATGTTTTAAATGGATAAAGAATTAATCAATAATAACACCTCTCAGTTATTTTTAAATTTCATTAAAAGTTAATTTATATTCTAAAAAAAATTAAATAATAAATTATTAGATAAGGTGTTATATATTATTTTTTATAAAAAGTATTAGTCTAATTTTAGTTAAATAATTAAGTTTGAATTTATTTATCTTAAATTATTTCGGTTTTTTTCTTATTATTTTAAGTATACATATTTATACTATTATTAAAGCCCTAGTTTATAGTATTATTTATCTAAATAAGGATAAATACTGTTAGAAATTTCTAGTATTATATTATTTAGTAATTAACTGAATGATTACTTTTATAACCTTTTTCATAAAGCCATTTTAAAATAATATAAAAATACTGCTTTTTAGACATAACATAAACTTAGTCAATTTTTAGCTAACAAATTTGCAAAAAGTAAACCAACTTTAGCTAAAAATAATCTAATTTAATTTAATTATTGATTTTGCAAAAAAAAATTATATTACTTGGAACTATAAAAAAATAGATATGGGGGTGTTTTTTTTGGCTTCATTACTTTTTCCATCTTTTAAGCGCTATTTAAGTGGAAAAATTATCAGAAAAATTCTTAAACACAAAAATATATCTCCATATGTTAATTATTTTTAAATTATAAGCTGAATTTTATTAATTATATTTAAATTACTCATAAATAAATAGTTTAATTTAATGTTTCAATTTTTGTTAAAAAAAGAAAAAGTTAATAAACTTTTATATAAATATAATAATTCCATTTAAATAAATATAAAATAACAGCAGATGTGAAATCTGGTACTCAATGATTGGAGTCAAAATCAGCTTTTTGGTTGATTAACTGATTGCAAGTTGAAAGGTCCTAGTTGATGTAATTAAGATAGAGTTGAATTTATGAAGAATAGCACATAATAGACTATGGACTATGTA
The DNA here is from genome assembly GCA_030770535.1 of Batkoa obscura. Classification (NCBI taxonomy): domain Eukaryota; kingdom Fungi; phylum Entomophthoromycota; class Entomophthoromycetes; order Entomophthorales; family Batkoaceae; genus Batkoa; species Batkoa obscura. The sequence goes on from JASVEC010000032.1 coordinate 157,295, forward strand.
AGATAAGTAGAATAGATGATACTACTATAAAATTTATGTAAAATACTAATAGAAAAATTTAATGACTTTATTAAAGGTATAATATCAAAGGATAACTCAATTAAAAAGTCTCGAGTTATTATGTTGAAGAATCTCTTTTATACTTGATCAAGTATAGATATCAAAACGAGAGGATAATATTCTTTGAGATATACGTTAGAAATTGTTATAGCAAATAGAAATAAAAAGCTTGAGATTGATTGTTTCTGAACTCGAAAACACAACAACTTAAGTGATTGTTATATTATAATCAATCATGGCATTAACAAAATAATATTTGATACAAATAATACCATTTTTATTTAAAAAAGTTATTATTTATTATATGAAAAAAATGTTTTTAAAAAATAAAGTTAAAATAATCAAAAAATAAGCATAATTAAGCTTTTTATATTAAATAAGTGGGGATGTATTTTTATGTTTAACAATTTTACTAACAAATTTTCCACTTAAATTGTGCTTAAAAAACGGAAAAAGTAATGAAGTCAAAACAAACGCTCCCAAGTATTTCTTGCTTTTTTTGTATTAATAAAAAGTAAATGGTTAGGAATGATAGTCAATTGTAAAAATTTTAAAGTTAAAGAATTTAAAAAATTGTTAAATCAAAACAAGCTTTAACTTATCAAAACATATTTTTATTATTAAACAAAATATTTTTTAATATAAGTATGAAATTTCATGCTTAATAGTGTACACCAATTAAGCAGACTATGTGGCTAAAAAGATCTATGTTGATAATAAATTATAAAAAACTAAAAAACAATATGGGGGTGTTTTTTTTAGTTTCATAATTTTTTCTGTTTTTAAACACTATTTGAGTGGGAAAAAGTTGTTAGTAAAATATTAAGCAAAAAAATACATCCCCATATAATTAAAAAAAAAGGTTTATTGAAATTAATTATAACAAAAGTTTTAAAAAAGCCATTATATAAAAACTATATCATTAAATATAAATATTAAAATATTAAAATATTAAAATGATATTTTTAGAATTAGGAAATAAAAAACTTTAAATTGATTATATATAAATTTAAAATACATTTAGTTTTAGTAACAAAATCATTCAAATTAACATAAATTTATTATATAAGTTATAACTAAACTGATTATAAAAATGCAATTATCTTTATAGCTAGTTTAAGTAATTATAATATAATTAACTATTAAACTAATAGAATGATGCTTTGTAACATTATAAAAAATATTACAAAAAATCATAAATAAATTAAAAGTAGAGGATGTAAAGCTTTTTATATTTATCCTACATATTACCTTTTTTTATAATAAACATTATTTTTGTTTAACTTTTGAATTTTATTATCTTTAAATTACTATCATTATTACATTTGCTAAAAAATAACGAAATTACTTATTAGATATTACAACTTATATTTTTTATTTATTTCATAAAGATTAAACTAAAAAAATTAATAATATTACCAAAGATAGCAAAAGTTATAAAAAATACATCAGTTAAAATAAACCAGATAAAGCAACTCTTTATTAGTAATATTAGTAATTTCAATAAAATAAAGAGATGTAACTCAACTTTACTAAAAACATTTTTATTACAAATCCAAAATTAGTTAAAATACTAGCCAAATCGCAAAGATGAGAAAACTTTTTTAAAAGAGAAGGTTTAAATAAAAATAAGCTAAATAATTAATTCAAATGCCACTTCGAACCTTAACTCTTCTGTACCACTGACGTTTCTAATTTCAAATCCACTTGTCTCACTTTTTCTTCACTTTCTTTATCTCCCTTCATCCTCACTCCACTTTCATCATTACCAACTATTGCTTCAATTTCACTCCCATTATACTGACCCATCTGCCTCTGCCTACTTGACTTTTTCCTAACTGGTGTATTTTTTTTAATTATATGGGTTGCTGTTGCAATATTTGTTTTATAAACTGAGCTCCTCTTATTGAAGCCTTCATTTAATTTATCTGTGCCCATATCGTCATCGATTTCCGATTGCATTCGATTGGTTTGGTATTCATTATAAGTCTTTTCTTTTTTTTCTCTCTTCTTTCTTACAGGAACAACGATATGGGACTGTGTGTGTGGGATCCTTGGTATTTTATCGTTAGAATTAGAGGAGGGTAGCTCAGTAGAATATTTTTTATTATAGGGAAATGGTAAGGATTGTCTTTTGTTGTCCAAAGTTTGATGTGAAATACGGCGCGAGATCTTCAAATCTAAATCGGAGAGATCACTGGTCCTTCTAGGGTCTAAAGTGGTGCTCGTTCTCAGCTTTAATAGCTGCTCTTTATTTATGAAGGAGGATAGCGGTCGGTCATCTTCATCTTCATTTTTCTCATTTTTCTCATTCTTCTTCAAAGGTCTTATTTTTGTTTTTAGTTTCCTTTCTGGGGTTTTTCCTTGTGTTTTTCCTTGTGTTTTTTCAGTATTGGTTAATATTTCATTTAAATTTTCCTCTAAGTCATTGTTTTTAATTTTCTTCTCAGTTATTCTTCTTATCACAATGGGTGGCTCTGTGGGCGGAGGTGGTAGAGATATTGTTGGCTTAAGTGGTAATATTTGATTGACCTCATCTAAACCAGGAGATGTAAAGTTATCGTTATCAACGATTATTTCCTCTTCCATTGTTTCGCTTATTTGGCTTTCATCCCTTATTTCTGTTAAATTAGTTTCATTTGATATTAATAATGATTCGCTTAAAATATCCTTATTTATCACCTCTTCTTCCATTTGATTTATTACTTGTTCACTTTGGTCTATTTTTTTATTACCTTCATCCTCTTCCTTATTCATTCTTTCGCCATTGATCATTAATAAAGGAGATGCTAACGATTCCCCTATATCGTTTTTAGCCGTCAAATCCTTGATGTGATTGTTTCCATTTACTTGCTTATCAATTTCTTCATTCAAATACCGATCTTCTTTGGATTCATTTAAATCAAAATTCTGATAACTTTCGCCAAGCATATCTTCAGGTGTAAGTGCTGCTAACTCAGAGTCAATATCAATCGATAGTACTGAATTTTGGTCTTCATAGTCTATTGATTCAACTTCCTTTATTTGATTCCTAAATTTGTTAGCTTCTTCCCTTGTGAAACTTATGTATGGCTCCGCATCTAAATCTTCTGGTTGTAAATTGGCTAGTTCTGAATCAATATCTGGTAAGTCTAAACCTGCTTCTAAATCTAAATTTAATTCATCACTTTCTTGATTGACATTTTCTTCTTTTTGTACGTTTGGTAGAGGCAGAGAAAAAGAGGATGAAGAGGGTGATAATGCCCTTGGTGATCCTGAGTTGATTTCCGGTGAAAATAAGCGACTTCTTAATTCAGCTCTAGAATTATGATCCTTCGGCGAACTTGATGGTAGTGAGTTTAATGAGTGTACGCTTTTTGGAGAAACACTATGTTCATTATTGCCTTGCGGCAGTCCTCTAAGCGAAGAAAACTTGACATTACTTTTTTTATCCCCATTCAATGCCTCTCTATCCTCTATCATAATTGTTGGTTTATTACATGTTTCACTAACTACCGGCATTAAATTCAATAGTTCGTTTTCAGCCAACCCAGAGTCTTCTTCTTCCTCTTCACAATTTAACCATTCCTCCGAACTGCGTTCTATTGAACTCGAGCGGGGCTGCTTCGGACTCGATTTTGAACTAAATTTAAATAAATCACGTACAAAGTTATAAGAATCTGAACGTCGCTTCTCTTTGCCTTTTTTTGAGCCTATAGAATCCATCGACCGCCTTCCGCTTTCGTTAGCGGAACTATACTCCAGCTCTGAAGTGGCACTCGAGGTCAGAGAAGTAGTTGAGGCATGCCTTGGTGAATATGGGCAAGTTTCTAACAACGCTTGAGAAGCGTTTTTTTTGAACCAGTTTAATACTTTATCCAAATGCTTCACCCTGCCCTCCAGTGTATCTTTATCTGTCTGTAATTGGCTAACCAAAGTGTCTTTGGTTTGTACCACTTTTTTCAAGGCGTCCACACTTAGTTTGCAATGCAATAATTCTCGCTTGAAGTGCTTATTTTGTTCGGTTAAGTAATAATTTTCAATCTCTACCTTTTCCAAGGATACCTGATTTGGTAAAACCTCCGGTAAAGCATTATCCGATGAAGCATTGGATAATACAGAATTAGGACTCTTTAATGGAGATGGTAGAGACCTGGCCGGTGATAAAGGTGAAGATATCTGGGGGCTGGTTGGTGAATTTATTGGTGACGTGATTAAATTGGCACTGTCTCGATTGATATCTTCATTTAATAATGTTTTTAACTGTTTTTCAAATTGGGGGTCAAATGTCTTTGAATTATCTTTCTTTTTGTCTTTTCCTATACCCATTTTAAGCTTTGACATCTTAAAGGTCATCTTCAAATTCTTATATAAGGCTAAAACGGGAGTGAGCAACGTTATATGGGGATGTAGTTAAAGTTACCTGAGTGAAAAGATGAAAAAGGCTGACTGAATTAATTAGTAAAAATGAACTCTTGCCTTTCTTGGTTTAAATTCAAAATGAACTAAACTGTTGAAGTTTATTAAAAATGATTGGTTCAGCCCGATCATTAGTGATTAAATTGTTTTTTTTATGAAATTTTTGGTAGATTTTTGGTTATTGGCGGGTGTTTTTTTAAAAATTCCAAATGAGTGGCATAAAGTTTTAACATTTTGAATCTTAAATGTTTAAAGTTTAAATCAATATAACACTTTTAAAAGCCATATGGGGGTGTTTTTAATTTCATTAATTTTTCGATCTTTAAGCGCTAGTTAAGTGGAAAAGCTATTAATAAGATTCTTACAAAAAATACATCCCTATAATATACTTTCATCGCTACTGGAATTTTTGAAAATGTAAATGCACTGCTTTTTAAAACAAATCAATTGTCCAAGCCTAAGTCTTTTGAAAAAAAATATTAATTGTAAGATATTTTAGGAGGACTTCCACTCATTATCAATGATAATAAATAAAAATGCCCTTATCCTAGTACATTATCTATTTTATTGTTTTTCTCTTTAGTAAAGCTTTTAGAGAAAGAAGCATAAGTTTTTACATTTTGCTAACTTATCTTTATTATTATATGGAGTGTTTTTGACTTCATCACCTTTTTATCTCAAGTGCTATTTGAGCAGGAAAATTGTTAGTAAAATTCTCAAACACAAAAATACATCCACATATGCTTATAATTTATAGTGTTTAAATAATAATAAAATAAAGTATAACATCCTAAAAAACCACCATCAATTATTATGAATCGGGCTAGATTTCAAGCTATTTAATAAAAGTAAATAAAAAATCATTAATTTATAATTATATAAACATTTCTATATACATTGAAATTTAAAAGTTGTTTTTGATTTATCCTTCTCAAATGTTAATTTTAACATATTTAGTGTTGTACACTATTATAAAAAAGCTTTTTAAATATAAATTAAGATGATTTTTTGGTTTTATCTAACTAATAATCATTTATATAGTATAAAATTGCAACAAACTATTACTAAATATAAGATTTTTTAAACCAATTGTATATTTGAATTTAAGATCTTGATCATTTTTATACAATATAAAATTCAAAAACAATAATTGAATTTTTAACAAAAAACACATATGAATTTTCAGCATAGAAAAAATTACTAAAAACATCTAGACAGCCTTTGAGAGTGTTAAATTGCTTTTAATACCCCCCCCCAGTTGGCAGGGACTTGTTAGGACTACTATACTATGTAGCCATTTTAAGTTCTGACTATTTTATGGATTTTTCTGAAATTTGCGATTCAAATTCAGCTATAAATTATTTCCATTTTATTGTGTCTTAAAATTTTCGTCATTTTAATAACTCAATTTTTTATTTACTTTAGCTTTAGATCAACAAATACTTTAAATGATGAGTACAGTTAATAACCATGAAGTTTTAGATGGATCCAATAAAAATGTTGATATATGGTCTTCAATTTTAGACTCGGTTGCCCTCACTAAAATAACTCCGGTTAAAAATGTGTTCTTGTTAGGTAATATAATTTACATTTATAATTGCTTAATAGCTTTAAATGAGTATCTGATTGTTATTAATGATGGTTGCTTATGGGACTTTAGTGACTTTAGCTACTTGGTTTAAATTAATACATAATAAATAAGGTTATTTATATAATTAAATAGGAGAACCAAACTCCGGAAAAACCACCTTTTTGAATTTTATGAAACATGAAAGTCGGGTTAGAGATAAACCTGTTACTAAAGGAGACCAGATTTTAAATACATATGAAGATGCCCCAGCCACCACTTCTGAAGAAGATTTTTTTAAATATTTAGATAAAAACCCAGTATCAACAAAATTAGCATATACACACTCATTTGTTGAACTAAAAGATGAAGAGTCAGATGGTAATTGATTATTTAAACCAAAGTTCATAACAATTAATTTTAAAAGATACAATGGCGAGATTGAATTTATATCAGCTGTCAGAACATGACCCCAAGTTACATGAACTTGTCAATTTAAGCTTGAATTATCACACGTATAAAGATTCTATTGCTTTGATCTTCTTAGACTGGTCAAAACCTTGGGAGTTTATAAATCAGCTCATCAAATGGTTAAGAGTTTTAGAGATAGCTTATTATAATGCTTTAGACCATGGAGGTGATCCTCGTACTATAAATGATCCAAATAGATGGACTCAAGGAATTGCACATTTGGATGAATTAAAAGAAAGATGTAATTCAATCATTATTTTTAAATGAAATCTTTATTTATTTATTTGTCTAGTGGAGCTATTTTTAAGCGAATCAAAAGAACAAAGTAAAATCCCCCAACCTGATAATGGAGAGGAAAGCAATGATACAAAAACTAATAATGGCTCTTTAATCCCTGAAGGATGCCTTACTAGAAATCTTGGGCTTCCGATTTTTATAGTTTGCACAAAGGTATTTATATATTTATAATAACATTATTTATTGATTTCAATAGTCAGATAAAATTAAACAAGTGGTTCGAGATGCTGAACTAAGCGAGAGACATTTTGATTTTATTCAACATTCACTCAGGGCTGTTGGGTTGATGTGTAATATTAGTCTTAATTGTTTTAATCTTTAAACTGACCTTTTTAGATGGTGCTAGTTTGATTTATACATCTACTCTTCGCCCAGATTCCTTTTCCTTGTTGAGAAATTACCTTTTATACCGCCTGTTTTCTGTAACAATATCCAATACGAATCAAAGTACAGATCCTTCTAATACTCAAGCACCTTCTACCTCCATCCTTCCATCCTATTTAAATCATTTTAAAGTAAAAGGACGTTTTATGGAAAGAGAAAGAATATTTATACCAAGTGGATGGGATTCTTATAACAAAATTCGGATCTTAGATTCTAACTTTGATTGTGAAGCAGTTCAAGAAGGAACTGCGATTGACCTTTACAATGAACTTTCATCACATCTTCCAGCTCATCATTTAGCTAAAGTGAAAAAAGAGGAGGATGAAGAAGAAATTATGTCTTTTAATGAAGCTTTTTCGTCAATGATACCACTTCCCTTTTCATCAAAAAATGTAAGCTTGATATATTGATAAAGATTGACCTAACTCTTTTTTAGAAAGATTTGGAAACTTCTTATATTATTCCAGAACCTGAGCAACAATTTTTGGCTGCTCATTATGCTATGTTCCAAGGACTTGATTCTTCTAATTTTTTCAAAAGTCAAATGCCATATGTTGGTACCGTAGGAATGGTTGGAAAAGGAGACCATACTGTAAGGATTAATTTAAAAATATTCATGCAATTATTAACATTTATTTAGAATACCACTGAGTCAAAAGTAAGAATATCATTTTTTTATAGTTAACAGAATCAAAGCTTAAAACCTAAATAATATATAAAATTTAAATTTTATTTTTTAGGTTGATACAGGTACAACAGAAAGCGCAGCTTCTGGGAATTCCTTCTTCAAAATGTTAGCTATGAAAGATAGTTCTAATAATTAAAAAAGTTAGCATACATAACTTAGCATACATTTTATTGGATGCGCGATATTTTGATTCATAAAAATTAATTATATAAAGTGGGGTATATAAAATCAGTAACTTGGTTTCAGTTTTTTTTGTAATAAGTTTAAATTATTTTTATAATTGTTCATAAAGCCTTATATAATGTTTAAGTTTTATTTAATCATAAATTAATATATTAATATAGTTTTAGTAATCTTTACTAATGAAATATTGTGTTAAGTAATTATTACAATGAGAACATATTCCCTGTTCAGTATGTCCACTTTTAATGTAGACTAAAATTTTAAAAATTCATTAGTTAAGTTTAGAATGAAAAAACATGGCTACATTTTGGAGCAGATATTTCTGAATATGAAGAGTAATATTTTAATTAACATGGTCTTAAATGAACTTCTTAAAAGTAACTACAACTGAGTTAATTGAATTTCATCTAGTAGAGACCTTTTCAAAAGATTGACGATGGCTATTAAAAGTGATACATAACTCAAGTTGTAAATTAGACTCAAACAGGAATAGAATTTTAATTGCAAATATTTAAGAGTTAAAATTGTTTGTCGTAATTAGTCCGGTTTTAAATCATTGAAAAATTAAGTTCTATTTTTGAAAACTTTTATTTTTTAAAATGTATTTGAAAGACCAAATTAATGAAAGAAAAGTCAATGAGATAATAACAATAAATAAGTAACTAGCTTTAAATATAAAGATGTTTAAATTAACTGATTTGTATTAGTTTTGATTGTTTATTTAAAAGGGAGTTGGCAGCAATAAAATTCAATTTTGAAAAGGTCCATTTGGAAGATATACTGATTAAAGTCAACGAATTAAAGGTAAATCCTATGATACTAATCCCAGTTATTTTTTTAATGTTAATATTATATTCAGCAATTAAATCATCCAATATTCAATCAAATAATTGATATTATTGTTTGTAAACAAAGTAATCTGTTAAGCCAATTTCATTATGTTTAACTTAATCTTTATCTATAGATAACCAAATAATAATTATACAAGAGTATAACAATTGTAATGACGAGAATACCAAAGAAAAAAATTTAATATCGATTAATAATGAAATTGAAGAAGAAGAGATTAAAAAGATAAAACTATTATTTTTTCAATTAATTAATGGCATTTCGTATTTAAAAAGTATTAATATTATTTCCTTTATTGGTAACTTGAATCCTAAAACAATCTATCAATACAAACTAAATATTATAAATGATAATAATAGCGAGGTAATCTAATGATAACATGATACTTGTATTTGCTAATTATATTTATTCAAGTAGTATTTAATTAAATTACCCTATTTTTATCTAAATTATTTATCTAATAATGGATTATTATTCAATTATGAGCATACGTAACTAAATTTATTAAATGCAATTAAAAGCTGACTAACAGTTAAATAGGGATTTATATTATTGTTCGCCAGAATATTTAGTAAGTATATTAAGAGAAGAAAAGACTATTATATTGGATGAAAGAGTAAGTATATTATATAATACTATCATGTTTAGAACTAACTAATAAATAAATAGAGTGATTTATGGAGTATAGCTATAGTTATAATTGAAAAGATATTGAGAAAGGAAAAGATTATTCAAGACTATCTAATTTATCACAAAAGTCAATCAATTACTACTATCCAAGAATATTTTGTACAATTACTAAACTTGTTAAAAGATAAAGAGGAATATCAACTATTTATACAATTCATTGAAAATAAAATAGTAAATATAAATAATGAAAAGAATAAGTTATTGGAACTTTGGTCAATTATTAAACCATTATTGAATTTAGATGTTAATCATCGTACTTCAATCAACTCGTTAATAACATCTAATTATTTTGCAAATTTCAGATTAAAGTTATTACAATTTGATTTGTATTGTAATGAAATTGAGTATTATCAAAAGAATGGATTAAGTAAGGACTATAATACCAATTTAATAGCATTAAGTGAAGCTTATTATCTATTCAAAATTAATAACAATGACAATAATAATAGTAATTATAATAATTCAATTGAAGACAAAATACAATACTGCACAATAAATAATAATGAAGTGAATAGTAAAGAGTATAGAATCATACAGTTAGTTAATAAGGAAATTGTCATAAACAATGATGATAATGATAATTATAAAAAGAACGATTTTTTATTCTTTAAGTTGAATACAACATTTGATGTCAATAATACTAATTCAAGGACCTTAATAAAATACAAAAAGTTAATACTAGAATATCCAAAGAGTGCGTCAATAATTAAGCAAGAATATTACAATAACAATCAACAGGAAGAGTTGATTAAAAAATATTATTGTGGAAGATTATGGGCCAGTTTGTTAAATATCAACAAGGATTTTGAAACGGAATATTTTAATCTAATAAAATATTTACCTTTTTTAGAGGAAAAGCAAATTTTAATGGATCTACCAAGGTGCCATAATTATCATGCTTTGTTAAACTCAAAGCTTGGTCAATTGAAACTAAAATCCATTATCAAGTCTTTCTTATTCAATAATCCTAATTTCGTTTATTGGCAAGGTAATATTAATAATAATACTATGATGTGAATAGTATTATTTACTATTTATATAGGTTTAGATTCAATTGCAGCTACATTTTTAACTATTAATTATATGGAAGAAGCAATAAGTTATAAGAGTATGGAGCAGTTTATCAAAAAGTATTTAAGCAATTTATTTTTAAAAGAAAACAATCAAATATTAAATGAAAAAATGGATCAGATGGAATTATTATTGAAATATTTGGATCCTACTTTGGCTAATCATCTATCTCATATTGAATTAGAGCCTAAATTTTATTCGGTTTCTTGGTTCCTTACTTTATTTACTCGTAAATCTTATTATTATTACTATTTTTATACATATTAATAATTTATTTAGATGTATTTCCATTTGATAAGATTTATCAACTGATTAGTAATATCTTAAAATATGACCCAGAATATACAATCTATTTAGCCAGTACAATATTAATTTATTACAAAAAGAAATTACTAAAGAAGAACTTTAATGAAGCAATTCATTTATTTTCTAATAATTTAAAGGACTTAGATTTAGGTTGGATATTAACTCAGTCTACGTATTATTATGATAAGTATTTGATTACGTTTCACAATAATATTCAAAACCAAAATCAATTTTTACCTTTTAATCCAGAACTACCTTTCCTAGATTTATCCGATTTAACCCTTCCAACTATCAACAATAATAACATTTCACAATTAGAATATCTACTACTTGATTGCAATAAAAGTGTTGCATTGAATAAAGATAAAGAAACAATGGTTGAACAGCCTGTACATTATAAAAATAGCATTATCTATGATCCAGAGGATGATTTAATTAGTCTAATTAAGTTTTTAAGTTTCAAAAGTAAACTTAAGACTGTTATCTTAAGTAATGATTTAGAATATTCTACTAATTTGACTCATCATTTAATCAAACACCAAGTACCTTTCGTTGGTTTACCTTTAGCCTTACCTCAAAATTGTAATTGTAATCCTGGCTTCATTGGGGGTTCTGGGGCTAAAAAGGAAAAGCCAAATGGCTTTAAATCCTTATTTTGTACCTGTTAAAAATGGAAAATAAAAATTCACCATGTTTGTTATTTAAGATTTTAAATAGTATATCTTTTAAATTTCACGTTATATAGGAAGTGAGCAAATGAACAAAACAAAAAATAAAGTTCGAAGTATCTTCGATTAGTTCTTTATCTTTAATATGTTTATCGTATATCTAAATGTTTTTAGAGGTCTGCATCTAAATTCATGTTGCCCTTCTTATTACTGTGACTGATATCTTATTCACTTAAACTCAGTTGATCAATTCCTTCTTACTACCAACTTTTCGTTTATTTTTTCAACAATTCAGTTATCCTGATTTAGCTGTACTAAACTTGTTTTTACCTCTGAATACTTGTTTTCCACTATAGCCTTTTTTTTAATGTCTTTTGGCTCAGTGTAAATTTTATTTGCTTCTCCCAACGATTTCATTTTTGGTTATGATTTTTGACTCCTGACAATATTTTGGATTAAGCCTTTTAAAAACCATTACCAACCCCTCTTTCTGTAATTCTTCTAATCTTTTCTTTAAATTGTTTAAATAAAAATCTTCTCTAAATCTAGGCCTTTTGAATTACCTTTATCTTCATGTTGAAAATTACTATTATTATAATATCTACAGACATCTTGTTTATAGAGGTATTTAATACAAAGACTTGGTTTAAAATAATAATTATTGAATTAATGGTTTACTGCCAATAATACTAGCTGTATACTTTTCTTTTAAGAAATATTATCATTATGCTTCTTTTTTTCTTCATAATATTTAATAAAAAAAATTAAACTAGCATTATCATAGAGTTAACAGGCAAACTGAAAATATCTTTAGTTATATACCATATTTCTTAGTTGACAAGTTATGGTCCTATTAATATTTAATCGTCTTCATTTAGTTGTCATAGTCATAATATAGCTATTCTTTTATTTATAATTTAAAGATAAAACTTAAATAAATGCACTATTTTTGTTTTTTATTTTTAAATTACAAATAAAACAATAATACTTTTACATAGTTGAATTTATATTTTATTGAAATTATTAATATTACTAATAGTGATTTGTTCAATCATTAAACCTCTTTGAACTTACAAACATTCTTTTTTTTGGAAAATTATTTCATCCCAGGCCAACCAATCATTTCTCTCTGGAATGCCCGCAGTAATTTTTAAAAAAACCATACATATAAAAGATTAATTTGCTAATTGTTTTCTATTCAAAGCCAAAAAAAATGAATAATATTACTACCACTCAATCCCCCCATGGCGCCTTATTTACCTGTCTAACTTGTCAAGTAGCTTTCCATGATGCTGACCGCCAGCGTAGCCATTACCACAGTGACTGGCATCGATATAATCTAAAACGTAAGGTGGCTGAGTTACCTCCAGTAAGTGCAGATGCGTTTGCAACAAAAGTTTTAGGTAGGTAAAAAATAGTAGTTTTATTATTTATCCTTTATGATTATGTGAGGATTTTAAACTGATGTACTTATTATAGAAAAAAAGAACCAGCTAGATGAAGAGAATGAAGTTAGTGGTTCAATGTACTGCTTAGCTTGCCGGTAATAAACGTTTTATTTAATTAAGAGTAGTTCTAACTTTTTATTTTAGCAAGGACTTTGGAACTGAAAATGCTTATAATAACCATATACAGTCCAAGAAACACAAAGAGAACGAGACCAAATTTAGTAAGTAGATATGTAAGGTGTCGGCTATAGATGTTAAATATTTGCTTTTAGATCAGAAGCCTATTGAAAGTAAAAAGAAGGAAGCTGAAGATAATGAATCTGAAAATCTTGATAAAGAAAAAGAAGAGGACTTAGATGATGAAGAGAAGTTACTTAAGCTTATTGATGATAAAATTAAGCGAGCCGTTAGATTATCTGAGGTAGACTGTATTTTCTGTAACCACAAATCAGAAGATTTTGAAGGGTAAGTTAATATTTTGTACAAATAGATGACAACTAATAGTTATTTTTACATAATAGCAATATGGAGCACATGTCGATAGCACACAGTTTCTTTATTCCAGATATTGAGTATTTGGTGGACCTTAAAGGGCTGATCAAATACTTGGGTGAAAAAGTATCGATTGCCAACGTGTGTTTGTATTGTAATGGTAAAGGAAGAGAACTTAAAAGTTTGGAAGCAGTCAGAGGCCATATGGTAAGTTATTAATAGTAATAGAATAATAATGTATCAATAACCTTTTGTAGATTTCCAAAGGACATACAAAAATTGCATATGATTTAGAAATGGATATTTTAGAAATATCGGATTATTATGATTTCTCTAAGTCTTATAATGATGCTGATCAAGTTGATCCAGATGCCGAATTAAGTGTCAAACCTGTTGCTGGAGGGTATTTTATAATATACTTTATATAGTAAATAAACTAATGAAATTGTTTTATAGTGTTGAATTAGCTGAGAACGAAATGGAATTGATCTTACCCAACGGAGCTCGAATTGGTCATCGATCAATGGCTCGTTACTATAAACAATACATTCGACCAATTGATGAACAAGAGGAAAGAGGCATGAGACGCTTGATTGAGAATGGTACTAAACATACTAATCAACCAATCTATGAAGCCAGAGGGCGTCGATTCCTTATTACCAATGGAGAAAAGGATAAATTTAATAATAAGCAGATGTTTAAAGATAAAAAATTACATGATCATTATACCACAAGGGTTGGGATCAATGCTAACAAACTTCAACGTCATTTCAGAGAACAAATATTATAGAGGATTCACTTTTTGCTTATTAAAATTTATATTATATGATCATGTTTTACATTTTTTATTATTATGTTATTAAGTAGTTGTTGCTAAAAGGGTATTAAAGATAGTAATCAACAGAACTATAGGCCTACAGGACACTTCAAATTCTCATTACCAATGGAGAAAAAGATAGATCTGGTATAATAGATTTTTTAGGCTAAGAAATTATATAAGTACTATCCGCAGGATTATAATTATTGTTGTAAAACTTTGATATCATTTCAAAGGTCTGGTACTATATGGGCTTAGTTTATAAGTTTACACTTAAATAGATATAGTAATTATCTTTAATTATAAAATGCTTATTATGAAACAGTTATTGATAAAAAAATAAACTAGAATATATCAATAAGGATTTTAATCTTTAATAGAACACCAATCAATTTCCTGTCTGTTATGTTTTTTAAGGTATTCATTTGCCAGTTGAAAATGATTGCAGCTGAAAAAACCTCGACTAGCTGATAATGGGGAAGGATGGACACCATTTAAAATTAAATGTTTATTCTAATAAAATGGTGAAATAAAATAAACATATTGAGTTGTATTATGTCAATAAATTTAATCTTTACCTTATCTACTACCTTACCCTTCTTTTGAGCATAAGAGCCCCACAAGATAAATACTAAATTGCGATTGTTTTTATTCAAATAATTGATAATTGCATCTATTTATAAATTAACAACATTATAGCCATAAAAATTTTCATCTTACCTGTAAACATCTCCCATCCCTTGCCAGCATGAGAATTAGCATTATGAGCTTGCACCGTTAAAGCAGCATTCAATAATAATACTCCTTGATTTGCCCACGCCTCTAAATAACTGGAAAGGGAAATTGATTAATAATGGAATATTATATAGTCAACTCACCCATGTTTAGGAATAACAAAATTGGGATACTCGTTCTTTATCTCTTTATAAATGTTTTTTAAGGAGGGTGGGATAATAATGCCTTTATTGACACTGAAACATAAACCTGATATTATATTAGTAAATTAAATGTAACTTTATTCTATCTTTTATTACCATGCGCTTGATTGTCATTATGATAAGGATCTGATTTGTAAAAGAACATTAATGGCTCATCTTCTTATTAATAGTATGATATTTTTGCTTACCTTGCCCAATAATTACCACTTTCACTTGCTCCAATGGTGTAAATCGGCTCCATGAATATATTTGGGCTTCTATGTTATAATATGTTAATAATTTATGATACATTTATTAATAAACAATTTACCTGGTGGAAACACCTTTTTACCATTCTTTTTTTCATCTAATAGGAATTGCTTTAACTGATAATATTAATTTTCAAGTGTTTACTCTCATTGATATCATTACTTTTAAAAAATAAGGCTTTTGAATCTCTTTGATTAGCACTTTGAGCCAGCTTGGTTCCATTGTTGTTAACTCTAGCTGTAACAAATCTTTAACTTCATCAGAGAGTTGAGCTAAAAAAATTAGTATTTTCTAAGTTGACACTATTTCTTATTACTTTCTAACGCTTTGTCTTCTTCTTTTGTATTAATTAGTTGTTCTACAAGACTGATATTAAAATTGGTTTTTTTATGATATATATTTTTATTTTATTTACCCCCATTTCCTTCTTTAGTATCGCTTTTACCACCCTTTACACCAATTTCGTTTTCTTTATCTTCACTCTTACTTTCATTCACTTTGTCATCTATTCGATTAATGTTAACACTTAACTTATAATACAATCGGTCCATTACTCTTTTTTATCTTAGGTATCCGAGTAAAAAACGATTCGATAGGTGGTTGACGTTTTTCCATTATTTTTTTATTTATTTATTATGATAAAAACAAGAAAAAAAAATGAACTTTGAATTTTTCAATTTAACTTGTAATTAATTTTCATTGGTAAATTAAATTTGAAGTTTGTTAAATGAAATGATTTAAGATAATAATACATTTAATAAACACACATATATATTATCATCAAGCATTAGTATTTTACTATGCAATGAAAAAGTAGCACTATATTATAGTAGAGATGAAAATAATATAGGTCTTTATCCAATTTAAGTATTTTAAAATTAAAATTAAAATAATTTTAAATTAAAATGAAACTACTATTAAGGAATAAACAAATAAAGAGATATAATTTATCAACACCTTTATTGATATTACAAGAACACATTTATTTATTTGCATCTTTATTCTGTTAATAACACATATTAATATTATATGCATTCAATATTCATTAATTAAATTATAAAATATTTAAGGATATGGAGATGTTTTTTTTGGTTTCATTTATTTGTTCATTTTATGTACTAAAAATGTTAAACAATTTGTAAACTAAATTTATTAAGTGAATAATTCAACTATTGAATAAAAATTTAAAAAAACGTTTATGATCTATTTCAGTATATTTAATCAGATATTAAAAGCATTATAAAGGTAGCATTGAAGTTGCTCAAATAACCCAAACGTAATACGGAACTTTACAAAATGTTATATTCATTTATTTCTACTATACATAAAGCCATTTGATTATTAATGTACTTTAAATAAGCAAAGTCTATTAATGTTCCTACAAAATAAATCGACATTTTATTACAAAATCCTTTATATCTTTATCCAATATTAAGCTTGTCTATTTCGACTTTTTTGATGCCATAACTCAATATTGTTTTACTTGTCTATTAAATAATGTTTTCCTTATTTTTTGTGTTGAATAAAAAAAACTACCTAATAAAAAAGAAGTGAATTTAGTTACAATACATCCATTATGACTCCTTAAAATCCATATGAAAACGTTAATAAAAGGCCTATTAAAGCTTTTATTTTATAAATAACCTCAATATATTTTAGTTTTATTGAAAAAGTTAAAACTAATCTCCTTAATCGAAGAGACCGAAGCCCATATCCTAAAAAAAATTAGTATAAATCAAGACTAAGAAAATACAAACTTACACCATCAGATTCTTCTTCTTCTTCAACCTTTTCTTCGGCCTTTGGAGCAGCGGCAGCACCACCAGCGGCAGCACCAGAGGAAGCAGCACCAGCAGCTGGGGCTGAACCAACGGAAGCAAGTTTTGGAAGACCTTCAGCAATGAGAGCATTGACATCTTTACCTTCTAATTGGGTAAGAAGGGCAGTGAGACGTTCTTCTTCAGCATCGATACCGACGGAAGAGAGGACAGTCTTGATGTCAGCAGCAGTTGGGGCAGTGTTACCACCGAGTTGGAGAAGAAGGTAAGCAGCAATATAACGCATTTTTACTATAATTGGAAGTTAGTCTTTGGTCAATGGTAAGAATCGAATCTTTTTAAAAAGTTGTTATGCATCTGTTGTAAAGATTAAGGGTAGCATCCATCCCAATATCTGTTAGTTGTTGTTATGTTATGTTGAAAGTTGTCATAAGTTGCCATGTTGCTTTAGTATTTATTGTATAAACCTACCTTATTGAAAAAGAAAGGGATACTAAAAAAATTGGATCAAATAAATACTTACATGTTAGTGGTCGAATAAAACGTTTTCTCGTAAAGTAATTTAACTCTTGTAGAGGACAATACGCTCAAAACGCGATTACTTAAGTAAGAAGGTTTTTTATACTCGCTTTTTGCTATTATTTCTATCGATTTCGGTGCGTAGTCCGAAATTATTACTTCGGCTCCATTTATTGGCCAATTTTTTTTAACTCGTTTTTATTTTTAAATTTTGATATTTGAAATTAGTACAGATAAACTTTGAAAGTTATTATTTTAAAACGTTAATAGCATAAAATGAAATTTTAATATTAAATTTATGATAAAATAACTCAACAACGTATTATCATATAACTATATAAGTTTGATAATAACCTTTATTTAGCTCTATTTTTTGAAAAATTACTTAAAATTGTAACAATCTCTAAACAATTGCAAAAGTTTATTTTTAAATTATACAATTGAATTAAATTATTAGTTATAGATAGGCATACTTTATAAATGTTTAATCCACTTAGACTAATTTGTTTATTTGAATCATTATACTTCTCAAATTAACATAAATTATGATAGTAAGTACTTTAAATTCATTTTTATTCCTTTAAAATTCTAACATTTATAAAATCAATAGTAATCAACATAAAAATTTATATCATAAAATAATCGTTAATTTTTATGTTAAAATTGAATTAATTTTGAGTTTCTACTCAATGAAAGTAATCAGTTTAATTCTAAAACTTATTACATTGTTTGTCTCACTAATTCCATAATCTTATAACCATTAGTTAATGGATTATCCATTTCTTTTTTAGTTTTAGTAATAACTAACACATAACGTACACTTTCAATTTGATCCTAATTAAAAAACACAAATCATTTATATTTTAAAATAAAGTTAAAAATGAAATTACCTCTTTACCAAATACAATTTCCTTTGATTTTTTATTACGGAATAACACAACTTCTTGAGTATCAAATGATATTATGATCACTGGAAGATCATCGTTGTCTTCTAATATTTTAATTGAATGTACCTATAAATTCTATAAACACATGTTTTCTAAAAAAGAAACTAAACTTACTTCAACCCTTCTAAGGTCTAATATTTTAGCATCTGATACTAATCCTTGCTGAACTTGAGAATCAAAGGTAGCTTTCAAAACATTAAATGACTAAAGAAAATTAATAAATAGTGTAATAACAACTAGACTACTTACAGCTTCAGAACACCATTGTTTTAAAGCTAATTGATCTCCATTTGAATAAGCATCTAAAAATTCAGGAATGATATATTCTCTACAATCCTTTAAGAAAGATTCAATAGTAAATGTTGGATCAACAGTGAATCGAATGATATTAATTGCTTTAGCTTGTTCAGATTCAGCAAATAAGCCAGACATCTTTTCAGTGATTGCGTCTTTAATATCTCTGGTATAACTTACAAATGAATTGTCACTTTCATCAAAGTTCTTTTTCATTTTAAATAATCCTATTATTGTGAATAAAAGTCGATTTTAGGTATAATAATAAATTTACCTTGTACTAAGCTAGAATCCTCTTTAAACTTACTCCAAGACTCTTTCCAAGCAGAATCTTTATGTAAAGTAACATTACTTCCTGCATTAGGATCCTCTTGAACCAATTTAGCATTGGCTTCTTGCTGCTTAATCCTTTGATGTAACTTTTGTCTAATAATTTCTCTACTCTCTTTATCTTTAAAACCTCCATACCTGCTTGCGTCTTCTGAAAAGCTTTCTACTTCTTCTTTTACTGCTTTATAAGCCGCTGTCTTTCTTATTGGTTCAGTAGTCTTATTGATTGCGTCTGCTACTTTGGCCATCTATTATATTATTTAATACTGTTATTGTTAAAAGTAGAAAAGTTACTCTTTCACGGTATGCTTTGACGTATTCACTTTCGTTTAATTCTTTCAATACTTCATCAACGGATTTACCGACCGAATCAGCATATTTTTTAACTTCGACTAAAGCCTCTCCTATCTTTTTAGTTGCTGCACTTTCGCTTACATCACTCTAAAATTAATTTGTTTTAAAGGTACTCAAATAAACAAAATTAAAGTTTACCTTTGCTTTAGAGAAAGCTTCTTTAGCCTTACGTAAAGCTTCTGAGTCGCCGATTTGTTGGGTAGTATCTTGAATTTGCTGTACATTTTTATTAAGCTCTTTATCCTCCTTTATTTGCTTTTTGACGGAGTTTATAAAAGCACCAACAAAACTTTTATCGTTAATTAAGGCTTGGTGACTTGTGGTAAATTGTCGTCCAGTTCTTACAATTGCTGTGTTTAATGGCACTCTATTTTTTAATTTAAATCCTTGGCTGACTAGTCTATACATCTTATGCTTTCTATTATTATTAAAAATTAACTTCTTTTAAAAAGGATTATAGTTTTTGAAAAGAAAACTATCTGATAAATAGCAATTTCTTTGTTAAGCCAATAAAATCGAATCAAATTTATTAGCTAGGAAAAAGCTTAATTATTATTCGAAAATTTGATTGTTGAAGTTTATTAATTTCGATAATTATGCTTCACTCACAAATTAGAGAATATTAATGTTAGAAATTTATAGTAAATTCTAGATACTTAAAAATAAAAATGTCAAAAGCTCTCAGAGCTATTTTTGAACATGGAGATGAGCTCCAACCTTTCAGTTGAGTAGCAATATGGTGGTATCTATGATACTCGTCCTAAGTTGTATATTTATAATAAAAGCATTTTATCAATCAAAGTATCAACCATTATGCTATTTTATATGTAAATGTCTTGAATGTTTAATATTTTATCCAATTTTTTATACAACTTAAAATATAGGGTTATTTTTTTGATTTCGTTATTTTTCCATTTTTTAGGCGCTATTTGAGTGGAAATATTAGTAAATTCTTAAACAAAAAAATACGTCTCCCATATGTCCATGTTTTATATATAAATTTGATGATCTTTCAAACTTAAAGGAATTAAACCAAGTAGAATATAGCCACTATTACATTTAGTTATTGTATAATGCAACTCTCAATAAAAAGAGTAACCAGATTATATATACTTTTTTATAGGCCAATTTGATTAATTAGAGTCTTTTTTAGTATAAGCTCCGTTTTATTGAGATACATTAAATGGATTTACTGATAGTATTAAAATTGATTTTATCAAGTTTCATTCAATAGAGTTTTTTTGAAATTGTGATTCCTAGAAGCAATATATAATTGACAATATAAAGTCGGCTATAAATAAGGTTCTAATTTTACAGATTCAAAAAATTATATCGCAATAAAATTGCTTAAGATTAAGCCCAAGCCAGTGAAAATAAAAAATAAAAATGCTTGGGTAGAACCAAAAGTAAAGTATTTAATAGCCAAATAACACCTTTTAATATATAAAGATAGACTTCTAAAGGGGATATTTTTTCTAGGTTCATCATTTTTTCCATCTTTTAAGTGCTACTTGAGCGGAAAAATTGTTAGTAAAATTCTTAAACAAAAAATACATTCCCATATAGTGTTTCTGATTTTATTTTTAAATAATTTTAAAGTTTTTTGAGCAATTAGCATATTTCTATTCCTTAATGTTTGTACAGTTTAGCTACTACTCATGTCAAATTTTAAAATATTTTAGTTTAGATTACAGTTTTTGTAAAATTTATTAGATTATGTTATTTTTTATATAATTTTCAAATAGCAACATTTTTACATTTTTATCTTCTTAAAATTGAATTTAAATATATAATGAACTTAATTTATGAAAAAATTCAAAATTTTACCCTAAACTTTAACTCGTAATAAATCATTAAGTAAAGTAACTTCCGAAAACAACAAACTAGATATAAGAAACCCCTATCTATCTAATATTACTTTTATGACTATAAAAGAAATAAGTTATATTTCGTTTTTAGAGTACTTGGTTACAAATAACCTTGAAACTCTATTATCCAAACCTGTTCCTTAATTTCTGGAATCAACTTTACAACTTCAAATAAATTTTTCCATTTTCTATAACGATTATCCGAATCCACCAATAAACTTTCGTAATAGCTAAGCTAAACTTGAATGCTTATTAATCCCAACAATAAAAAGAACTAATAAAAATAATATGCAATTTGAACTTAAATTTTGTCCGATAATAATCAACAGCTAATACAATCAATAATCAACCGACGCTATGGCCTTACAGAGCATGTACCCATTCTATGGGATTTTATATTTTCTCACCCATCCCCAATTATGGCGAGAAGTATTTTGTGGTATGTTACTTACCTTGGCAGTCAACATAGGGGCTTTAGTAGGCTTCTCTTTTGTTATCAAGCCCACTGTGGATGCATTATTTCATGCTGGATGTGCATTATGGGTATCCTATTTAATTGCTATACCATTGTATTTTATAGAAGTAGCTATTGTAGCTTTATTATTTGTAGCTATTTTTTTACCCATCTTGATAGAAAATATCTTTTTAAAAACAATTGAGCTAAAAGGTTATAAAGAAAGCTTGATGGATAATTATGCTCCTAATATGGATTATCAAACCTTTTTAGCGGGTATATTTTATGGTTTGGTACAAGTAAGTGTAGCATTGCTTTGTTTACCGTTAAATGTAATTCCTATTATTGGTAAGTAATTTACTTATTTCTATTTTTATATCAATTAACTCTCTTCTAGGTACTGTTATGTACTGTTATTGTACAGGAATCATTCTAGCCTGGGGATATCGAATTCCAGAGATGCTATATTATCGAGGTATGACATTTTGGGAAGGTAAAGAATATGTGATGAATCATTTGAACCAATTTGGTTCTTTTGGTATGGTAGCTACTTTTCTGGAATTAATTCCCTTATTTAATTGGTTTTTCATCTTTACTAATTCTGTGGGAGCGGCTCTATGGGCTGTGGATGAATATTTAAAAGATTCGAAGAATGGAACGTATTATAGTTATAGGAAAGATAGGCTCACGACAGGAGATAGTAACATGAATAATGTAGGGAATGGAAGTAATATAACGGGTTATAATAGTAATGGAAATGAGGGTGGGAATGGTAACGAAGTTGTAAATAATAACAGTAGAAAACAAGCGAATGTTAGTATGGTTTAAAATTTAGATTTTTATTAAATAAAAGACATCTATGTTTTATGTAAATTCCATTTTATTTGCTTTTCTCTGAGATGTAAGTATTTAATAGAGTATGGATGTATGTTAATAAAGACTAATTGGAATAATAATAATAATAATTAGTAATAAAATAAAATTAGTAGAATCCAGACTTACATCTAAATCATTAGGTAAATAATCCGATTGTAATTTAATAAGATCAATATCTAACTCTTCAGGTAATGTATGATGTAATATTTTTGATAAGGAAAAGTCAAAGAATAAATAATAGATATTGGAAAAACAATAGTTACTAAATGTATCTATTCGATAACCTAATAATTTTAAATCTTGTAATAAAAAAAAAGAGCGTCCACTTAATCGATAGCTGGTAAGTTTGGGCTCATATTGTTTTAATTGTGTTTGATGTTCTTTTAATTGTTGGATCTATTAAATGAGTTAGTATCAAGGTTGAGAAATAATAAAATTAGATTAATTACTCTTCTTAAATCAATTTGATTTGGTTTCATTAGATGCTGGCTAATTTTTTTAATTTTAATCATTATAATGTATATTAGTAATTATCAACTATCTTACTTTTCAATATGACTAACTTCTTCATCAATTAAATGAGTTAATACTTTTTTTTTATGTTGAATTAATTGTACTATATTAAACAATAAAACAAATATCAATATCAATATTATAATAAAAACCAATATAATAATTACATTCTTCTTTTAATACCTCAATTTCTTTTATTAATTGTGGATCCATTTCTTTTATCTTTTTAAAATAAAATAAAATAAATCAAAATCAAATAAACTTTTATTTTTGATTTTTGATTTTGGCTTCTTTATTCTTAGAATTTTATTCATGTTAAAAGTTCAACTATTTGAAATTATTCATTTTATTAAGAACAATTAATAGTTTCCATTGTTTATTTATTTCTATTTATATTACGTTAGCAATTACTATATAGCTCATATTTATTTTACAATATATAAACTTAACTCACCCAACTAATCCAATTGTTTCATCTATTAATGTTCAAAAAAAAGAAGGCTCCCAAAGATATAGATGCTATTCTACTCAGCTACCAGGACTCTGTAATCCGTTCTGTGGATCTCGCTAGCTTATCCACTAACTCCTGGATAACTGATTCCATCATCCATTTCTATTACACATATCTAGAAGCTACTTCACCAAGTCCTGAGATTTCCCTTCTCTCACCTAGTATAATTCATTTGTTTTTAATGTTAAATCGTAACCATACCTCCCATGAAGAATTGATAACTATTCTACCAAGGAGTCTTGTAACTTGTAATTTTTTATTTTTACCTATTAATAATCATCGACAAATAACTACAGGGGGTACCCATTGGTCTTTATTAATCTATTCTAAATTAGATGAATGCTTTTTTTATTATGATTCTTTGAGAGATTCCAACTATCATTATGCAAAAGAAGTAGCTAGTTATATTATCAAGTTATTAAATGTCAAATTATGTAAAATCAGATGTATGAATACGCCTCAACAATGGAATGGTAGTGATTGTGGAGTTTTTCTATTGATTTTAAGTGAAATATTGTATTTTAGACTAAGACAAGTAATATTGGAAGGTTTATTAATTAATCCAGGATTGTGGTCTGTAGATAATGGAGTTATTTTAAATCCTACTGGACAAAGAGAAAGGATTAAAGGATTGATTTATCATTTGATGGAAAATAAAAATAATCCAAAAGGCCAATAAAAAATAAAAAATAGAAAAATATCCAAATAATAAAATATAGCCAACATTCTATTCTTTTTTATTTCTTGAATATCTTTTTTTACCATTGAGCCTTTTGTACTCCTGGTAAGTCTCCGCGTAAAGCATTTAAACGAAATTGAAATCGACACATTTTAAAATCAGATAAAATACCTCTGCCTTTACCAGTTTCAACACATCGATTTTTTATATTAGTTAAACGTGCAGGGCGAGCAATAGAATTTAAAGCTAATTGAGCTTGATATCTTAATTTCAAGCTATTTTCTTCATTTCTTGTAATATACTTAAAACTTTGTCTTAAAATCTCATAACTAGCAGTTAATTGTCGGTTACGTAAATCGCGGATAACGCGCACATTGAGATGTTGCATGGTGACCCTTTTTTATTTATTGGGAAATTAAATAAAATTTGAAAATTGAAATTGAAAATTTAGATAAAAATGGGATTTGTTTTTTATTTTAAAAATTGAAAAATTGGCCAATCAAGTATAGTTACTCTTTCAGTAATAATTCTTTTTGATAAAGATAATAATTTTTACGTAGTTTATCAATATTTAATAATTGATTTAAATAATTATTAATTGATAATTGAATCTTTTGATTATTTATCTTACATAATTGTTGATAGTGTTGGTACAATAACAAATAACTATTCAATGGCCCTAAAATAAAAAGGAAATTATCATTGTTATTGACTGAATTTAATAAAATAAAAATACTTACATCTAGCTTCTGGTTCTAATTCAATTAGTTCAATTAATTGATTTAATTCATTTTCAATTATTGGAATTAATTTAACTGATAACTTATTATTTTCACTATAATCAATATGCTTAATTATAAATTGATTAAATTGATGTTGATTTTTAATATTATTTAACTGTAATTCATAATCAATATTTTGATATTGATTGTTAACAAGATTCTTGTTTTCAAATGTTATATCTTTAAAGGCAATTTGAATGCTGATTTTATTAAATTGATTAATATCTTTTATATTTAATAATGGCAATTTCCAATAATTTGAATATTCTTTAACAATAATGTTATTATTATACTTTACCCAGTTCTCTGTTGTTAACTGGAGCTTTTCATGATTAATAAAAACCATTGGAATACTCTCAAATTTCATATTAAAATTACATCTTAGATAAATAAACCACTGATTTTGATTTAATACTAAATATACATTTAATTTAACTTTTTTATTTTCCTCTGATAATTCATCCATTAAATTGAAGTAATAAATAAAACTACTTTGATCTTCAGGATCCGTATAAAATGCATTTTTAACTAATTTCAATTCATTATCCATTTTCATCATCTCTTTAATTTTATTCTTATCTTCTTCATTCACTTCTCCTTCTTTAATTGCTATATCTTCAACTTTCTTTTTTAATTGAATTCTATAATGCCATGCACTAGCATTCGAAAATGAGGCCTTTATCTTTTCTCCAGTAAATTTCCATTCTTCTAACAATAATTCCACTTTATCTTTCTTTTCTTTCATCAAATGTAACAACTTGGCTACTATTCTTAACCTATAATTCCAACCATGAAAATTTCTAGCATCTTTATTTAACATGAAATTAATTAATTGTAATTCTTTAAAATAATTTTTATATGTGTTTAAAGTGTCTAAAATATAACTTCGATGATTCCATATCCAATAAGTTTTGGGGCGTAATTGAAAACAATCTTGAGTTAATTTAAGTTCTTCCATAGAATTAACTAGATTCTTGGGGATGGATCGACGATCGTTCCATAAGGTATAATAATCTGGGTTTTTTAAGAGGAGCTGGCTATTGAGTAAGAGAAACTTTTCCACTGTTGATGGTTCCAATTCTTTATTACAAGAGATTGGGAACAACTGCTGTTTTATTAATTCATAGTTATCAAGCTCTAATTGATAAGAATGAATTTTTTTTTCTTCTGATTTTTTTATGGCTGTTAATTCAGCATCTGTATAAGTTACTTTCTTTTGGCCGTGTAAACCGTATGACATTGTCGATTGACCTTATAAAATGAGTTTATAAAAATTAAAAAATGAGTTTAGTTATGACTTTAAATTTAACTAGTAATTAGAACCAATAAGATCTTTGATAGATATTCAATTTTTTATTAATTAATCAAAAAAATCAAAAATCAAAAATTCATATATAAAATATAATTTATTTAACAACTATCATAAAATAACTTTACTCCCCATAAACAATTTGATTCATTGTCTTTTTAGCAAATTCACTTCTAGGCTGAACTCCATTTGTCCAAAGTTTCGTTTGATATCTAGCTGTTACAATTAAAATATCTAAACCATCCACAACTTGAATGTTATCTCCATATTGATTCTCTACTTTACTTGTTTTTCCTTCTGAATATTTAGCATAAGCTAATTTAACTAAAATACCTTTATTTTCTCTAAACACTTGTTTTAAAAAGGATTCATTAACGACCTGACTATCGCCAGGTAAAGTGTCTACTATAGTAACAATATTATGATTATCTTGTTGGATTAATTCGTCCAATTTCTTTTGTCCAATAATTGAAACAAATTTCAAATTTTCATCCACTTCCTTTCTTAATTCTTCTACTCTTTCTAGGCTACGATTGTATACAAAAATAGTTTCAAAATTCAATTGATTTAAAGCATAAATAGCTGCTCTTGAAGTACCACCAGCACCTAAGATAATGGCTGATTTCTTTTTTGTTAAGGCATTAATTTCCAATAATTTTTCACTTAATAAATCATGAATTCCTAACCAATCAGTATTATAGCCTTTTAGCTTACCATTTTGTCTAATTACTGTATTAACTGCTCCAAGGCTTTTTGCAATTGGACATAATTCATCTAAATAGGGAATAATTTGTACTTTGAATGGGATAGTAACACAAGAACCACCAAAATTATCTTGTTTTAAGATATTATTGACTTTTTGAATATCATCTGTTTGATGACGATGTAATTCATGTGGATAACCTAAACTCTGAAATACAGCAGTATGAAATTGGGGTGTAGGTGAGCTGGAAATTGGATTACCAAATAAGTAATATTCTTTTTTAGTTAAACTACCGAGTTGATATTGTGTATTTAATATTTCTTTAGAACTTAATTGACCTGGTGCAGCTTTTGAACTAAGTTTGGGATGAGTTACCGGGGTAAGATAGGGATTTAATACACGTGTAATTTTACCCTTCTCTCCCATATTAATAGCAATTAAAGGAGTTGTATTTGACTTATTATTATAATATTCATTTAAAAAAGTTAATAATTTTAAATTGTATTGGTGATCTTTTGCAGTTGAAATTAATTTAACAATATCACCATAACTTTGCCCCTTTTTGATTAAATCCGTTACTGCAGTAGTATCCCATTCTAAATTACCTGAAAGATCATGATAGGATGCTAATATCAAACTATTACGTTTGTTTTGTTGAATAGATTGATGAATTTGATTATTGAAATTTAATTGCAAATCAATTACTTCACATCCTAATCTTAATCCTAATTCTGATAATTCTAATAACTGATTTACAGGTAAATCATCTGGTAAAGAGCCACCTTCATTAATTGTACGTAAAGTATAAATTATTGGATGATCAATCAATTCATATTTTAACAAACTAATTTGTTGAATAATATAATCTTTAGCTAATTGGAATTCATTAGTACTATTTAAATCCTTATCTTTAATTAATTGATCTACTCGTATTTCAACTGCATGACTGCCTTCTGCAATTTCTTTAAGATCCGTCAATACTTCTTTAACATTGGAATTATTGATACAAACAAAAAATGAGTTGGAATTTTTATTAATGTTTTTAATTGGATTTTCTATTTTACCTTGTAAGAATTGAATAAATTTAGTGAATTGATTCTTAACTAATTGAAAATGTAATTGTTGACTATTGTTATTGACTTCTTCTTTTGAAATAGAAACAAATTCATGACTACTACATTGTTGATAATAAGGTAATCTTCTTAAATAAACATCTTTAATTGATTCTTCATTAGAATAGTTAGGCCTGGTACTATCCACATTTAAATAAGTTTCAATATCATTAATATCTCTCTTTAAAAATAATACCAATCCACCCTTCTTTTTATATTCCAATAACAATTGACGATTCTCTTCTAGTTCCACAATACCGCCACCACAAGAAATAACTGTATTTTTACTATATTTATTAAAACTATCTTTTACTAATTGGGCTTCTAATTGACGAAATTCTTCCCATCCTTTTTCAGCTACTAATTGTTTGACTGGTACTTTGTATACTTTTTCAAATTCATAGTCTAAATCTAAAAATTGATAGCCTAAATCATCTGCTAAATATTCTCCTAAGGTGGTTTTACCCACTCCACGCATACCAATTAAAATTATACTTTTATTTATATCTACTTGATTAGAATGAATATCATGATGAGGCTGAATATCATACCCTGATAATGGTACATTTAATAAATGTCTTAATACATCCCACCATCCTGGATATGTTTTTTCAATACATCTTTTTTCTTTAATTATAGTACCTGGTACTTGTGTACCAATTAATGAAAAGGACATAGCAACACGATGGTCATCATAGCAATCAATGCCATCAACAGGTAATTTTAAATCACTTAATTTAGTACCATAAATAGAAATACCATCTTCTAATTCTTCACAATAAACACCAAATTTAGCTAATTCTGTTACCATAGCTAATATACGATTACACTCTTTTACTCTTTGATTAGCAATACCTGTAATGTTTGTTATAAATTTATCAGTTGATTGATCGGTTGGATGTTTGGTAGCAACAGCAGCTAATACTGAGGCAGTCAAAAAAGCATCCGTCATAGGCTCCATATCGATTTGAGGTAAACAAATCAAATTTCCTGGGGCTGGCCCCTTTACTGTAGTTGTCATTGAAGTTTGGGTTACTTCACAGCCCATAGGTTTTAATACATTTAAGGCAAACTGAGCATCTCCCTGTAATGAATCATAGCCTAAATTATTTACTTTAACAGTAGTACCAGTGATAGCAGCTAAGGATAATGGATAAGTGGCTGAGCTGGCATCTCCTTCAACTAAATAAGTTGATGGATTGATATATTTTGAACTTGGGATAAAATATTCATTAGTGGATTTACGTTCAACATTCACACCAAATTGTTTCATCATAGAAATAGTCATATCAATATAAGGTTGAGATATAACATGACCACCAACTAACTTTAAGGTTACTCCTTCTTTTGTATAAGGGGAGGATAGCAATATAGAAGATACATATTGAGAAGATATATCAGCAGCTAATTCAATGACCCCTCCTTTTAAACCTGAGTTTTTACCAGAAGACTCAAATTTCAATGGAAGACAACCTTCTCCTTCTAAATAATTAATTTGACAACCATTGTCTCTTAATGCATTAACTAATGGTCCAATTGGTCTTTGTTTCATACGTTCATTACCAGTTAGTATAATAGAACCTTCATCTGCTTTTACTGAAGCACAAATAGTAGTAAGGAATCGAACTGCTGTACCAGCATTGCCTAAATAAATAGGTTGGTTAGGTACTTTAAAATTAGCTGGACCACCACAACCATGAATAACTAAATTTTCTCCACCATCTTGAAATTCATATTGTACATTTCCTAATAATCTTAAAGCTTCTAACATGACTTGGGTATCATCCGAATGTAGTAATCCACTTAATTTGATTGTTCCTTCACCTAAAGCAGCTAATAATAAAGCTCGATTGGAGATGGATTTAGAGCCAGGTACACTAACTTCGCTATATTGTTGACTATCTAAGGTTTCTTTTAGATTTATTTGTATACCATAAGACATGGCACGAATTAATTCTTCATCATTAACGAATTCTGGATAGGGATTAGTGGTACCTCCTATTTCTTTTAATAAAACAATTCTCTTTTTACCAGCTACATTCTTTTTATCTAACTTAATAATATTCATTAATTTTTCAACATTTAATTGTCTCTGAGAATCACTTAATTTATTTTTTAATATTGAATCATAAACTGATATTGGCAAATTATATAATTTTAATACTCTACTTAATCTAGCAATAGTAACTTGGTTAATATGCCCTAATGAACGAGCAACTTCAGCTTCTTGGATCATACCAATAGAAACACATTCACCATGTAGAAGTGATGGAGATAATATAGCTTCGATGGCATGCCCAATCGAATGACCAAAATTTAGTAAACCTCTCAAACCACTTTCTTTTTCATCTTCAGTTACTACAAAGGCTTTAAAACGAATAGAACTTAATACTACCTTTTCCAATGCTAATCTGTCCACTTCGTTTACATTTTCTTTATCTACTACTAACCTTTGAATACTTTCAAACTGCTTTTCTAATCGATTAAATTCTTCTGCATCCGCAATAGCAGCTGTCTTAATGACTTCTGCCATTCCATTAAAAAATTCTCTTTTAGGTAATGTTTGTAAATATTTTAAATCCACATATACCCTTAATGGTTGCCAAAAACTACCAATTAAATTTTTACCTGAAGGTACATCAATAGCTGTTTTTCCACCAATGGAAGAATCGACCATAGCTAATAATGAAGTAGGTAAATGGACTACTGGTACACCTCTCATAAAAGTAGATGCCACATAACCTACTAAATCTCCAATAACACCACCACCGAGCCCAAGGAGTAATGTATCTCTGGTACATCCAATACTGAAGAGATAATCTTCGATTTCTGCTTTATATTTTCTACTCTTACTTTGTTCACCAGGGGATATAATATATTCATAAACCTTAATACCTTTTGGGGATAAGCTATTGCTAAGTTCAGCCTTCAATTCAGTTAAATGTAATTCTTTCAAATGAGTATCGGTGATAATGACCAATTTACTGAATTTGGAAATAGTGGGCAATTCATTGGCAATATGGTTGGTAATATTATAACCTAAATGAATACTATCTTTTCCTAGAATAGATACCTTTGTTAAGTTGTTTTGTTTGACGATTGGAGCCAATTGAGTATTTGAAATGGGACTTAGCATATTGATAAGTTGATAATGATATAAATAATTGAGGTTATTTTATTTTATTTGTTATTGTATAAATGTGTATAGCTTAATAATCGTCTTTTTTAAATAGTCAATAATGACAATTTTGATAAAAAATAATAGGTGAAAAATGATTGCATTTTATAATTTTATAATTTTCTTTTATAGGTGACGAGTTATGAGTAATCGTTTATTTTTTTAATGTTAAGATTATTGGCTTATGTGAGAATTGTTAGTTTAGCCTTATCTTTAAATTGATTGTTTAAATATGCCGATAAGTGTAGTATATTATATTACATTATATTCTATAAGGTTATATATTATAATTACAATGAAGATTTAGCCTTAACAATTGGATTAAATAATTTTTAATATAATGTTTTTTTTGAAATCGTTGTTTTTTTTCCATTTAGCCTTATTTTAATACAACAAATGGATAGTATTAGAATACTCAATTAGCTTAGGGAAGTGCTGGATGTAAACTTTTAGTGGTTTTAAGCGAATTAAAGTTATTGATAAAAGGATGAATTAAGATGGTTGAAAGTTGATAGTATGTTATTATAATAAATAAATATCCTTATTATAATAAGAAAGTGAACTCTGAGCCATTTATAAAAGAGTTTATTTCTTATTTTAGTAAATTTAATAAAAGGTTAAATATTCGTCTTTTTTGTAATGAGACAAAAGTAAATGTTAAAGCACTAATAAATGATTGTTGTACGATTGGCTTATTTTTACAATACACTAACTTATTTTATCAATTTTAATAATAAGTATAATAATCGATTTGGTTACACATATATCTTATTTACCTCGTATGCCGATTTTAATCTGTATAGCCATTATATCATCATTCTTGTTATTTTAAGTCAAGTTCTGTTGATACAATCTCTAATCCCAAACTTTATCACTTCTTAAAGTTGTATCCTCAACTTTTTTTATAAGTATTATAGGCTAAATCTGATATTATAAAAGCTAAATTAAACGATTAAATAATGGTTAATAGTTTAGATAAACTAGGATGTCTCAAAAAGATGTTTGATGTGTGGAGACTTTTAGAGGTAAGAAGATTAAAGAAACGCTTTTTATGAAAGTGTTTTGATGATTCGATATAGGTTTACATAGGAACTGCTATAAAAGGTAGGTTTTTTTCTTTGTGACGATGATCAAAGATTGTACAATATATTTGATAATGGTCATGCTTTAACCTGCTAATAATGCTACTTTATGATATTATCAATACATTTTCATTTGAGTAAAAAAAATTATGACATTAAGTAATAGATAGTTGAATCATTAATATTAATAAAAACATCCAAAATGTTAACATTGGTCAACTAAAGATAGTTTAATATAAAATTAATAAACCCATGTCATTCAAATTTTAGTAAAACAATATAATATTATAACTAGCTATTGAGTAGCAATAATTAATTTTATTAATATGAAAATATCAGAGTAGTTGCTAAAACGAAATAGATAGTCTAAACAGGTTTTTCATAGCATTGATTTTTTGGAAGTTATTAGCAGTGAGGATATAGATATGTAATATTAAGATATGGGGATGTGTTTTTTGTGTTTAAGAGCTTTCTAATAATTTTTCCGCTCAAATAGTGCTTAAAAGATGGAAGAAGTAATGAAGTCAAGAAAACATCACCATATTTTTATCTCAAAATGTTTTCATTTTTTAATATACATGTTGTTTTTAATATCAAAGGGAGTCGAAAGAGTTAATAACCTACCAAAATACTTTCAACTGACAAATAAAAGTAATTTGAATAACTTAACCTGAAATAACAAATATTTTTGTAGTTTAATTTTTTTAAAGTTTTATATCACACATAAGTTGTATTTACTAAAGCTTGATAACTATGCTAAACTCTTATCTAATGTAAGATATTTATATTAGGGTATTACAAATCAATCAAAATAGCATAACTATAACTTAAATAAAAACTATATATAAAAAATATTACAATATAAGTAAAAGCTGATTTAGAAAAGTTAGTAATTTATTTAAAAAAAGCTAATTTTATTATCTCTATTGAGGATGTATTTTTAAGAATTTTACTAACAAATTTTCCACTCAAATAGCGCTTAAAAAACGGAAAAATAATGAAACCAAAAAAAACATCTCGATATCTAGATTTATTATTATCTAGTGAGGAATCAGTACTTAGTGATTAGAGTCAAAAGTAGTTCTTACTTGATTGGATAGCCGTAAGTTGAAAGCTCTTGATTTATGTGACTAAGGTAGACTTGAGTTATGAAGAATAGCATGTAATATGCTACAGATTATGTAAGACAAATATAATAGATAATACTACTGTAAAATCTACGTAAAATGCTAATAGAAAGATTTAATGAGTTTATTAAAGGTGGAATATCAAAGAATAAATCAACTAAAAAGCCTCGGGCTATTATGCTGAAGAATCCCTTTTATACTCTACCAAGTATGGATGTCAAAATGAGAGGATAATATCCTTCGGAATTACATGGCAGAAATTCTCATATCAAATCAAAACAAAAGGCTCGAGATTGATTGTGCCTGGACTCGAGAACACAACGACTTAAGTGATTGTTATGTTATAGTCAATCATAAAGTTGACAAAGCGATATTTCACAACTTATATACAAAGGTGTTTTTTTGGTTTCATTACTTTTTTTATTTTTTAAGTATTATTTAAATAGAAAGATTATTAATAAGATCATTAAATAAAAAAATACATCTTCATGTATTAACTAATTATTCTTTTGATTATATTTGTTTCTGTCATTTCCATTTTTATTGTTGTATATAATTTATTAATAAATATTTCATTCTCATAATACTTTATTTTTATTATGCTTTGTCTTTGTAAATTGAAATTTATTTTAATTATATAACTCAAAGTTTATCAGTTATCAGCTTTATCCAAAATTATACTATTGCATATAATAGTTGTTTTCAAATAAAAACATAATATTCTATTATGTAAATAAAATTTAAACAATATGTATATTTTCAGTTTTTTATTATAAAAAGCTTTTTACTTTTTTAGCTATATTAAAGCTTTTATATTATAAGTAAACAAAATAGTCTCATATTTCTTAAATTAAATATGCACGTCCAATATTAAAATATAGTTAAAAATATTACAAACAAAAGTAGATTATAAAGTGCTATAAAATCAAATATAGATCAAATAGGCCTTTTAATTCAAAAAGTTATAATAGTAAATAAAAACTACCATATAAACCCATATGTACCTGCATATTATATACAATTCTGTAAATAAAACTTAGTAATCAATTATAGTTGAATTTTATATGATTTTCAATTTTCAATTTTACTTTTTATTGCTGTTTACTTAATACAATCTTGTTTAACATCATTAGTTATTAAAGAATTATAAAAATATAATATTTTGTAGATTAATACATACAAGTTTAAAATTATTTAATTTTAAAGTGTTTGAATTGGCTATAGAATATTTCCTAAAATAAAAAAGATTATTTTCTTTAAATTAGCTTCTAAACCTATTAAAATAAATTACTGATAAGCAAACTGATAAAACATTATATTCGTTTATAGCTATTTCCTAAAACTCATTATCAAATATTTTGTTTATATTATATGATTTAGTTGTTTGCTTTTTATCATACAACTATAACGATAAGTTTATCCAAGTAGTTGGTATTAAACTTAAAACGTTGATAAAATATAAATCAATTTAATCTAAAGATAAAAATTAAGATAATAGATATCTTTCAATGTTTTTATTTTTATCTTTTTTTTGAAAAATCAAGTTAAACAGCATATTGGGAATTTATTAAATTATAAATAGATATTGTTTTAGCAAAAAATCATCGGATATATTTTTCCTGTTATTTTCATTAGATGATATAATTCTAGTAATCTGTAAGGGATACAAACCCTTATCATTTTCTTTTTAAAAGGAAGCATAAACCATAGTTTGATTGTACTGAATGATGAAATAGTTGGTATTTTTTAAGGGATGGAATTCACTATCTTTCAAAGATAAGATCCTTATTTTTTATAATTAAACTATAAACTAATTAGTATACTATTAACAGTAATAAAATAAATAAAACAGCATATATTTTATATGAGAGAGAGTAAAACCATTTTATTAATAAATTCGGATTATTGTATAATGTCCTTCTTTTTAACTGAGGTATAATTATAATTAATTCACGATAATTATCTATTTTTTTCGGTTGAAATTGATTCACCCCTGTAATCTGGAAAAATAAGAATGATCTTGTTATTGGCTTAAACTAATACAGATATCCTCTTTTTTCCCACGGTCATACTCCTAATAGTTACTTAGTCTATGCAAAAGCCAATAATTAGCATTGACTTTATTATTAAGGGAGGACAATCAAGTTACGAAAAAGTCCAATTAAATACGATAGATGGATCATTTATTACAAATCAGCAATCGCCACTTGATCATTTTCAGATATGATTGGTGGGTCCGAAAAGATAAGATTTAACTTAAATTTTTGTGGTGGAGTTTGTATTCATTCACTAAATCAATTAAAATAACTAAAGGATGGTTGGTTATTCCTTGAATGACGGAAATAGGCCAATTAAATCTAAACTGCCTTAAGGGATATTATGATGAAAAAAATTTCCCACGGTAAAAAGTATAAAAGGATGGCTATAGTCATCTTGTTACCCTTGATTAAATTAACAGGATATTCAATTACACATTTTTTAAAAAAGTATCAAACTTTTAATTTTATTTACTCAATCGTAGCAGATAATTCAATCTTTATTTTTTTATTTTATTTTTATATAAACAATGACTTTTACTGTTCATAAAAAATTTCTCGGTAAATTGATTCTTGTTTTTGTATTTCATGTACTAATTTTAATTTAGGCGGTAATTCTGTTGAGATAGCACGCAGTGGTATAGTAAGTGACTTCGTAAAAAAAAACGGTGGTCATACTGTTATCACTAAAGTTTTGATTGCAAATAATGGTATTGGTGCAGTCAAAGAAATTCGATCCGTACGCAAATGGGCTTATGAAACCTTTGGAAATGAAAGAGCCATTGAGTTTACTGTTATGGCCACACCTGAAGATTTAAAAGCAAATGCTGAATATATTCGTATGGCTGATCAATATGTTGAAGTTCCAGGGGGCACTAATAATAATAACTATGCCAATGTTGAACTTATTGTAGATATTGTTGAAAGAACTGGAGTCCACGTAAATTTTATCTCATTTTATTTTTATTGTGACTAATTTAGTTTTCAATTTTATAGGCTGTTTGGTAATTATTACGAGTTTTATTTACTTTCATATATTAACTTCATTTTTATTTTTCTTAATCTAATTTAGGGCTGGATGGTAATATTTTTTTTGTTTTATGACATTACGTAAGCTAATTGAAAATTAGGGGTCACGCTTCAGAAAATCCTCGTTTACCAGAATCATTACAAAAAAGCAAAAATAAAGCCGTTTTTATAGGCCCTCCAGGATCTGCCATGCGCTCTCTTGGTGATAAAATTTCATCCACCATCGTTGCACAATCTGCTGATGTACCTACATTAGGTTGGTCTGGGTCCCATATCTCAGAAACTGCTGAAGATGAAAACGGCCACATTACAGTACCAGACCATGCCTATTCTCAAGCATGTGTTACAAATGTACAGGAGGGTTTAGAAAGAGCCAGTCAAATAGGTTATCCTGTAATGATTAAGGCTTCTGAAGGTGGAGGCGGTAAAGGTATTCGTAAAGTCGAAGATGAAGAGAACTTTAACCATTGTTTTAACCAAGTGTTAAGTGAAGTGCCTGGATCGCCTGTCTTTATTATGAAATTGGCTGGAAATTCACGTCATTTAGAAGTCCAACTTTTAGCTGATCAATATGGTAATGCTATCTCAATCTTTGGTCGTGATTGTTCAGTTCAGCGTCGTCATCAAAAAATTATTGAAGAAGCTCCTGTTACCATTGCTAAACCAGATACATTTGAAAAGATGGAGAAAGCTGCAGTGAGGTTAGCTAAATTAGTTGGCTATGTTAGTGCTGGTACTGTTGAATATCTCTATTCTCACTCTGACGATAAATTTTATTTTCTTGAACTTAATCCAAGGCTTCAAGTTGAGCATCCTACCACTGAAATAGTATCTGGTGTCAATCTTCCAGCTGCACAACTTCAGGTTGCTATGGGCTTACCTCTTCATCGTATCAGAGATGTTCGTCTTCTATATGGTGTTGATCCTCATGGAAATACACCTATTGATTTCGACTTTGCCAACCCTAATTCCCAAGAAGTTCAGAGGAAGCCTGCTCCGCAAGGTCATGTAATTGCAGTACGTATTACTGCTGAAAATCCTGATGCTGGATTTAAACCTAGTGGTGGTATAATGCAAGATTTAAATTTCCGCTCTAATACTAACGTATGGGGGTATTTCTCCGTTAGTTCAAATGGTGGTCTTCATGAATTTGCTGATTCACAATTTGGGCATATTTTTGCTTTTGGTGAAAATCGTCAACAATCTCGCAAAAATATGGTTGTAGCATTAAAAGAACTTTCTATCCGAGGTGATTTCCGCACTACTGTCGAATACCTTATTCGACTTCTTGAAACTAATGAATTTACTGATAACACTATTAACACTGGTTGGCTCGATACCTTGATCTCAGCTAAGCTTACTGCTGAACGTCCAGACACCACTCTAGCCATCCTTTGTGGTGCAGCTTATAAAGCTCATACTGCTAATGAAAAACTCCGTAACGATTTTAAGACTTCATTGAAGAAAGGTCAAGTTTTAGCCAAAGATACCCTTAAAACAACTTTCCATATTGATTTCAACTATGAAGGATCTCGTTATAATTTCGTATCAACTGCTTCTGGTCCAAATAATTATAACTTGTTTATAAATGGTTCGAAAGCCCAAGTGGAGATAAAGAATTTATCTGATGGTGGTTTCTTAGTACTTTTAGATGGTC
Source organism: Batkoa obscura (assembly GCA_030770535.1). Taxonomy (NCBI): domain Eukaryota; kingdom Fungi; phylum Entomophthoromycota; class Entomophthoromycetes; order Entomophthorales; family Batkoaceae; genus Batkoa; species Batkoa obscura. Next base: position 196,009 of record JASVEC010000032.1, read on the forward strand.
GCAGTCATACAATCTATTGTCGTGAAGAAGTAGGAAACTCTCGTATTATGATTGATGGCAAAACCTGTTTACTTGAAGAAGAGAACGATCCAACTCAACTTCGTTCTCCTTCGCCTGGTAAACTTATTCAGTTCTTGGTTGAATCAGGTGATCATATCAATGCTGGTCAAGCTTATGCTGAAATTGAAGTCATGAAAATGTATATGCCTTTAGTTGCGACTGAAAATGGTACAGTATTATTTACTAAACAACCTGGTTCCACTTTAGAAGCTGGTGATATTCTTGGTATATTGACCCTTGATGACCCTAGTCGTGTAAAGCATGCTACACCTTTCACTGGCCAGCTTCCAAACTTAGGTTCACCACATATCCAAAGCAATAAAGTACACCAAAGATTAAGAGAAACCCTCCAAGTAATTGATTGGGCGCTTAAAGGATATGATAATCAAGCTCTCCTCCAAAGCAACATCAAAACGTTGTTTGAGCTCTTAAGAAACCCAGAGCTACCATACTTAGAACTTAATGAAGTCCTTGCTTCATTATCTGGACGTATTCCAAGCGCATTAGATAATCAATTACATGACCTTCTCGAGGATTCCAAATCTAAAGATCGTGATTTCCCAGCTGCCCAATTACGCAAGATTACAGATGATTTCATCAAATCTGTACAACCAGGATCCGATCTCGTTAAACTTTTAGCTGCAATTACTCCAGTATCTAAAACCATCGAAGATTATTCTGAAGGATTAGCTTATCATGAAAAACATGTTGTAAGTCAACTTCTCCAAAAATACTACAGTGTAGAACACTTGTTCGACCAACCCAACTCTCGTGAAGAAGAAGCTGTATTAAAATTAAGAGATGCAAATAAGGAATCACTTGACGAAGTTGTTGATACTGTTCTTTCTCATGCTCGTGTAGCTGGTAAAAACAATCTCATCATTTTGTTGCTTAGTCAAATCAACTTTGAGAGCTCAACCGATAGCGCCAATTGCATTTATACACCAGTTCTCAAAAACTTGGCTTCATTAAGTACTCGTGGAACCGCAAAGGTAGCTCTTAAAGCTCGCGAAATGTTAATTCATTCTCAATTACCATCTTACGAAGAACGTTACAATCAAATGAATACCATTTTACTTAACTCTGTAACTATGAGTTATTATGGTGGTGGCTGTGATCTTCGTTCTCCATCATTTGATACCTTAAAAGACTTAGTGGTAACCAATTTTAATGTTGAAGATGTACTCCAAAACTTTTTCTTTTCTGAAAATCTCTATCTTCGTATGGCTGCGATGGAGGTTTATGCACGTCGTTCTTACCATGCTTACGAAATCCTCGAAACTAGCCATCATTTTGATGAAAATGAAAATGAAACTCCTATTTTAGAATGGAATTTCACTTTACATGATTACTCAATTGATTCATTAAAAGCTAGTGGCTTGTTCTCACAAAGTAAGAGAGCTGCATCTATTTCCGATTTAAGTTATATGGTCAAAAATATCGAAAAGCTTCCTACCCGTAAAGGTGTGATGGCTACCTTCGATACTATTGACGAGATCCCAGAAAAAATTGCAAGGATTTTCTCAGTTTTCCCGATCATTCAACAAACAGATGATAGTCTAAATAATGACGATAACTTCCCCAACGTTTTGAGTTTAGCTATTAAATCTCAATCGCCATCTGAGGATTCTAAGTTTGCTCAAGCTGTTCGCTCAATTTTAACTCAATATGCTTCTGAGCTTCGTTCTCGTGGTATTCGTCGTGTTTCTATTGTTACTGTTCGTGACGGAAAACAACCAGGTATATTTACCTTCCGTGAAAGAGAAGATTACAATGAAGATCAAACAATTCGTCACATTGAACCTGCAACAGCTTATCAATTGGAGCTTTCTCGTATGTCCAACTTCAATCTTACTCCATGTTTCATTGAAAATCGACAATTACATGTTTATTATGGTACTGGTAAAGATAATTTATCTGATCAAAGATTTTTCGTTAGAGCTCTTGTCAGACCTGGGCGTCTTCGTTCAACCACTCCTACTCAAGACTATCTTATCTCTGAAGGTGATCGCCTATTAAGTGATGTCCTTGATGGTCTCGAGCTTTTATCATCAACTCATCCAAAATGTGATTGTAACCAAATATTTGTAAGCTTTATCCCAACTTTTTCATTAGAACCGGAAGAGGTTACAGCTGCTCTCCAACAGTATATTTTACGCCATGGAAAGCGTCTTTGGAGATTACGTGTAACTGAAGCTGAAATCCGTTTCACTATCCGTAGTCGAAAATCAGATGGCCCATTAACACTTCGTTTCTGTATTAACAATGTTTCTGGTTATGTACCAAATGTTGAACTTTACGTTGAAACTAAAAATCAAGAAGGGGTCACTATCCTTAAATCGTTCACTGGTTCCCCAAGTACTCTCCATCTTCAGCCAGTACTTACTCCATATCAACCCAAAGAATGGCTTCAGCCTAAACGTTATTCCGCTCATATTATGGGAACTACTTACGTTTATGATTTCCCAGAACTTTTCCGTCAAGCTTTAAGTATTCAATGGAGTAAATTTGCTGAAACAAACCCAGATGTTATTATCCCAGCTATCCTTCTTAAAGAGAGTGAATTGGTATTAGATGAGAATGGTGAGTTGCAAGAATCTACTCGTCCTGCCGGATCTAATACTTGTGGTATGGTAGCTTGGAAGTTTGTTTTATACACTCCTGAATTCCCACAAGGACGTGAAGTTATTGTAATTTCTAATGATATCACATTTAAGATTGGTTCCTTTGGTCCATCTGAGGATTATCTTTTCTTTAAAGCTTCTCAGTATGCACGTAAATTCGGAATTCCTCGTGTCTATTTATCTGCCAATTCTGGTGCTAGAATTGGTTTAGCTGAAGAAGTTAAAGGGCTCTTTAAAGTTAAATGGAACAAAGCAGATGATCCATCAAAAGGATATGAATATTTGTACCTTACTCCAGAAGACTATAACGCTCTTAATGGAGAACGTCGTCGTAGTGTAAATGCTACTCTTACCGAAGATGAAGGAGAAAAACGTTATGTTATTGATGATATCATTGGACAAGCTGATGGTCTTGGTGTAGAATCATTAAGAGGTTCTGGTATGATTGCTGGTGAAACTTCTCGCGCTTATGAGGACATATTTACCCTCACTGTTGTTACTTGCCGTTCAGTAGGTATTGGTGCTTATCTCGTACGTTTGGGACAACGTACTATTCAAAATGAAGGCCAGCCAATTATCCTTACTGGTGCTCCAGCTCTTAATAAAGTCCTTGGTCGTGAAGTATATAGCTCCAATTTACAACTTGGTGGTACTCAAATTATGTACAAGAATGGTGTTTCTCATTTGACTGCTGAAAATGATTTAGACAGTGTTGATAAGACCCTCACTTGGTTAAGCTATGTACCCAAAGTTCGTGATGGTGCCTTGCCAATTCTTAAGGTTAATGATCCGGTTGATCGTACTGTTGATGTTGAACCAACTAAAGGAACTCAAGATCCAAGAGATTGGATTACTGGCCACCCTTCTACAGATAAACCTGAAACTTGGGTATCTGGTTTCTTTGATAAAGGTACGTTTAATGAAACTTTATCTGGATGGGCACGTACTGTAATTACTGGTCGTGCTCGTTTAGGAGGTATTCCAGTAGGTATTATTGCTGTCGAAACTCGTACTGTAGAGCATATCATTCCAGCTGATCCAGCAAATCAAAATTCTGAAGAGCAAACCATGATTGAAGCCGGTCAAGTATGGCATCCAAATTCTGCTTACAAAACATCTCAAGCAATTAAAGACTTTAACAATGGTGAACAACTTCCATTGATGATCTTTGCTAACTGGCGTGGTTTCTCTGGTGGTCAACGTGATATGTATTACGAAGTTCTTAAATATGGGTCTTATATTGTAGATGCTCTCACTCAATATAAACAACCCGTATTTGTTTATGTCATTCCAAATGGTGAACTTCGTGGTGGAGCTTGGGTAGTCTTAGATCCAACTATTAACGAAGATATGATGGAAATGTATGCTGATAAGAAATCCAGAGCTGGTGTACTCGAACCAGAAGGTATCGTTGGTATTAAGTTCAGAAAACCACAGCTCCTTGAAACTATGGAGCGTCTTGATTCAATCTATAATGAACTCAAAAAGAAACTCAAATTATCTAAAGATGATAAAGAAACTGCCGAATTACAAGCTCAGATTACAAAGAGAGAAGAGTTACTCTTACCAATTTATAACCAAGTAGCTGTTCAATTCGCTGATCTCCATGATCGTTCTGGCAGAATGAAAGCTAAAGGAACCATTCGTGAAGAAATTGAATGGAAAACTTCACGTAGTTACTTCTACTGGCGCTTACGTGTCCGTTTAGCTGAAGAAAAACTTTACAACGACGTGCTTAAAGTCAGTCCTAAATTTTCTCGCCAACAACTTAAAAAGACTTTTGAACAATGGTATACAAGTAGCCTAAATGTTTCAAATACTCCAATCAATGATGAAAGTTTGGCTAAATTCTTAGAGTCTGCTCCAAAGGGTGATTTCTTATCTCGTATTGGAAAACAATTATCTGAAAAGGTTGCTGAAGAGTTGCTAATAACTGCTGAACAATTCCCAGAAGCTGCTATGGATGGGTTTATTAAGGTGTTTGAAAAACTTACTCCTGAAGCAAGAAAAGCTGCTTTACAGAGATTAGCTTCCTTAAAATAATTTTAATCTTCTCTGCTCCATATTTCAACTGCTACTACTTTTTTATTTTATGAATTAAATATATATCCCGTTTTAAACATTTTTTTTTTCTTGAAAAGTTTATAGACCTTAATTTTTTTCTGAAAATTAGAAAACTATGTGAAAGACCAAAGAGGTAAAGTATTTTGAAGATATTACTTATTTATTAAAATATTATATCAATTAGTATATTGTATTAAAAGTAACTTTATCTCTATTTTACTATTTATTATTTTTACTATTTTTATTTATATTATATTTGATTATTATTTGATTATTTTTTACTATTTTTATCCACCATGGAATTTAAAAAACGTTTGGGTAAATTCTAAAACTAAAAATGTCCATGATACAGCTTCTGCAACTCTACTGTGATCTAATTTGTGAGATTTTTAGTGTCATTCATTTATTTGTCTAATTTTTTAAAGTCTCAATTCTAGTTTCTTCTTGATTTTGGCAAAGGTTTATCCTTAAATGAACAATTAGTCAAATCACAATAGAGTTGCAGCAATTGCAATAGTAACAAAAAAGTTCAAGCTGTAAATCAAAATACTAGGTGATTTATCAGTTGACCATTAAACTAATATAACCATTGTTATATAGTTGTTCTTCATAGAACCTTTATATTACTATAGCTTTTATTTTTTAATATAATAATATTTTCATTGACTTGTTGCAACTTTGTATTTTGAGTAATTAGTGCCACAAAATTAAATAACTACTTAACATTTGTCAAAGGAAACATCGTAATAGTATTTATATTATGAAGTTTTATTATGAGTCAAGGGATTAGCTTTAGAACAAGTTATATCTAATCAAATTACTTTAGGCGTTTTGCGATTTTAATTGGAAAACCCGAAGGTAACTCTTTTAAGAAATTATTTGACTTTACATTATATTATTGTTATAATCAAAGTAAAAATGTATACTAATTTTGTATTGTTTGATACCACTTGAGATCTCTATAAATAACAAGTTACCAAGAAATCAATAAATTATAAGCAAAATATCGTTGAATATAGAATAATAATGATAGTTTATCCCTAACTTAATCTCTCTAGAAATTTTATAAGCATGAAAAGAGGCCAATTGCAGGATTTGAATAATTATAAAATTCGATAGGTTTCATTTGTTCAAAGTGTGCAAATAGAAGCTTAAATTAAGTTGATTTAAAATTACAGCACTCATTTTTTAGATAATGACTAAACAAACTTTACATGAAGACATAAACAAAAAAGAGAGTGAAGAAATACAATTCAAATATTTTGTGCCTTTAAATAAGAGACCAGTAAAATCAAAGCCTATTTGGAAGAAGGATGGAAAGCATAGTACATTTAAGGTTGAAATTTCTAGACCTGAAGACAATCAAAAAGATATACAAAACATGAAAAATAAAAGCCTCAAACTTGTATTCTCTCAAAAAAATGTCAAGGTGATAACAACTTTACCCAAAAGTATGAGTGCTACTATAAACAATTGGAAGGCTATTTCAATGTACCAGTCTATGCTTAAAGCTCAGCCTACAACTAAAGATCAATTATGGGTTCGAAAAGATGGGACTTTTGACTACTTTGGATGGAGCCCACTTGGACATATCATTGTAGCTTATTTATCAGTCCACTTAAAAGTCAAAAAGGAAAAACAAGTAATAAGTATAAATTTAGATAACTTTCAAAAGGAACAAGTGGTGAGGATTATACGCGCCAGAGATTTAAGTAATGATTGGTTTGAAAATCTTGCTATTGATGCTTACTTTGAATATTTTCACTATTATTTACCAATTGTAGAAGAAGAAAGGGTTCGTATAAAAAATAACTCTTTACTAAAAAGAGTCGTTATATCAATAGGCTATAACTATATTATAAACAACAAATTACAAGACGAAGTTTTTAATTTACTAGATGCTGCTTTGTTAAATATGCTAAGTAAATACTACTTTGTTCCAAACATTGATACAGTTACTTCCCTTATACTTATATCCAATTTTCAGGCATTAAGATTTCATAGGACAAAAGTTTGGATTTATATAAATAGCGCAATCGGCTTAAGTTGTCTACTTGGATTAAACAGGCCATCTCCGAAGATGTTGAAGCTTTCAAAATCTCAGATAAGGCACCGTTGCCACCAATGGTGGACTTGCTGTATACAAGACAAAGCTTTCGCTTTAACCTTAAATAGGCCCATGTCAATTTCTCCAGATGGCTGGCGTATTCCATATCCTAAATACGAAATTTATAAAAAACAGCCCCATTTTCCGGATTATCAAGCAGAAAAAGAAATCAAACACTTTGCTTCTTTAGTTAATTTGAAAGGAATGGCTCAAATATCAGAAATAGGAGGAATCATCAAGCTTGAGTTTAATTCAGACAAAGCAAAATCAAACCTACTTGAAAGGAAATTGGAGCAAATTTTAGCAAAGCTACAATTATGCAAGAGCCTGTATGTTAAAGAAATGACGGAAGTTTATTGTAACCAGCCTAAATGGGTGTTTGATATCTGTCATAAGTTCCTACTATCGCACTCTATAATCCATAATGATATAGTAATTGAAACTATCAATTCATTCAATCGCATCTGTGGTGCTGAAATGGCAAAAAAATATGAGAAAAAGTATCTTGAAGCAGCTGCTTCTGTAATTATAGCTTGCGAAAGTTTAGGAGAATCATTTTTTAAATATGGTAGGCTATTTAGGTTTATATGCTTAAGTACTGCAACGGTAGTTTTTGCTAAAAAATTCTGCTATGAAGATATAGGGAAGAAAGACGAAAACATTCCATTTGATGTACAGAGTTATCTTAAAAAAGGGCTTGTGATACTAGAAAAATCTAAAGTATACTATCCAATTACCTCCTATGCTTTAAATTTAATTTATTCTTTACTGAAACCCAACAAAAAATGATCATTATTAATTTGCTTATCGCTATTGCCAAGTGTAAATATATATCCTCTTTTTATGTATAATTATTATAACTTTATTAATAAACACCCTTACTTTTAGCATCCATTTAAAAATAAAAGATACTCTAATTTTGAACTTGTTTAATAGCGATTTAGAAATATGTTAGCTGTTATTACTTTGAATTATACATAATAGCTTTATACTTTTAAGTAAATATTACCAAACATCTAAAAATAATATTTACTGATATCTAATACTTCATCCATTCTCAATTCTAATAAATTCATATACTCTTGAATTTTTCTTAAATTATTTGCAAAATATGCAGCTATTAATTTTAAATTTTGGTTCATTTGATTTTTGATCTTTTCGAAAAAAATGGGTAAAAGTGCACCAAGTGGAAAAGAGAAAGGTGGTAAATCATCGGCCTTAAAGCGTTTGAAGGCTAGTTTAAAGGAAGCTGGAGTGATAGGGCCTGGAGGAAGGAACCGAGGGAGCCAAACCAAGAAACAGAGACAATCTTCCAACACCTTAGAGGCTGGTAAAAATAAAAAAGGGGAAAAGTTATCCTTAATTAAAGACGCTTTCAATCCGTTTGAAATCAAAACATCCAAAAATAAATATGAGATTATTGGAAGAAGTGTAAAGGGTGTAAGTGGGAGACCAACATTATCTAAGCAGGTAGGAATCGATAATCGTAAAAAAACGTTATTGAAAGAGTATAATAATAAAAATCGAACTGGTACCATCATCGATAGACGTTTTGGTGAAAATGATGCTACAATGACCCCAGAAGAAAAGATGTTGGAACGTTATACCAGGGAAAAACAAGTAATTTACTTTATAATTAACAAACTAGAAATTAATTTTATTAGAAAAAAGTTCGAAACTCTTCTGTTTTTAATTTGGAAGATGATACTGAGTTACAGTTGACACACATGGGCCAATCTTTAGCCGAAATAGATGATTTTGATGAACCTATACCATCAGATGAAGATGATATTGGTGGCATAGATAAATATACAGTTCATAACGCTCATTTTGGTGGTTTTGACCCAGAAAAAAGTGAACAGGTATAATATATATATGTATTTATTTTATAATTAAATCTTTTAGGATGATGGAAGACCTAAATCAAAAGCGGAAGTTATGAAAGAAGTTATAGCTAAAAGTAAATTCTATAAGGTATAAAAGATATTTTTTACACACGATCATTTATTTATAATTATTTTAGCATGAGAAACAAAAGTTGAAAGAGGATGATGAGAAAATCCGTCAAGAATTAGATAATGAGTTAGACGATATCAAATCATTACTGTTTTCAGCACAGCCATCAGAACCAGCAGTTAAACGTAAGCCATTAGAATCCCAAAACTCGATGTTTAAAGTAACTTTTAACATTATTTTTTCAACCCGTTTTTAATTAATTATAATAGAAAACGAGTATTTTTAGTAAAAATGAAAATGACACTTTTGATGAAAATAGACCTGAAGATTATGATAAATTTGTTAGAGAATTAGCTTATGATCAAAAAGCTCAAGCCACTGATCGTACAAAGACTGAAGAGGAAGTAGCTTTAGAAGAAAAGATTAAATTAGAAAAAGCAGAGGTAATTGATATTAAAAATGATTATATTTTATTTTAAATATTTATAGCGTCATCGTTTACGTCGTATGCAAGGTCTTGATTCTGAAAGTGAAGATGAAGGCATCAATTCTCGTAAAAAATCTCGTCGTGCTGGTCAAGGTGATGATCTTGATGATGATTTTGTAACAGAGGAAGATGGTACTTTTGGTCTAGGTGAAGGTGTAAAAATCAGAGAGATCAACCCAAGCCAAAAAGATGAAGAGAATGACGAGAGCGATGATGAAGAAGAGACAGGAGATGAAGAAGAAGAAGAGGAGGAAGAGGAAGAAGAAGAAGAAGACTATGAAGAAGAACAGGAGGAAGAGGAAGAGGAAGAGGAGGAAGAGGAAGTTTCCGACCAAGGCTCTGATCTTGAATCTGATCTTGAGAATGACCAATCAGTTAATAACAATGATCAGATAAAGAAAAAGCATAAGGTGGACCCAAAAATTAGTGAAGAAGCAGCGAAAGAATTACCTTATACCTTTCCTTTACCACAAGAACATGAGTCATTAATTAACTTGGTTGGAAAAAGAGACGTTAAAGATCATGCGGCATTCTTGAAGCGTGCTAGAGTATTATATCATCCAAAACTTGGAGCAGAAAATAAGGAAAAAATGGAAGTATTCCTTTTGGTGATACTAGAACATTTAGTTTACTTAGGAGATGATGAAGAATCATTAAACAAAGAACTCATAAATGTATATATGAAAAACTTTGTCGAATTGGCTATAATAATCCCAGATATTGCTTCAAAGGTTAGCATAAAATTCCTAAATGAAGTTCATGAAGAGTTTAAGGATCAGTTAACTCAAACGAGCCGAAATCCTTCTACTCCAAGCCCAGGGCAGCTTTTGGTATTCTCTGTATTTACTCAACTCTTTTCAGTATCTGATTTTTACCATGCTGTTATTTCGCCCATGTTACTTTTATTTGGGCAAATGTTGCTTCAAGTTGACATTTTATCACCAATATGCTTAGCTAGATCCCTTTACATCATTGGTCTTTTTTATGAGGTATTTTTTTAAATATTATTACAACAAAATCTAATTTTCCAGGTTGTTTCAAGCTCAAAACGCTTTGTCCCAGAAGCTTTAGGCTGTTTATACACTATTTTAGCCTTTGTTGCTCCAGAAGATACAAGAAAATCTATTGAAGCTATGAATGACGTGTTTTTCAATCGATTCCAAATTGAAAATAATAATCTTTATAAAAAGTTAAACAAGATTACTAAAGAGGTGTATTCCAAATTTACATTCTCTGATGGTGATAGTGAAGCATTGAAATACAAACTAAAGTTTAGCGAATTATCGCTCGATACCAAAGATCCTCTTGTTTACTCTACAGAATTTATGTAAAGAATTATCTATTTTAAATAGCTTTTATTAATTATTTTTAGTACAACTTTATTAGTAGTGACATTAAGAAATGTTAAAAAATTCGCAGATTTGAACGGCCATCACTCTGGTCCATTGGCTGGTTTCCCAGAAGCTTTTGAATCTTTTATAAAGATTATTTCTAAGTTTGAAGAATCAACTCAAGTATCAGATGACCTTAAGGTAAATAGCTATTTTGATTATTTTGGTAAAAATCAAATTCAAAAATTAATTTAAATTAGACTTTAATTAAAGGCCATAAAGAACATGTCCAAACTTATATTACCCGTTGTTTGAGTTCCCGCCGTCCACTTCAATTACAAAATCACAAAGCATTGGCCATTAAAACCTTATTGCCTAAATTTGAAGCAGAATACTCATTGGATAAACATTATCTTCCAGAAGATGAGAATAAAGAGCTTACTAAACTACGCCGTCAACATAAACGTGAATTTAAGGGAGCAATAAGAGAGTTACGTAAAGATACTCAATTCTTAGCTAGAGAAAAACTAAAGAATATCAAAGAGAAGGATGCTGCTTATAAAGAAAAGATTAAAGGCATTATGGGCGAACTTGCTAATAATCAAGGTGATGAGCACAAGTTTAATTATGAAAAGAAATACAAGCGTGGGAAATAAGGTAGTAAGTTAAGGTTTTGTAATATCATTGATGAAAAAAGATGGATTGAATCGATTTTTCGTTTTTCGTTTTATTTGAGTATAGATATTAATAAAGAGTATAGAATATATTTATAAATTGTTTATACCATATTATATTAGTTTTTCCATTGTTTTGACTGTAACCAATAAAACGTTTGATCTTTGATAAATACTTAGTACCATGCTATTGTAGTAATGTCATTTGTATTCGATCCAAATTATTGCTTATAGCTGTTTGTAGTTAGTCATAAAACCATTCAAAATTTTTAAATAATAATTTAGAAATAGCTATATTCTAGCATAGTTTAAAAGTCCTGTCTCATTATAGTTATATAAAACTAAGTATTAATAAACATTAATTTTAGTTTACATTTTATTTATTATTACATTGAGAAACAATAGCCATATAAATCCACAGTAATCTTTCAAATTATTCATTTCCTTTTAAACTATCTTTATTTAATAAACTAAACTATCAAAATAAACCTTAACTCTTAGTTTCCAACCTTAACTTTTTTACTACCATCATCCGTAGGTGCCATTTCAATTTGAGCTAAGTATTCTTCTTCGTCCTCTTCAGCTATTTCGTCTACTTCTTCTTCAACTTGGTCAGGGGACTGGTTGATTAATTCGGTAAGTTTATCATTAATGAGTTTTTGAAAATTGAGTATTGAAGTCACGTTGCCCTCGTCTTTGCTTAAAGTTTCTTCAATTTGGAATTCTTGGTCTTCATCACCAGCACTAACCTTGTATATGGCTTTTAACATTTTGGATTGAAAGTTGAAGTGAAGTGGAAGTTCTGATTTTGATTATCAAATACCATTTCAAAAAACTTAACACAACCCAGTATGTGCTATTTTGGATTGAAATTTTGCAGACTGTTAGTTATTAATGATAATGATTAAGTTTTACAAAATGTGTTTTTCAATACATATCACATAGTTTAAAACTTCAATATTAGCAACTTGGTTGCTGAATTAAAAAGTAAACAAAAATAGTTCAAAATTTTAAATATATTAACCTTATTATATTTTCAAAATACGTTTTGTAAAACTTAATCATTATCATTAATAACTAACAGTCTGCAAAATTTCAATCCAAAATAGCACATACTGGGCTGTGTTAAGTTTTTTGGAATGATGTCTATTATTTTTAAAATTTTTGTCAAGATAAAAAATATTTTTACAAGTTATATGGAAAATCTAATTTTTGAATACTGAAAAACAGTTTTTCAATATTTTAATCTTAAATCCATCCAATGCCATAATTTACAAATAAATCAAAGTAATAATCGACATTCAAAGTTAGAATGTTCAAATCAAGAAACTAAATATTTATATTCAGTTTGAAATAAAAGTAAATTTAAACGTTATTAAAATGAAAAAACAAAATTAAATGTTATATTTGTTTATTATAAGCAGCCAAATAGATTATCTACAGTTAAATATGGAAAGAAAAAGCTTCAAGCTAGATTTAGATATCCCAGTCTTCTTCATCATCAGACAAAGCGACACCATTCTTCTTAGCAGCCTTCTTCTTCTTATCTAAAGCTTTCTTTTCTTTACGAGAAAGCTCCTTCTTTGGTTGTTTGACCTTAATTTCATTACCAAAAGCATCCTTGACAGTTTCAACAACCTTATGCTCAAGCTTCTCTTTAACAGCTGGTTGTTTACCACCTTCAACGGTAAGTCTACCATTATCAACAAACCATTTTTCTGGACATAATTTAACGAATTCAGTGTTATGGGTAATCATGATAACACCACCTTCGAAACAGTCCATAGCATTAGCAAGAGCACCAAGAGAATCACGATCCAAGTAATTGGTAGGTTCGTCCATCACTAATAAATGAGGATGATCCCACATAGCAGCTGCTAATACAACCTTAACCTTTTGACCTCCAGAGAGACCACGAATACGAGAGTGAGTAGCAAATTCAGCATCAAGACCAACATCGGAAAGATGTTTTTGAATATTGGCTGAAGTAAGAGGACGAGCGTAAAGACCAGCACGAGCAGCTTCTTTATCATCGTAGGCTTGTACGATCTTTTGGAAACCCCATTGTTCAAGTTGATCACGAGGGATCCATACATTATCATCATAAGATTTACCAACCCATTTAATTTCATATTCGAAAGATTTCTTGAGTTTTCTACGTCCAAAGATGTTTTCAATTTGGTATTTTTCACCTTCATAGACAACAACCTTTTCCATTTGAATCTTATCTTCATCGGACATTTGACGAGTTTCCTTTTCTAACAATTCTCTATCTTCACCATATTGGTAACGCCATTGAATATATTGATTAGGAGTTTTGTCAAGATGACGTTCTAAATGATGGAAAGCATGTTGTGCAACATAAGCAACACGTAACATAGGATGTTTCCATACTTCACCTTCAGTAGTATTCATTTCACCAGTTAAAATTTTAACAAGGGTAGATTTACCAGCACCGTTACGACCATGAATAACTACACGAGAAGAAAGAGAACATTGAAGCGACATATCATAAAGAATTTGACGATCGGTTCCTGGATAGGTAAAGTTAATTCCAGAAAGTTTAATAATAGCCTTATCTTTAGATTTAACACCTTCAAGGAAACCAGGAGTAGGGAAAGAGAATTTGACAGATGAAGCAGAGAGATCATAATAAGTTCTAGCTTCTGGAACTTTACGTACAAATTCTGAGAGATTACCTTTGTAAATCTTAAGCTTACGGTTTTCATAATGAATGAAACCAGTACATACATTCTCTAAGAAACCAGAGTCATGGGAAACAATGATGGAAGTGACATCTGGAAGAGAAGTAAGGTAATTTTCTAACCAAGCGACATTGGTAGTATCTAAATGATTGGTAGGTTCATCCAACATAAGAATATCTGGTTTAGCAAGAAGAGCACGGGAAAGTTCAACCTTCATCTTCCAACCACCAGAAAGAGAAGTTACTGGGTTAAGCATCATATCTTCACTGAATCCAACGGAAGCAAGAAGAGTCTTAACTTCTTCAACAGTATGAGCACCATTGTTACAGAGATAGTCAATTGGGTTGATATCAGAGTCATCACCTTGAAGGGAATGTTCAACAAAGACAGTCTTTAATTCATCTGGGGATGGGAAACCATCAAGTTGACCATTGGCAATAGCACGCATAAGAGTAGATTTACCAGCACCATTTGGACCACAAAGACCATAACGACGACCTTTATAAAGCTTGAAACTAGTATTATTTAAAAGAATTAAAGCACCATAAGCAAGAGAGAAAGAACAGTCACAAAGGACAACACCATCATCTTCTTCTTCAACTGGGGCAGTTTCTTTAAGAACACGTTCATGTTCAGCAACACAAAGCTTAAGGAAAGATTGACAAAGAGAATCGGTTTGATCTTTAAGAATCCAACTAAGATAAGGAGTAAAGATTTGAGAACTCCAATCTTCTAATTCAAAATTTTGAATATCTACTGATTGGACAGAAAGAGTAGCAGCATAATTGACAGCAATCTTGACAAGTTTGTTATCTTCGATTGGAGAGCCAGTAGCTTGAGAAACGAGAGAAGCAAGAGTGGAACGAACCATTTCAGTACGTTTAGCAAAAGCTTCAGTAGCTGAAGATTTGTTACCACCAGCACCTACACGAAGAAGAGTAGCATGAGCACGTTTGACAACATTGACACACTCTGGGTCAGATACTACTTCAATGGTTTTTTCAAGACCTGGAAGAAGTTTTGGTAAAAATTGCTCAGCATCAGCTGGGTTATCAACAAGTTTACACATGTTATCAATAATGACAGCAGTGACACGCTTAATGGAAGTAAGACGTTCATTTAAACCACGAACTAAAAGAGGAACCATAATAGAAAGAGTTGGGGCTTCTACAGCACGTACAAAAGTGGTAGAACCAAGTTTGTAAATGGTTTCTGGAACTTGAGTTGGATCAGCGATACAGTTAATAAGATGAGGAAGGAAAGGTTCAATATCACCATTTCCTACACATCCAGTAACTGAAGTCATACAAGCTTTAGCAGCAGTTTTAACTTGTGGTTTAGAATCCCACATAGCATCGGAGACAACTGGAAGGATATCCTTTAAGTTATCTTGTACTTGACGATGAGCAATAGTTGGAAGAGAAGCAATAAGGTTAAGAGAACCTTCTTTGGTTTGCCATTTCTTGTTGAGCTCAAGAGCTTCGAACAAAGTTGGGAGGATAGCCTTAACAGAGTTTGGAGAAAGAATAGAAATAAGGGCTTTGGTAGTTTCATCAGCAGCTTGACGAACAATGGTAACCTTGTCGGAAAGACATTCAAGGATATTGGTTAATACAGAAACAATGAAAGGTTCAGCGGGCTTGCCGACAGTGTTAATAATGGCAGTGTAAGTGTAAAGAGTTCCTTCACGGACATCGGAAGATTTTGATAAGGTATTTTGATCTAATTTTTCAAGGAGATCATCAGCACCAAAAGCACCAACACCATTGGCTTGAATGGTGGCAGCAATTTCATTGGCAACTTTTTTAAGTTCTTCAGCACCCTTAGAAGAGGAAAGTACCTTAAGAGACTCTGAGATTGGGCTTGAGGCTGAGATGGAAAGGTTAGCTAATTCTTTATGAAGAGAGGCCATAACGATTAGTGGTTAATTAAAGTAATCTATAACGCTTGGAGAAGAGAAAAACAATCAAATTAGATTAGTCTATTGACTTTGTATAATTAGATAATTTATTTTGATGAAAATAAATTTCTTTTTAATATTAAAGAAAAGATTAAATATTCGATATAGTATCTTTTATTTTCTTTTATACTTTCTAATTTATGATTTAGTTTATTCTGGAGGTTTATTACTTGGATTTAATTGGTGGCTGGCTATTATTTTAATATTCAAGCAAACATATTAAAACCTATTTAAAAATAAAAATAAGAACCTCACTTAAAGTGGTGTTCTATAAGCTTCAGAATTTTATTGCGCATTGCTTGTTGGATAACAGAATACCAAGCATAAACAGAGGAACCACTTACTAATATATTTATTTTCAAATGTTTAGTCCTAACCGTATGTGTGTCGATACTTCTATTTAATCAATTTAATGAATTCATTACCCTTTTTCTTGATAGATCCTTATTCTCCCCAGCAAATTCATAGTTTTAACTAAGTTCAAAATTTCAATTTGGGTTTTTGGGGTTGTTGAGGAACATTATGCCTGGTTTACTAAGCTTGATTGGACTGGTAACTCTATCTTTTGATTCGATATTCTTAATTAGAGAAGGGGTAATTTTAATAAAAGATAAGATAAAATTAATCTAGTAGTTAATATGATAAGGGATTCCAAAATCTAATAAATTAAAATTAATATTACGACCACGCTTTAAAAGAATTCGATAAAAATCAATTTCAAACTCAAAAAATTGATAAAAAATTTTACTTCTATCAAAATGACTAAAATAAAATGCCTTATTCTCTCCACATCCCATGATATATTGTACATATGTTGGTTTTCGGCTGCCTCTTTAGTATATTCAGTTATGTTTAATATAGCCAACTGTGGATAAAACTCAGAATTTGCTTAATAAAGTTAATAAAAACCCGAATTATTAATTATTACGCCTAAACTATATTGGGATGTTTTACTAAAAATTTAAGTGTTTCACTTTAATGCAATTTAATTTTATCAAAAACTCAAAACTCAAAATAACCCAAAACTCAAACAACATTGAAAGAATAATTTACTATAATTAACAAAGTATAGTTTAAATTTTATTATTAAACTATAAATGTTATATCGTTGTTATCAGAATGGTAATGATTTATACTATAAATGGTACCCACTACTGTATATAAAAATGCCAACCTTTAAAGTGAATTGTAAAGAACATTCTATTAATTATTATAATTTTGGTTATATTAAAGTTATGCGGTTGATTTAATAGATCTTTTATATTGAACCTTACTAAACTTTTTTCAAAGATATGATAATATTTTATAAGAACTTCTTAATCAATATGCCATAAGTTTTATAGCTCAGATTTCAGATTTCAAATCATGTTTATTTCGTATGATAAAATGAGTATATATAGAATGAGAGGTGCATGTCTAAATGCTTCAAGATATAGATAATAAATGGCCTATTCCTCGGCACATACAGAGCCACGTGTAAATCAAGTTTTGAAAACTTTTTGAGTTATTACTATTTGTATTTTATTTTAAATTCAGCATTGTAATTGTACTAGAACTTTCATAAATAGCTACCTTTCGGTGAATCCTAGTGGTAAAGGTACAATATTGCACCAGAAAAAAAATACTAATGTGCAATTTATTTAAATTTTGTATACAAAAACCAACTTACTGTTACAGCCAAAAACATTTCTGTCTTTTATCAAAGATTTTCATAAATACAGCTTTAAAGAATTTATGTCAATTTTATAATTAAAACAAATGGGGATGTATTTTTGTTTTTAAGAATTTCACTAACAAATTTTCCGCTCAAATAGCGCTTAAAAGATGGAAAAAATGCTGAAGCTAAAAAAGACATCCCCAAATGTTGAAAAATAAATATTAGAACACAAAATTTTATTAGAACTTTTACTTTATGTAAATATCTGTATTTTGTCATTTTATTATTTCTAATAAAAGCTAAATAGTTAATATTTTGATTAAGTATATGGCTTTTATAATTGAAATTGATTAAATATTTTTTTATTTATGAAACCCATTTTCAGAATTTTTTTAATAGTAACAGCCTGTACTAGTATAAAATTTTATATTATAAAACAAGCATGCTTTTTTAGTTTTTAATATTTTTCATTGTAAAGTATTACAATACATGAATTTTGGATAGGATTAATTTTAAATTTTATTTTACTTGTAACGCTATTTTATGATCAGGTTAGATTAATTAATATATGGGGATGTTTTTTTGATTTCATAACTTTTTCCATTTTTTAAGCGCTATTTGAGTGAAAAGATTGCTAGTGAAATCCTTAAATAAAAAATACATCCACAGTTACAGCTCCATTGAAATTGAAATTTTTTGGAAATACATCTACAATAATAAGTTTAGAACAAATTTATACTATATGAGGATGTATTTTTTGTTTAAGGATTTCACTAGCAATCTTTTCACTCAAATAGCGCTTAAAAAATGGAAAAAGTTATGAAATCAAAAAAACACCCCTAATTGTCCTTTTTTACTGGCTCAATATTTATTAAATAAAGATATAATTTAGTGAGTTTGAATTAATTATAAAAATAAAACTATGCTTATTTTGGCTACTATGATAGAAACAATATATAGGTTATGGAAAATACAGCTGTTTGTTCATTATAAAAAAAGCCATTAAAAAAATATCATTATTATCAAATAATCATATGGGAATGTATTTTTTTGTTCAAGAATTTTACTACAATTTTTCCACTCAAATAATGCTTAAAAAATAGAAAGATAATGGAACTAAAAAAAACAGTCCCATGTATTTCTTAAAACTTATTTTAGTAAAACTTTATTGAAGTAAAAATAAAATTACTAAAATATTTGGTATAATAAATTATGTGAAATCATGATATGAGTATATTGTTTTCCATTTCATTATTGTGTCTATTTTATGTAACATAATAGTAAAGCATTAACAAAATGCTGAAATAGAAAACATTCCCATGTTTATAAATATTACAAGTAAATACACATTGATATTTAAGGTAAATATTCATAAATACTCAAAAAATTATAAGTTATTTACATAAGACTTCCAAACTATTATCATAAATTAGCCTATTAATGATGCTGCTTAAACTCAATTTCCTTTAGTTTTTTTCGAGTGGAAATGAGGGCTTCGACCATAGTACTATCAAAATGTTGAAATTTCCTATATATAGCCATGGTAGCTAATGCATCAATTTCCTAAAAAAAAAGTTTTAAAAAATATTAGTCCAAACTAACTAAACTTACTGAACTATGGCTACCATTTTGGATCCCAACATTAAATAAGTTATAGCAAAGAGTTTTCAAAGAAAACACCTTGTTGGTGTTCATGCCAAAAGATATTGGCGTTGTTGTATCTACTCTTAAATGAGCTGGATGGTCAATTTTCAAAGCCTAAGGTAATATAACTATTTTAATAGAGTGTTTGTAATCTTTCAGTTCATTTACCTTCAAATCACTTCTAATTGAATGGCCTACCAACACCTTACCCTTAATAAGAAATAGTACATGCTGTTGAACTACTTCAAAACTTGGTGCTATATAATAAAAATAATTATGAATTACAAATTAAACCATAATCTATTTACTTACCATTACGCAAATGCTCTTCCTTTATCCCTGATACCCAAGTACGATAATCTGTGACTTCTTGAGTTGGTGCAACATACTTATCAAAGATTGTATATCCATAATAGTTCACAATACTGACTCTTGCTAAAAGGGTAATGGACCCACGACTGCCCCCGCCTACCATCTCACAATCAATGGCTAATGCATAGTGATACTGACTGTTAAGTATAGTTAAAAATCAATTTTTGAGCTCATTTGAATATCTTACCTTAGATATTCCTCGTTGAGATGGAACTTGGTACTTAATAGTTCAGCCAAAACATCTTCCTCATTTATTGGGCTAGAAAGGAGTAATTAATAGTCATTGATTACTAACTGGTTAATTACTTTTGGCGGTCTTCATTAATCAACTCTAGTTCCCTTTCGGTAAGTAAAGCCCTGGAATTAAGGGGAATTTGTTCAAGCTCCTGTTAAATTTATTTTAGATCTGGATTTTCGTTAACTTATTTGAATTACTTGTCTGAAGCAATCTAGCTCTAAAACTTGGTCATACTAGAAAAAGTTCATAATTAGTTAATCGTACATATATACTAATATTACTTTCTTGCTGTCCTTAATTTCGTTATCTATCTTCATTATTATATAACTTCAATAAACTATCTTTTTTTATTTTATACCTTTTGATTACGCAGTCATCCCCAAATGGTCGCAGTAATAAACGATTACTTAGCGAAAATAAGAAAATGTTTTTCTTGAACAGTTAATTTTGTAAATAAAATCAAATGGAAGTTTAAAAAAACAGAATAACAGTTTAAATGAAAAAATTCTTTCTATGTTTACAAACTTCTTAAAAACAAATAACTGAAAGATATAATAAAAACAACAATAACAGAAAAGATCAAATATACCAATTTAAAAAGACATCTAAAGTCTTCAAAAGGTAAGTGGCACAATAATTATGCTATTTTAATGTTCTAATATGCCTGCAGTACTTCTTTCATGTTCATTTATCCTTATAAAACACGAATTGAAGGTACATTCTTTATTCAAATATTTTATTACTCTTTGTTTAAAAAATAAATATAAAATGTTCTAATTGCAATATAAATAAAATGAAAAAGTTTATTTTAGATAGTGATAAATAGTAAAATAAAATATTTGTATCAAAAAATAGCTATAGTTTATAATTTTTTTGCTTATTTTGAAATTTTCTTAGTTCTATAAAGCACCACAAAAATAAATTATCGAGATAGTACAATATTTAATACAAATGCTTGTAGCATTTTTTGATATTCTTGTATTAATTGTAGTCCTGTCCAATTTATTAAGTGTCATAAGCTCTCTTACACACCAATATCATAAAAAATATGAATATTTATGTCAGATAAATGAAAACAAACATTTTGTTGACTAATATTAATTAACGTTTTACTTGGTTTGAAAATATTCAAAAATATTTATATAAAACCTCGAAATCTTTGCTAAAATAGGTCTACTCATTATGCTCTTCACCTCAAGTACTTTTAAAGTTTTATACATAGTTTATTCAAGATGTTGAAGTCTTCTATATACAGTCATAGAAGCCAACGCTTCAATTTGGTATATAAGAATTTAAAATCAATTTTTGTCAAACCAATTAAACTTACTGTGTTATGACAACCTTCTAGAATCTTAATATCAAATAAATTAAAGCATAGGTTTTTTATAGAAATCCTTTGATCAATATTTCCACTGGGTAAAAATAGTGTTGCTGTTTCTTTCCTTAAACGAAGTGGATGATTGATTTTCAAAGTCTAAGGTAGTAATACTATTTTAATATGATGTTTAAAGCTTTTTGATCCAGCTTACTTCTAAATCTTTAAAAACTTTGTGGGCCACCAACATTCTATTTTTAATAAGAAATAATACATCCTGTCGAGCTACTTTAGAACTTAATGGTGAATAATAAAAACAGTTAACATCATCTAGAAATTAGTCCACACTTTATTTTACTTACCATTGATTCAAACCCCCTTTTTGTATATCCGATATCCGTATACAATAATCTGTAACATTGTGAGTTGGTTCAACGTATTTGTCAAAAATAGTATACTCATAAGAATTAACAATAGTGACCCTTGTTATAACATTGCCGCAGCCATATTCATTAGATACCATCTTGCAGCCAATGGCTAATACATTGATATTGACTGTTAAGTTTATTTGAATATGTTACCTTAAATATTCCTCATTGAGATACGACTTGGTGCTTAATAGTTCAGTTGAAAAGTTCTCTTTGTTCATTGGCCTAAAAAGCGTAAATAATAGCGATGGGATTTGTATTAAAAAATTACGATTCACGCTCTTTATTTATTTGATCCAATTCTTTTCTGGTAATTAAAGCCCTGTAATTAATAGGCATATTTTCTACGACCTGACAGCTCTATATTAATCCAAAGATTATTGGCTTTATCAAATTGCTTTTCTAAAATGTATTAACTCTAAGCTTTGTTTATACTAATATAAGTATACTAATAATGAATCGTATATAATAATTATAACAATAGTAAAACTTTCTTCTTACCTTTATTTTTTATCCGTATTCATATTGTGGTACTTCAATATATTATCTTATTTAATTTATATTGTTTAATTATACAATCATACCTAAATAATTACATTAACAAAGATGATTGTTTATAAAAAATGTTTCTTGACTTTACTCATAAGATTAAATTTAAGTTTGTAAATAAAAACGAAAAAATGGTTTAAATTCTTGTACATTTAAAAAAAATAAACACCAATTTAATAGTAATAAAAACAAGGGTAATGAAAGAGAGCTTAAATGGTTCATTTCAATAAGATATTTAAGGATTTATTTAAAGGGTAATCAATATAATATTCATGTCGTTTTGATGTTTGAGCATATTTTTCATTGCTTATTTAATATCTTTTATTCTCATAAGACATTAATTAGGATACTTAGCTTGGTTTTAATATTTTGTTCATATTTCATATAACACAAAGTTTCTATTTTAAACTTCTACTTACTTGTCTTTTATAAATGAGTATTATTAAATTGCTAAAAATAACAACAAAATATTCTATTATAAAAATTAAATATATTTTATAATTATTTATTAATTAGGATGTTTTTTTGGTTTCATTGCTTCTCCGTTTTTTAAGCGCTATTTAAGTGGAAACATTGTTAGCAAAATTTTAAACAAAAAATACATCCCCAATACTTATGGTTTTTTTCCAAATTTAGATTTTGTTCTATAAAATATTTAATAATATTTATAAACTATTATTTTTTCATTTTTTTCATACATTAACATTATTATTTTAAAGCTAGTTTTAACTGTTTATAGTTTTTTAACTTTAATTTGTTTAGATTTATAACTAATTATATTATAAAAGTAATTATATTTTGTATTTTATAATTTATTCATGATTTACATGTTAAACCTAGTTTAAATAATTACATTATTAAAATTACCTTAAAGTTTTTTTAATTCAGATTCATTATAAAAGTTTTCATTATTTAATTATAAAAATTATTACTTTTATATTTAGCATTTATATTTAATAATTATAACAAAGAATTATAACTATTTCCATATTTCATATATATAATATTTTAATGTAAAATATAAAAAAAGTTTTTTGATATAGTAGTTTCTTTTTGTTGAATTATTTTTAATACTATTTTTTAATAAAGATACTAAATTTTTTTATAAATGTTTTATTTTATATAGCTTGTAGCTTGTTATATATTATCTTTATAAATCAAGTACCAAAATTTACAATAAAAACTTTTTATTCATTTATTAATTTAGATTATTTAAAAAAACACTAATTAGTATACTAATTTTATTTATGTTTATTTTTTATTTGCTAGCTTGATTAGCTTATTCTTAACTTTGCTACTATAATTTTATAGTTAAACTTTTTAAATCATTAATTTATTGCTTTTTTTAATACTTATTTTCTAACACTTATAATATTAGCTTTTTTAATTAACCAACTATTTCGTATTATTGTAATTAGCAAATAAACTAATCTGCTACTTTTTTTATAATCTTTTTTAAATTTATTGTTATATTTATTATATGGCGATGTTTTTTCTATTTCATTATTTTTCTGTCTTTTAAGCGCTATTTGAGTGAAAAGATTGTTGTAAAGTTTTCAAAGAAATACATCCTCATATAATACAAATTTTATAAAATTTAGTATTTAAAGTTTATTTGGTTGACATTAGTTGTAAAAAGCTGAAATTAAAAAAAACTACTTAATAGAATGTAAAGTTATATTTATAATAACAATAAAAACAAAAGCATAAATACAAAACTAAATACTTATATCAAAATATTACTTAATTTGATTAAAAATAATAAAGTATTCGCAATAAAAAGCTAATATAATAAAATTTAAAATATGGGGGTGTTTTTTTGGCTTCATTACTTTTTTCATCTTTTAAGCGCTATTCAAGTGGAAAAATTGTTAGTAAAAATCTTGGATACAAAAACACATTCCCATATAACTATATAGTGAAACATTATGCTTCAAATAAAGATGATTATTTATATAATATTATAATCTCAAATAAAACTGATAAGCAATATGCTTTAAATTATATAGCTAAAATAGACTTTAATTTATAAGCATAAAATGTTTACTAAAAAGCTATATATATAATAAAATAAATATAACAAATATAAGTATAAAAATAAACTAAATAAAACACATGGGTTTTAATATAAAAACAAAGTACAATAAATATTCAAATAATTGTGAAAGTTAGTACTGTAAAATCTGGTACTCAGTGATTAGAGTCAAGAACAGTTGTTGCTGGGTTGACTACACTATAAATCGAAAGGTCTTAGTTTATGTGACTAAGATAGACTTGGATTATGAGGAATAGTACATAATAGACTACAGACTATGTAAAACAAATAGAATAGACAATACTAATGTAAAATCTAGATAAAATACTATTAAGCAAACTTAGTGGCTTTATTAAATGTTCGAGATATCAGGTAATAATTCAGTTAAAAAGCCTCGAATTACTTTACTCTGTAAACTCTTTTATACTCTGAAAAGTATAAATATCAAAATGAGAAGATAATATTCTTTGGGATGGAGCTAGAAATTCTCATAACAAATCAAAATAAGAACATGGGATTGATTGTCTCTGAACTTGAGAACACAACAGTTTAGGTGATTATTATGCTATAATTAACCATGGGACTGACAAAGCGATACTTCACAGTACCTAGTAGTTGGAACTAAAAGCAGTTTTTGCTTGATTAACTGGCTGTAAGTTGAAAAGTTTTAGTTTATATAACTAAAGTAGACTTGGATTATAAAAATTAGCATTCAGGAATGTATTTTTTTGTTTAAGAATTTTACTAAAAATCTTTCGGCTCAAATAACGCTTAAAAAATGGAAAAAGTAATGAAATCAAAAAGAACATCCCCATTTAATAGACCATAGACTATATAAAACAAACAAAATAGATAACACTATGTGAAATATCACTTTGTCAGTCCCATGGTTAATTATAGCATAATAATCACCTAAACTGTTGTGTTCTCAAGTTCAGAGACAATCAATCCCATGTTCTTATTTTGATTTGTTATGAGAATTTCTAGCTCCATCCCAAAGAATATTATCTTCTCATTTTGATATTTATACTTTTCAGAGTATAAAAGAGTTTACAGAGTAAAGTAATTCGAGGCTTTTTAACTGAATTATTACCTGATATCTCGAACATTTAATAAAGCCACTAAGTTTGCTTAATAGTATTTTACGTAGATTTTACATTAGTATTGTCTATTCTATCTGTCTTATATAGCTTGTAACATATTAAGTGCTATTCCTCATAATTCAAGTCTATCTTAGTCACATAAACTAAGACCTTTCGACTTATAGTGTAGTCAACCTAGCAATAGCTGCTTTTGACTCCAAACCCTGAGTACCAGATTTCACACCATATATTCAATTTTTATGACAAAAAGTACTTAATTTTTTATTTTTTATTTTTTAAATGACAAATTTTAAACTTGATAATTTTTTTAAAAAATTGTTAAAAAAAATTTGTATATATGATATAAATAATAGCTTGTTTTATTATTTTTATTATTTAGTTATAAAATTTTATTAGAAATCAAATTCAACCCACTGTCATCTGCTTTTTTTTTAAATATCTTTTAATATAGAAATTTATAATAAATGTTTTTATTTATTTATGTAATAATTGTTTTTTATGAACTTTTTAGCTTTTTTTGTCAAATACTTTTTAGTTACTTTACTTTGATAAAATATGTAACTTTCATAGTTTTAGACTTTAAAAAAATACAGTTTTTATATTTTGATATTATATTCACTTTTTTGTATTATATAATAATGTTTTTTTTGGTTTCACTACTTTTTCCATTTTTTGAGCATTATTTGAGCAGAAATTTTATCAGCAAAATTCTTAAACAAAAAAACATCCCTGTATAATTTAGAAAAAACTGTTAGCTAATTAAAAAAACAGAATTTTTCAACTATTTTGGATTTTACCCTGATTTTTTAAACCAACCAATAAAACGATTATCAAAAATGAAAATAGTAATCAAAAAGAATAATTTCAATTTTTGAAAAATACTCATTTTCAATTTTGGTTTTCTATAAAACAATGAGTCAACTTCAACATCTAAAAAAAGTAATACTGAATCTTATAAAATAACACAGTTTAACCATTTTTACCTATTTATCTCTGCTTAGAACATTAAAACAACTATGTTAAACTCGATAAGATGTAATGATTCTACAAGTATATTAAAAAATACAGCGAAAAAGGATATGATGGTAACCATTACTAAAATGAGACAAACTAAAGTAAATTTAATTAAAAGCTAATAGATGATAATAATAACTAACAATTAAGATCAGAGATCATGATAACTTTGAGAGCTTACGAATGGTAATTTACACTAAGAAACATTCAAAGATAATTCTAATTAGTACATCATTTAAAAGCAATTAGATAAATTAAAATATAATCAACGGTATCTACTAACCAAAAATGAATTAGCCAAGAAAATAGTAACTAAAGGGTAAACTCAATAATCTTACAAATAGATATTTTATTTTGATTACTAACATTGTATTATTTTATAGAATTTCTACTCGATCAAATTTAGAGCAATTAAATTTAATATTAAAATCTAAAAATATAGCACAAAAACACCAAACTAAGTAAACTCTTTATTCTTCTACTATCTTCGCACTAACACTTCCTTTTTTATTTGTTTTTAGCTCTTCTTTTTCAGCCTTAGCCTTAGATTGTGAAATGGTAGGTAGTGGAAATAAAGGTCAATGTCAAGAATTAGCACGAGTAACAATAGTCAATTATAGTGGTAAAATAGTATTAGATACTTTTGTTAAAAGTGAAAATGAAATTACAGATTATCGATATCAAATAACAGGAATTAAAAAAAAAGATTTGATCAATGGTGAGTTAGAATTGATAGCTAGAATTTTTCTTTTAAATGAGTGTTTAGCATTGTTGAAGTTGAATTGTTGATTAGTAGTGCTAATAACTTTTTTTATTTTAGCACCATCAAAAAAGCAAATATCAGATAAAGTTCAAAGTTTAATAAAAAACAAAATATTAGTTGGGCATGGTTTGGATAATGATTTGGAGGTAAACTTTTACTCAAATACCATGCAATCAATTTAAATTTTAGAATATTTATTTATTTTTTTTATTAAATAGTGTTTAAACCTAACACATAGTCCCGATCTATTACGAGATACTTTAAAAGATATTAATTTATTAAAATTAAATAATAATATTAATACTTCTTTAAAACAATTATTATTTAGTTTTTATAATATTGTTATACAACAAAGTGTACATTCTTCGGTAATTAGCTTCTATTATTGTATTATTCCTATTTTAATGTTGATTGTAGATAGAAGATGCTTTATCCTCTATGATAATCTATCGAAAATTACAACATTTAGATCCTATATTACTCTCTACTTTAACCTCAAATATATTAAAAGATAAATAATAAAAGAACAAAAAACTTGAAATTATAAAAAAGTATTATTTTTTATAATATGTGACTATATTCATTTATAATATTTAAAAAATCTCTTATTGCTTAAGCATACAATATACGCATGGTATTAGTATTACCTAAGCCACCACGCCAACCTTGTAAACAGATAACAGTGCTACCTTTTTTGATACATCCTAATTCAATCCCTTTACTAATACCCCACTGAATTCGATTTTCAACATCTTGTTGCCAGACTTCTCCAGTATTGTCTTGAATGGATGGTTTAGGAGTTTCATATAAAAATGGATAACATCCACGATAAAGATGCACTTGTCTAGAAGTAGCTGGATCTCTAGTAATAGTAATGATAGGCACTCTAGGACGATATTTAGCTACTAATCGAGCACTGGTACCAGATGTAGTAAGTACTAAAATGGCACTACAGTTTTTATCAAAGGAAGCGTTGACGGCAGATGAACAAGTGGCATCAGCAATCGAATGAGAGTTATTAGATAATTCTCGTAATTCATTAAATAAAGTAGTATAACTAATAACGGATTCAGCGAGTGCGGTAACATGATGCATCATATCTACAGATTCAATAGGATAACTACCTTTGGCAGTCTCACCAGATAACATAACACAGTCAGCCCCATCTAAAATAGCATTAGCTACGTCCGATACTTCAGCACGTGTTGGACGTGGATTATTAGTCATAGATTCTAACATTTGAGTAGCACAGATGACTGGTTTACCAGCTATATTACAACGAGCAATCATGGATTTTTGTGCAATAAATACTCTACTTGGTGGTATTTCAATACCTAGATCACCTCGTGCTACCATCACACCATCCGTCTCCTTTAATATTTCATCAAAATTATTGACCCCTTGCTGATTCTCAATTTTAGCTATAATTTTAATATGTTTACCTTTTTCTCCTAATACTTCACGGATATGTAAAATATCTTGACCAGTACGAATAAATGAAGCAAAGACCATGTCTACTCCTTGTTCCACACCAAATTTTAAATCATTTTTATCTTTTTCAGATAAGGCTGGTAAATCCACATCGGTACCTGGTAAATTAACTCCTTTTCTACTAGCTAATTTACCATTGTTTAATGCTTTAGCACGTACTTCATCGTCTTCAATAGCTAATACTTCAAATGAAAGTATACCATCATCTACATAAATAATTTTGCCAACTTGTAATACTTTGACAATATTTTTATAATCAACATAATAACGTTCAATGGTAGAAGCTTCTTTATATTCATCACGTGTAGTAAATAATATTTCTTGCCCTGCCATGATTGGGATCTCTTGATCATTTAACATTAAACCAGTACGAATTTCGGGTCCTTTGGTATCTAAGGCAATAGCTACACAACGTCCTGGATGTAATTTTTCACTGCTACGTACGTTTTGAATTACACTAGCATGGTACTATGTATTGGGAAAATATTGGGTTTAATACACTGTTATTAAAAGTATAGATTATTTAGATTACCTCATAAGAACCATGAGAAAAATTCATTCGAGCAATATTCATACCAGCATCTCTCAATTTACTAATCATTTCAACATTGTTAGTTTTAGGACCTATCATAGAAAAAAATAAAATTATGAGTTATTATAGCTTTAAGCTAAATTATAATGAAAAAATATTACCTATGGTACAAATAATTGAAGATTTGCGAGTGTTTTCAGGTTGAATATTATAATTTAGTTGATTAATCCAACTTAATGATGAGGAGGCCATTTTTTTTCAATTGATTTAATAATTTATTTTTTATTTTAAAAAAAAAATCAAAGTAAAGGAATAGGTTTCTGTTTTTATATTCTCCTTTTCAATTTTTTTTTAAAACATTAGCTATGTAATAATTCTCACGCTATCAAATTTTGAAAAATTTCTCATCTTTATCTAATTAAGAACTAATCAAAACTTACTGAAGATAAGTATGAAATCTTTAGCTCATGTTACCACTCTTTAATTGGTAAACCCCTTTAAATCCTCAACTTTTAAACAACTTTTTGTTTCTTTATAATGAAATTTGTTACTAACTATTAATAAAATTTAAAAATTTAAAAAATTTTCATCATTAAAGTTTTGAGCCAATTAAAATTCAGTTGTGCTATCTATTACCTATTCAAAAATGATAATGTGATTATGAATGATTTATGATTATCAATTCTTCATTTATGTTAATATGTTGATTTATTTAATAGATAAGATAATAAAATTCATTTCATTCTAAAAAATAAACTTACAAATTTATTAATAAATAGTAAATATTATAATAGTATTACTATCAAAACAATAATTATAACAAAAATGATCCAATTTAAAACGTTACATGATGTTTCTACTAATCTGTTACTTCAAAATCGACTTTTGTTTTTATCTAATGTAAAATCCTAAGAATATTGGACTGCAATAATCGAATTCTTTTTAGGTAAAAATATAATGAATTTTTAGTATTCAATAGGTCCTACTGCTGCAACCATTAACTTTTTACTTTTTTAGTAAAAAAAGTAAAATACATGATTCTATATTTTTTGAGCCAGAAATTCACCAATTTAAAACTAAAATTGACATTCTCTATCAAAAAGAACTTTTATACTAAAAAAGGTTGACCAATTCAAAAACTTCTAAAAACTGAATTTTTCACTTATTTCTAATTCCAGCCCCATCAATTCAATTACAAAAAAAATGGAACAGACAATCCTTATCACGAGTACTGAAGATAGCTTCATCCTTGGGATTGATTTAATCAACCAACGTGATCAATTAAACCTTAAAGGTAATAATCATCAATCCATATCTCTCAATAGCAATGAATTATATCATCAAAGATTATCCATCTCCACACTCAATTCTTCCACTTCCAATTATCCTTACAATTATGTAATCCTAAGTTTGCAACAAGATCGACCACTTTTAAATATCTATGGGATTGATAAGGACACCACATATCTAAAATTTCCGTTAGTTGAGAAAATGTGTAGCGTTGAAGTAATGAATTCCAATAATTGCTCGTATTGTATTATGGGTAGTGTATCTGGAAAGATTTATATTTGGGATTTAAATTCTGGTGTGTTAAAACAAGTTTTTGAAGCTCATTACAAGCCAGTGAATGTATTGAAATTTGATAAGGATAATACTTGTTTAATATCAGCAAGTGAAGATGCGAGTGTTAATGTCTGGAGAATAGCAGAGTAACTATTTTTTAATTTTATAATGATGAATGAAATCTAAAGTCATAATTAATTATAATAATAGATTATTTAATCCTAAAAATTCAAGCGTAATTAAACCATTACATCGATGGACAGATCACAGTTTATTAATTACAGATGTTGTTATTAGTTGTTATAATCAACGAACTAAGGTTATCACATGTTCCAAAGATCAAAGTGTTAATATTTATGATCTAGCTACAGGCCAATTATTAACTACTTTTTTATTATCAACTGCAATTAATTGTATTTGTTTAGATAAAAAACAAACTACTATTTTTATAGGTGGGGAAGATGGTAATGTTTATAAGTTGGAATTGTATGAAAATAAATATAGAGAAGAAAATATAGAGAAAAGTAATAGAATGGATCAAAAAGTGATTTCTATTGAAGGGAATAATGAAATGAATCAACATATTATTAAAGGGAATGGGTAAGTTTATATAATAATAATAATAATAATAATAATAATATCTTTAATAGAAATAGTATCGTTAAAATTCAATATGATTTAACGGGAAGTAAACTGATCATTGGGGATATTAAAGGATTAATAACAATTATAGATATTCAATCTTTACAGATTATTCAACAATATGATAAATTAAATGGAAGTATAACTTCATTAAATTTAATTGCTACTAACGATCAATTTCATACTAATGAATTTAGTAATAATAAAAATAATTTGATTAGTTTTTTAAGTTCATTCCAAAGAACTTTAGATAAAGAAGGAGATCAACAACTAAAATGGTTTTGTAATCAACTAAATGAAGAAAAAGAGCTTGATGATGTAAACATGGGATATAACGGATTCTTTAATAAAAGTGTAATGAATGAAATTGAAGTAAGTTTTTAATTATTTTCAATTACTTTTCTTGATAGTTTAATACTTATTTATTTATAGGAAAACGGAGATAAATTTGAATATAATACTAATACTACAATATTAAAAGAGAATAATATTTTAGATAATAATAATGAAAAAACACAATTACTAGAAAAAGATGTTATAAATTTATATCAATCTTATCAACAACAAAAACAAATTAATTCTTCTTTATATGATTTATTATTAAATAAAAATAATAATAGTCAATAGATAGAATAAGCTAATCAATTATTAATAAATATATATTATAGAATGAATAAAAATAAAATTAAGTAAAGTATTTTATTATATTAAATTTTGAATTTTTATAATTTTATAATTTATACTACTAAAAAAGTCAATTCAATGCTAAATTTAATGAATTTCAACTGCATTTAAAACTGAATTATTATTTATTTTTGAACCACTAATTAATTCATCCACATAAATTTCTAAAAGTTGTTAAAAAATCAACAAATGTCTTGTCAATTCATCTTTAATTTACCAACGCCATGGAACTCCCAACCAAAGGATACAATTGTATCCGTTATGAAAATAAACTCTTAATAATCGGTGGTTTACTTAATGATCATACCTTCTCCGATACTATTTATGAATACGATATTAAAAGTGAAACCATTTCTATCCTCTCCATTCCTAATTCCGATTTAAAACTAGCTTATAATCAATCTGTTTATTATAATGAACATATTTACATCTTCGGTGGGTTTGTCAATTCAATAGGAGAATATAATGATCAAATAATAGAATTTAGTTTTACACAAGGATTTAGAGTAATAGAGTTCAGATATGAGGAAGAAAAAGAAGAGGGAGAGGTGGAGGTGGAAATACAAGAAGAAGAGTCTGGATGTTTAAAAAATAATTACAATAACCCTAACTCAACAGATGATATACAAGATTTAGAAAGCGAAAGTACCATTGCGGAATCGGAAGAGCTTCAATATTCAAAACCAAGTATATTAACTCGACTTGGACAAACTTGTGTTCATGATTCTTATAACGTTTATTTATTTGGAGGTTATTTTAACACTCAATATTATAACGATTTGATTTACATCAATTTAAAGCAACAAGTTTATAAAAAAATCGAATTAATAGATTATATACCAAAAGAAAGAGTTTATTGTAGTTTATTATTAAGTTTAGAAAAAGAGTTGTTTTTATTTGGTGGTTATAATGGAAAATGTTGTTATAATGATTTATGGTGTATTAATTTAATAACAAAAAAAGCAACTATTATTGGACTTGATTGTAATGATAAACTCAATAACGAAAAAAGTGGAGGAGAGGGCATTAACAGACCTAAACAAAGATACAGTCATCAAATGTTTCACTTAAATAATGAAATTTATATATTAGGTGGAAAAGATAATAACAATAATGCTTTAAATGACTTATGGAAATTTAATGGTAAATATTGGGAGCTAGTAACAAATCAACTATTAGCTGAACTAAATGGTCTATTTGATTTTAGTATTTACTTAATTAATCAAAATAAACAAATGTTGTTAGTTTATCAATTATATCAGGAGGAAAATTATGTATTTACTATATCAGTTATTCAGTTAAATGAGAGTATTGAAAATGAAGTGGAAAATAAGAAGAATAAAGATGAGATGACAATGAGTAATAATAGTATCATTGTTAATAATAATTTACATAGTAGTAAACCAAGTTATCAATTTGAAGATAGTAATCAATTTAGTCCCATTAACGGTTATCATTTTAATAGTCAATATACAGTTAGTAGTAATAATACTAGTAATTATAGTCAATATACTAATAATCATATCAATAAGAGTAATAGCCATCAATTAAATAATAATAATAATAATAATAATAATAATAATAATAATAATAATAATAATAATAATAATAATAATAATAATAATAGTCTCAATTTAAATCCACTAATAGTTAGTGCAACAAATAGTATTAATCCACGGCTACCTTATATGAATTTAATTAATAGTAGTGAAATATTAGATTCTAGAAGTTTTGGTGGCTCTAATAATAAATACAATTCTATTAGTTTACAAGATAAAACAGAAAGTCTAATCAACACTACTATTAGTAATCTAGAACCCTCTTTTGATTTTTCAACTAATACTGCTACTATTAGTGATAATGATAATTCAAGTATAAATGTGAAACAATTTAACGAAATGAAGAAATTAATTAAAGAGTTACCAAACCTTATTTTGAAGGATTTTAAGTATTTAAATCAATGTTATGAATTGAATTTACAAGATTTAGTTTATTTAAAAACACGATTGTTATTATTAGTTAAAAATGGAGAGGTTAATGAACAAGTTAGTAAATTAGATAATAAAATTGAAGAATTAGAATATCAATTAATTCAATTAAGAGCTAGTAATTATCAATTAGAACAAAGTAATTTGTATTATAAAGCATTAGCGAGTAAGTTCAATGAAGATATTAAAAAAAGAGATTTAAATAAAATAGAAAGTAAGCGAAAAGATGGAAGAGAAATGGAAAATGAACTAAGAGAAAAAGATTTGTTAATTGATTATTTGTTATTTATAAATCATCAACAAAATCAACAAAATATTAAATTCAAATTAAGAAATCAAATATTAACTTCCAATTTAGCTTCAATTACAAATAATCAATTTACTAATTTAGGCTTTAAAGAAGACGTTATTGGTATCAATTTGTTAAAAAACCCAATTCTAAAATTTTTGACTAATCAAGAAATTTTTAATGCTTTTCATTTAAATTTTTTAAACAAAAAAGAATACAATAATCACCACCAACATCAACATAATAATAGTAATAATAATAATAATAAAATCAATAGCAATGTTGAATTAAATAGCATCAATTTATTAAATAAATTTAATCAAAAACACAATATTAATTAAATAAATAATATATTACTTCATTTTCATTCCATTTTATTGGTATATAAATAATACATTAAGATACTTTAACATCAATATTTATCTAATTCTTTTATAAACAGGTGGTTTATCATTATTACTTATAGATTCATAATCACTTCTAGTAGAGGTATTTCTAGGCTTAAAATCATTTTTGATTGTGGTGTTCTCTATAGCAACGGGTTTATAAGCTATATTTCTCAACTCACATTGATCTTTTGATCTATTACTACTACTTAACATCATATTTCTTGTCATGTTAACTGAGTTATCTATTCTTCAAATAATAAATGTATGGAGATGTATTTTTGTGTTTAAGAATTCTACTAGCAATTTTTCCACTCAAATGGTGCTTAAAAGATGGAAGAGGTAATGAAACCAAAAAAACACACATATATAAATAAAATTAAATAACAATTTAACCTCTAGTCAATGAAATTTGATCTCCTTCTTTTGATTGGGTGTCTATTTAATATTTTACTAATATCATATTATCATGTTATCGTGTTTAATATTACCTCTTCTTTGGTGACTTTCAATATTTATATCTTTTAATCGATTACTATTACTAGATATTGAACTTCCTCTTTCATTAATCGAATTGTTTGTTTTTAAATAATATCAATAAATAAATATAAAATAAATTAAAAATTTAGCTTATTTTTAGTCAATAGATTTTGAGCTTTTTGCCTTGGCCGAGCATCTATTTAACATAACTTATTATATGATTATACGATTATGTTTGATAGTTACCAGTTCGTTTATAATTTCGAAGTTCTTTATTTCCTTCTCATTTTTTACTCATTCTCATATCTAAAACTAAAAAATAACTGATTCATAATATCTATTTTATACTTACCATTATTTATTATTATACCTTCATCTTCTATAAAATAATCAACACTAGCAGTGATAATAAAAAACCAAACTTGATTGAAGATAAATACTATGCAGGATGAGTATTGTTATCTGTAGCGTTTTTATTTAAGCTTGTCTTGACTTTGATATCAACAATTTTACTCGCACATTTATTTAATATTTCTTGAATAACATAATTATTGTCTTTGAATTCGTTTCTATTAAGTACTTTGAATTCTTTTGGTATTATTTGAAAGTATTTTTCGTTTTATAACCAGCATTGATAATAAACTGGTGGTTTATATTGTTATTATTTTCTATTTAAATTTTCTTGATAACTTCGATATTCATCTCCTTTCTGTTATCCTCACTTTGAATCTGTCTAGCTTTGTCGATACTATATACCGCAATAAGCTCGCGTCTTTTGGCTCTTCTAACACTATTAGACCTTTGTTTTTATTTGGACCATTATTATCAAAGTAGTATTTTTTTAAATCTAGATACATGCTTTAATAAATTCTTTTTCTCCTTTTTTCAACTTTTCTTCTGGGTTATGCTCTGAAGTCATTTGACGCATAAAATCATCCCAAATAACTAGCAACAATTTTTTATTTTTATTTATTGGCTTTATAGAAAATCTTGCTTTTGAGACTGTGAAGTTTTTAATTCCATAACAGAACTTCGATATTTCATTATCATATATGCTATATGATTTACGTCTCGAAGCCAATAAACCACCACAGCGTAAATAAACAATACTTTCATCAGTAGTTACCACTGGTTTATGACTAGAAGAAGGTGCTTGATTACTCCTTTTACTTTTACTTCCTAATAATAAAAAATAAAAAATAATAAAATAAATGAAATAGAAGAGCCATTACTTTTATCTGATTCAAACTCAAATATATTACTATTGTCAAAGTCTAAATGACTAGGAGAGAAGGAATCTTCAAGTATCCTCTTTTCATATTCAGTGCTATTAATACCAATACAAAACTTTCCTTCTGATGGCAAACTCGTTTTTTTGCTATTTTCCTCTCTATTATTACTACAATAAGAATCCCTTGATCACACAATTAGATTAAAAAGAAAGTAAAAAATATTATCAATGCTTTATTTTCGATTTGGTCTTTATTTTGACCCCTATAATTTCATGATTTATGAATTCATCAGATCTTGAGCTAGAGCTATTTTAGTAACCTTGAATAAGGCTTGAATGATTATCGATGTTTTTTATTGAGCCTCTGTTTATACTATGCCTAATACTTAAACTACTTCCTTGATTTTCTGTGAGTAGTGCGCTATTAATGATTTATTAGTTAAAATTGAATAACCTCGATTGATTATAGTATCTTCTTCACTTGGTGTTATCTCTTCTTGAGGCGGAGATTGATCTTTTATTTCAGTTGCTTCAGCTGCTATATCTTTATCTTTTAATACAAATAAATCCTGGGCGTCGTTAACTGCCTTAATTGAAGTGATTTAGATTTCTAATGAATAATGGATATTTAGGTTTTCTGGGTCACTTTTATCAAGCACAGCGCCATTAAAGAGTGGTTGAAACGTTTAGTGAATGTCGTACTGATTTGATTCAGATGCTACTCCAGAATTTTGTAAAGGTATATTGTCTATTTATAAGCTTTGCTGAAGTTGAAGACCACTATAGGCTTTAATAAATTAACTGAAATTTATTGATTTGAAATTCCTTGCCTAGTAACTTATTGTAAGTACCATTGATAAGTGCTTCATTTTCAACATTTTGAGGAACAATTCCTGATTTTTTTTCAGTAACACTATCTAAAAAAATCAGGTAAATATTTTATTAATTTAATATCTTACATATATTTTCTTTTAACTTGGTTATACTCTTGACTATCTTTTGTCTTTTTTTCAGAAGAACTTATATTAAATTCTTCTTTTAGTGATTCATTATTTAAATCTAAAAGTATACTCCTGTCTACGTCGTTTTCTATAAATGATTAATACATCATTTAGATTAATTATATTGTTGCCTTTAAAAAAACTTAAGAGATTGACAGTTTCCAAGTTAAATCCATTGAATGTTTGACTTATTCAGCTGCAAACTTTATCGATTGACCGTTTAGAAATATCAGACCCTTCGATATTTTACTAGTTTATTGAAATAAAACTAAACAAAAACAAATGATTTTAATTCTCAAATAAGTTTAACTTATCAAATTTAAATGAGAAGTCAAATGCATTTCTGTAAAGATATTGTAAATGGAATACAAATTATGATGTTAAGTTTTTTGTAACTGAGATCAATTAACTGAAAAATAGCTAAAGTAGCATAAAATAAAATCACAAATAATAATAGAGCTTATAATGTAAGTAGCTAACTTTACTTTATCAAATAACAGCTAAAAAAACTCATTATTATATGACACTTTAATCTAAAGTATCATATAAACTTGAGTTTAAATTTAAAGACGAAAGAGGCAGAGACTTAGCGTCAAATCAACTATATAATGCTAATGCATATAAAATTGAGGGCTTCAGACTATCATATGGGGATGCATTTTTATGTTTAAGAATTTTACCAACAAATTTTCCACTCAAATAGCGCTTAAAAAGTGGAAAAAATAATGAAGTCAAAAAAAACACTCCCATATCTTTAAAAACTTTCTATTTGATGTTATTACGTATTGGGCACAAACTAAATATATAAAATTGAAAAAAAATTGAGATATGGATTTATGTTTATAGAAAGGTTGCTATATATATTTAATAGTTAAAAGTTTATTATAATCACCTTGAGTATGCTAAGGTATTTTATATCTTAGATGACAAAGTTCGGATCAATTGTTTCAATAAAAACAAAACCCTATAAACAATAATCGATATATGAATAATATTGAATTTTTTAATGACATTTTGATACATTTAAAAATACCAAATAACTTAATGGCGTAAAGTATATAAGCTAATAAACCCATATACATCATTGTTATTTCTTAATTGTTAGTTAATGATAATATTTTATTTGAGTGTTTCTATTTTGATTCCAATTTTAAAAAAAATTAATATTATAATTTGCGAGTGCTTTTCTTAATTTAATATACCCAAGCTATACGCTACTTAAACTATAAGCATACTATGTATAAAATTCTTTACAATATATATAATTTAAATTTAAAGCTACAGGAGTAAAAATAACTTGTAGAAGTTTTTCAAGACAATGAATTATAAATTTACAAAGAGAGTACTTAATACAAAAGAAATAAAAGTTTAGGAACTAGTAAAGTGATAGATTTAAGATTATAATATAAAATATAATTGAAATGTATGCTAAGTTAAAATTTAATTTTTAAAAAATAAAATAAATAGTTAAGGATATAAAGTTTTATGGGTTTCAACGAAAGGATAGTAATATAAATAAGCTTTCAATGACCAAAGTCAAAGTGGCGGATCTGTGGGTGAAAAATAAGAAATTGCAAATTTTATGCAAAAATAAAATTTACTATATTTGTATATATGTTTTAATTCGAATTTGAAAACCTTTATTTTAAAGGTTAAATGAAATCTACAATTACATTAACTTAGTCTTATATTATGGTTTATTTATTTGTACCATCTGGTTGGTTGTGTATAAAATAAACTCACACTGAATTTTTTAATAAGTGGATGCAAATAAAAATAATAGTATATTAAATCTAAATACAAATAACATATAATAACAAGCGGAAATCTAAGGAATGAGTAATAAATTGAATACAAAGTAGGCATTTTTAATAATAAGCGAAAATAAATAAAATAATGAAAGTTAAAGTATAAATATGGATGATTGGTTCTAAATTATATTATAGCCTCGGAAATAACCATCTGATTGATTTTAATTTTGATTTTGTTCTTTTAATATAAGATTGTATTAATTAAACCTATTATATAATGCACGATGATATAATAATACCTTAAATATAGTAATAATATATATGAATATAATATATTAATGAAAAATGACATTCAGTACAATAAATTAACTTAATAAAGTGGGTATTTTGTTAATATTGAGGGTTGCACTTATGATATATATTATCATTCAAATAAAGACAATAAAGAATCAAAATCAAAAGAATTAAAAAAAGAAAATATATAAAAGAAACAAGAATTCAGGATCCATTAAAAATCAATAATCTGTTTTGACAAATATTTTATGTCTAACATGAACTTCTCTTTAATTAATTTTTTGATAGCTATAACATGGATGGTTATGGTTGCTGCACACGAAAATGTTATTGTTGGTTACTTTCCAGAATGGAGTGAGATTGATGTCTCAACTTTTGATTTCGGCAAATTGACTCACATAAATTATTCCTTTGGTAAGTTTGATGAACAAAACTTAATGCCATCTGTTGGAAACAGTGCTTTATTAGGCAGGGTAGTTGATGCTGCTCATAAATTCAATTGTAAGGTATTAGTTTCATTAGGTGGAGGATCTGGCAGTGCTTTTTTTTCTCCAATTATGGCTAATCCAACTATTCGCTCTAAATTTGCTAATAATGTACATCGATTTATCAACGATAACCGTTTAGATGGAATTGATATTGATTGGGAATACCCAGGACAACCTATTGCTGAAGGAAATAAATATGATAAAGAAGATTCTAATAACTTTATATTGTTTCTGAATGAGCTACGCGACCTCATTGGTAACGAAAAGCTAATCACTATTGCTGTTGGGTCAACCATTTACGTAGGCCAAACTGATTTGAGTAAATATGGTCAAGTTTTAGATTTCATAAATATTATGGCTTATGATATGAATTATTTCACTTCACCAAAAAGTGGGCCAAATGGTGGCTTAGATTATGAAGAAGGCAAAGGAGCTCAATCATCTGTTAAATCAAGTGTAAAGGCTTGGAATGGAGCTGGTATTCCTAACGATAAATTAGTTATTGGGCTACCATTTTATGGTATAATATCACAGGTTAAAGAAAATTTGGATGCATCTACTGGTATGTATGCTAACCGTGTTGAAGGCACTGGTGATGCTCTCACTTATGCTGATATCAAGAAAAAAGCCTTAAGTTCAAGTACCGAAGCAGATATATCTAAGGGGTGGACACGCTATTTTGATCAAATTACCCAAACACCATGGTTATTTAATAAACAAAGTAAAACTCTGATTTGCTATGATGATATACAATCTCTTGTAGTAAAATCACAATACGTTTTAAATAATGGCTTACGCGGTGTTATGATTTGGAGCTTAAACCAAGACTTCAATAGTGAGTTATTGAATTCCGTGCAAATTGTAAAAGATAATAGTAAAATATCAATGGAAGAGAAAGTAAATACCTCTACCAATTTTGCAAAAGCAGAGGAAATAAAAGGTAGAACTCCTATTGAAATTGTAGATTTTGATACTAAACTCCGTTAAAACTAATTAGTTTATTAGTTTTTCTTTGATAGAGAAATTAATTTTATCTTAAAATTAAAAATAAATTGTTTTGTAATTTTATTGTTATTAGTCTTTTGTTTATTTATATTATTAGGTTTAAAGTTTATTATGGTACCAGTTGATTTATCAGCCCTGATGATAATACTATTTGCTGTAATACTTACATCTTAACAACAACATCAATAGTAACATTAATCAGAACAATAAGTAAAGTCAGGTAAAAAGTAGTATAAAAAGCGAGTCAATTATAACTTTTAACTTGTCATATTAGAAACTACAATTGGTTCCATCCTTTACTATATTCAAAGACATAAAGTATCGAATAAATTTATTTGAATGTTTAGAAAAATAAACTACTTCAAGGACATCCTATCAGAGGGCTCTTTATCTATCAATGATTGTAAAAGCTTGTTATGCTTCTAGTTTACTCTAGCGACTTCAATACAGTATTTTTTTGTTCTGTTTATATAATTGCTATTACATGAGTCAAAACTACCAAATAATTTTATCGTTAACCAAATAAAATAAAAATTATATAATAAAAAATAGAATAACCATTATACTAAAACGAAAATCCAGTTTTTACTTTTTTAGATATTTCC
Organism: Batkoa obscura; assembly: GCA_030770535.1. Taxonomy (NCBI): domain Eukaryota; kingdom Fungi; phylum Entomophthoromycota; class Entomophthoromycetes; order Entomophthorales; family Batkoaceae; genus Batkoa; species Batkoa obscura. The sequence goes on from JASVEC010000032.1 coordinate 237,525, forward strand.
TTAAAAGCCTTGTGGATATTTTTTGATGCTAAAAAATGATTTTCTTCAACCTTTTTATCCATGTATTTTGCAACAAATAATTGAACAAAGAAGTGATTAAGATGTGCACATCAGACGTATTTAAATTTTGGCAAAGTTTACTTTCAAAATTTAGGACTAAACAAGTCTAATGCTAACAACTTAGGGTAATCTTTATACTTTAAATTTCTGGCACAGGAATCTTATACTTCAGCAATAAAGAGATCAAGAATACCTTTTGTTACAATATAGAAAATCGATCTCTCAAACACACCCTGGACCTACAACTCAATCCAATCACTATATTCATCAATTTTTTGTTAGTTCATTTTCTTTGTTTTCAACAATCAGAAAGCGCTCGGGTTGAAACTCATTAGGGTTATTAAGTAAATTTGGATCTTTCACTGTTGAACCAATGTGTATCATTATGGATTGAGCAGGTTTTAATACCGGATTATTTTCAAAAATAACAGTTTTACTTATTTTACGGTTGATCGTAGGAGTCATCAATATAAATCTTGATATTTCATAGACCACCGCGCTTAAATGAACCATTTCATCCAAGACACTTTGGCTCGAGCTCAAGTCTTCTAATGCTATCTTCTCTCCTGAATACGCGCTTGATTCCATGTCTTAATTTTTCTTGAATTTCCTATTCGATAGTTAACACTATGATTATTTGTTTATAGAAAAAATTACTAGATATCTTGCTAAATGGTATGGGGCTGGTTAACGTATGGATAGTCGTATTGTGGCCTGTGATAAAAAATCCAATGACATAGTTCCAAAACCAATTCAAAAATAAACATAAATCAGGAAAATTAATAATTAAATTGTAATAATTAATTTATTGATTGGCCCTTCTGCTTCATCATCAGATGGCTGTATCATTAATGATAGCATGTTGGGGCCTATTTCATTTCGATTCAATAGACTTAGCTTTTTCCTTTCAATATCAATTATTCATTTTAAAGTACAGAATTTAATTGGGTTATTATATAACTTTATCCTTGATGGAAAAGGAAGGTAATTTAGAGGAAATGTGATAGATGGTGGGTTCAACATCCCATTTATGAGGTCATTATATAAAGAACCCATCTTTTTATCTTGATTATCGACTGCATTAAAGTCAGTATCAAAAATAGACAAACAAAAGCTATCCAAGATGACTGTTTTAAACACATCTAGTAGCTCAATCTCCTGGTCAATATTGCTTGAACCTTTTTACACACCTTTTTAAATACTGGATTAGTAACTTTTCTATCCAATTACTGTTCTTTATCTACTTCAACACTATTGTCTATCAACAAATCAAAACCATTCAATACTTCACTTTATTTTATTTTAATACAAGCGCCACCATCGAACAAGATCTTTTTAATAATTTCAGTATCTTTTACTATAATAAACTCTTTTCCTAAATATAAAGTCATGAATTAACTTTTAGAGAACAATGGTACCATTAAAAGCCTATCTTATACTGAGCCAGAGGTACTAATGACTATATGGTAGAACATTGCGAACGTGTTTACACTAGAAAAATGAGCTATTTCCGTTAGGTTAGAGTTTGGAATAAAAGTAGACAAATAAAGGCATATAAATTAGCAGTGTACATAAAATCATCTCTAGCTCATTTTCAACATTATTTTTTTCCTTTTGTACTTATGAAGCTGTAAAAATCTTACAGACTTTATTATCACATTATTTTTTTTTTACCAAAACTTAGATCTATGTTGCTCCATTAAACCAATTGCACTCATTTAAGATTCATTACTATTGATTCTGATACAGGTTGATTTTTTTAATATATGGGAATGTATTTTATTATTTGAGAATTTTATTAGCAATTTTTCTGCTTAAATAGCACTTAAAAATGGAAAAAGTAATGAAACCAAAAAAACATCCCCATATTAAAATTTATTTGACAGCTATTATGAAAAGCTACATCCTTGTGTTGTTAATGAGTAAATAAGTTTGTATACTCGGTTGTATTTGCAGATATCTAGAAATTGTTTTGTATTTTTGTATTAAACTTTTATTAAAATCAGTTTTTAAATGCTCTTATTTTTGTTTTTGTAACACAAAAAAGTAAGTTTATCCTGATAGCTCTAGTTGAAAAGCAATAGAATATAATACTTTGAGAGCTTTAGCTATATTTGGTTCAATATACGGATATATAGTTGATCAGATGTAACCGTTTAATCATATTATGACATATGGAAAGCTGCTAAGGAAGATGTTAGACTGATTGAAAACAAAAGTTAGCTTTTTAGTAGCCTAATTTTTTTCAAATAATTATTATGTTAAGTGAAGTTTTTTGTAATGATTGTTTTATTAACTTAAATTATAATAAAGCATTGCTAATGTAAGCTTGGATAATAATAAATAAATTTTTTATAGATTTTTTAGCTACATTAAATTATCTCAATTATCTATCTTAATTACAAATAGGCCTAAAGCTAAGAAAAAATGGCTATTTTAATTTATAAAATAAATAAGAAATAGAGTTTAAAATAAAATTATACAAAATTATAGATATATCGGTAAATTATATTAAATTGTATTTATTAATTTTAAAATCAGAGCATTAGTAACTTGATGTTTCAATAAAAAATAAGAATTTACTTAGGGTTTCAAAGTTGTGAATAATTAATTTAGCTCAAATCGAGATTTTGAAATGGCTATACGCATTTATGAATATTTATAAATAGAATTCTTAATATATGAAATAAATTTAAAATAGTTATATTAGTAATGTCCTTTAAAACGAAATTATTTTTGAACTCATCTAGAATAAAAGATGTCAAATATGAAAGATTACAAATGCTGTTTAAAGAATATTCATAATAATTGATAGAGCAAACAATACTATTTAGTGTTAGTCTATATAATAATTTAATATAATTTGACTAATTTAGGTTCGAAATTTACATTCAAAAGGGTAATACTTTGATTAAAATCATAAATAAACAATAAGGCATAAAAATAAGTTCAAGCAGTACAGATATTTTAGCTACACTTAAATACGAACATTTAATTAAAGTACACAAACCTCTTGATGATATTCCTTATATAATTTTATGACTAATTTTAGTAGCACAAAGGCGGAATAGTCAAAAATTCTATTATAATAATCTATTAAGGATTTAATCACATTATCTAGCTACAAAGCAACCTTTTAAATATCTATGCGATGCGCGTAAATTAAAATGGCATTATGGTTAGTATTATTCAAATATTCTTTACATAACTTTAGTCAATATTTTGATACGAGAGAATGATTATTAAATCCAAAAATTCAACTACTTTACATTAAAAATATATCAATATCATTTTATTACCATTAGTAGCATACCAAAAGAACCTATTTTCTTATTTATTGCTTATCAATTATCTATAAAATTTTATTCAATAATAATGCAATTTAAAATTTGCACAATCTGAAACAATTCTAGAGATAAATGTGTGATATGAAATTACTTAAGAAGCGAGAGGAATAATTAAGGATCTAACCATAACTTCAAAAGTACCCAAACTTAAGGAAATTTTGGCTAATTTAGGTTAAAATAGATGATGATTTGTTGAAATAAATAACAAATCGAATTGGTTGGTTAAGTTATCAAATTAGTTATAAAAATATAAATTATAATTTTCATTACCTTTTTATTTCTCTTTGTATTTTTTATAATCGCTTTAATTTATATGCACTACTGTAGCCATAGCAAGGACTATCAATTTCATTTTGAATTGTTTGATAACAAAAATAACACTGAGGCATGTGGATGTACAGAAAATGAAGGGGCCGAGGAGCATGTACATAAGGATGGGGAAATATGCCGCTGGAAGGGTTATTATCCAATAGATGATTGTCTCAGGCTATATTGTCCAAAAGACGAAGAAAGTAGTGGGAAAAAAGAAAGTACCCATGGGGAAGATTGTCATGGAGAAGCACAGCATAGCTGTAATAAATATTGTCTCCATGGAGTTAATGTTTTAAACAAAGAGAATCTGGATATTAGTGATATCAAAGCCAAAATAAAAAATCGCAAGGAATCTCACAGTAAAGTAGAAAGAAGAAGGAGACTTCAAATCAATAACTCAATCGAAGAAATGGAAAAGCTATTACCTTCTAGCTATATTAACCCCAACGCAAGAAACTCAAAAGGATTGATCTTATACAAAACCTTGGCCTACTTGAAAGACCTCCAAACAGAGAATGAGCTCCTAAAGTCGAAATCAGGTTGATTCTATAAAGGGCAGTTTTTGCAAAGTATAAGATAATATTAGTAAATTATTCTATTTGACATTTGAAATAAAATAAACTTTTTACATTAATTTGTAATATTTTATTTGAATATAAAAGACTAATAATACACTTTATCCATTTGGAGTGATTAAATAAACTTTAAGTATATACTAAACTTTTATAAATTTAATTTCGAAGAACGAAATATCTATACTGTTAGATCCTCTTTATGCTTTAACTAAAACTATTTAGATGCTTGAAATTTACCCATTTTATTACATAATTTGAGTGGTTTTTGTTAAGCACAGTTTTTATCACAAAAATTCAATAAATAGAGATTTGCTGATTTTGAAATCGCAATGCATCATTTTACAGTTGCTGCAATTCTATTATAGCCTAACTAATCATTCATTTAAAAATAAAAGTTTGCTAAAATTGTACCAAAAACGTGAAGTTAAGTATTAAAAAAATTAAGCAAATAAATAATGGCTCTAAAAACCGCCGCAATTTAGGTCACAATAGAGTCGCAAGAGCTCTAATAGCAAAATTCAAGCCAGGTATTCATCTAAAGCCTCTACCAAGTAAATTAAGCTTACTTTCACTCAAAGACATTCCGACGCCAAAATATGTTTGCAACAACAATGATGATAAAATTTATTATGTTAAAGTATATTAAAAATTCAGCTTCAGTTATGTTGTAGCGGGATCGAGTTTAGATTTTAATATAACTAATATGCTCAAATTTCAGGTATTGTTATATAAAACTAACTTTTATACTTTAAAATTTTAAAATAGATGGAGAAATCAAAAGTAATACAAAATGATCTATTTAGACCCTACCTCCTTTCAGGGCATTCGCCTTTATAGAAAGATAAATGCTTTTTTTCACAGCACCCTTTTAAACGATCATCACTCTGGGGTAGAAAAACTTCAATCCATTAAAGTGAATCAAATTTTCAGCTTTATAAATGTTGTCACAGTATTTTTTGATGACATCTTTTGAAATTACATTATGTTTTTCAAGACAAAAGGATTTATTGCTAACTACTTTACCATAAAGAAGGTTGTCTACACTTTTGACCTCCTTCACAATGAAGTCAAGGGATCCGGACTTGTGAATAGTTACGAAACTGAAGGATATTAGTGAGACTAAAGCTAACGCAACGATAAAGAATTTCATATTATTAATATTAAATTAATTAAAACGTTGAAAGTATAGAAAGGTTTAGTTTATTAAATTAGAAAGAGATTAATAGTTAGGATTGCTTTTGGGTCACTCTACACTATTTAATTCTAAGTTTTCAGCAGAATTGATTGTAGTAGTGCAAATCAACGTATCATTCTTAAAATACATTTACTAGTTCCGTTTTAAAAATGCTTCGATTTAATATCTTGTATTTAAAATGAATCCTGGGACACTACTTGAAGTCCAATTAAATTTGCTCATACTTATATTATGTAAAGTATTGAATTTTTGCACTATTAATAATTTTCAAAAACGATATTAATAATTAATAACTAGAAATATAATATATGGTATTTTAGTTAAATTCCTGTATCATTTCAATAGTAAAGTTTTCAAACCCTTTATCATTTATTTAATTTGATGATATTTGTTATTTCATAAAAAAATTATTAATACATGTGCTCCAAGATGTAAATTAACTGAACTTAAAGAAACTTTCTATTAAAAAATATCCTGTTTTTTATGTTAAATATTACTATCAGGTTATTAGAGTAGTGTCCTATTTCAAATAATCTTGATGTCGTGCCCCCATTGATATTGTAATATTTGCTCAACTTCCAATCCATTATGATATTGATGGAAAAACTTTATTTTAAATGGATTAAACTTCTTGTAAGAAAAAAGGTATAATATTTTTACTTCTGCATTTTCACGAAGTTAATATAGGGGGGTATTTTTTTGGCTTCATTGTTTTTTCCATTTTCAAGCGCTATTTGAGCGGAAAAATTGTTAGTAAAATTCTTAAACACAAAAATACATCCCCATACGTTAATATTATAGTCATAACAGACAAAACGTTCTGAAAGAATATATGAGGTGCCTTTTTTGGCCCCATTACTTCTTCCATTTTTAGGCCCTATGGAGTGAAAAAAAATGGTAAATTTCTTAAATAGAAAGGATATCACCACGTACTAAAAAAATTGAAATCAAGATAAAGTTGTTTATTGAGTACATTCACCTTCACAGAATGATCAATTATTTTTTCATAATTTCTCTTTAAATAGTCATCATCTCAAGAGCAGAAAAACTCCAATTCATTAAACTGGATCAAATCGTCACATTTGTAAGTATCACTACAACTTTTTTAGTAAAATCCCTTATTATTTTATTGTCGCTTCCAAAGCAGTAAGATCTATCAGTAACTAATTTACAATGAGTAAGTTTCCTACTTTCTATGGCTACATTGCGAAGATCTTGAACAAATCTCAGTATGCCTTTAGTTATAAAGCGTGAGGACGTTAATAAAAGTAAAGCTAATAAAAGGACAGAGAATTCCATATCATTATTAATTCATGTCAACTATTGAAATTATTGGAATTACTTGTAAAAATTCGAAACAGCCAACACGATGGCTTAAGGTTATTTATATGGGGATATATTTTTTTGTTTAAGAATCTTGCTACAATCTTTCCGCTCAAATAGCGCTTAAAATGGAAAAATAACGAAACCAAAAAAAATAGCCCCATATAGTATTTCTTGTAATTAAGTCCTTAAGCTTCAAATAGAAATATATTGAAATATTATAGAATTTAGCATTAGCTTTGATAGTATTATAGTTTATGGGTCGAAGATGCTTTTGTGTTGTTATTTTATGCTCAAAAAAGCTTGTAGAATAGTTTTAATATTTAATATGTTTACTTAAGAATTGTTGCTATGTAAAATATTTAAGTTAAATTAAAAATTATATTGTGTTCAACTTTATATACTATTTTAATAGTAAGATGTTCAAAGAACACTTATAATACCTTCATAAAACAAATGACATCATCTCTATTCCATGAGGAAGTCAATTCAATATATCAAAGTCATATATTATAAACACTATTAAGACTATGATTGGATTATAAAAACCGTCATCAAAATTTGATTAAAGTGTCGTGATTTTTATAAATAGCATTTCACATAATCAAATACCTAACTAATATACTCATAGACATATATTCGGATTTAATTTAAATATGTTGTAAAATTTCTAAAGCGGGTTAACACTTTATATATAAAATATTTAATGAAAATGTTTAATGGCTTTTTATATTTTTAAATGTGAAAAACATAATAAATAAGCAAAATGGTTTATTAAAACTTTCTGTCTTTACATTCGCCTTTACAGAAAGATAGATTGTTTTCTTCACAGCATCCTTTCAAGCGATCATCACCAAAAGAACAAAAGAATTCTAACTCGTTAAAATGAATGAGGTTCCCACCTTTATAAATGTCGCTACAGCATTTTTTAGTCATATCTCTCGATATCATATTGTCACTATTAAGGCAGTAGGATCTATCAGCAACTACTCTATCATGAATCAAACTACCTATTCCTTTAACTCCCTCTATAACAGTATCAATAAATCGGGGTGAGTTATTAGTTATAAAACTGGAGGAGACCAATGGGGCTAAAGCTAATACAACAATGAAGGTTTTCATTTTATCAATATGAAATTAGTTAAATTATTAAGGAGTATGAGTATTAGTTTAAGTTTAATGTAATTAAAACAATAATCTTGAGGTTTTTTATATACCATTTTCCATTATTGGGTTCTTGATTTTTAAATAACAACTTATTAGGATGACATAAAGTAACTATTATCTTTGAACAATGTTACATAATTCCACTTTGAAGCTAGTTCTATGTTGACAATTTAAACCTAAAAAGGCTCATAGAACAATTGGAGATGTATTTTTGTGTTTAAGAGTTTTACTAATAAATTTTCTGCTCAAGTAGCGCTTAAAAAGGAAAAATAACGAAATCAAAGAAAACACCCCCAATTTTTTATTCCTTAATAAATTTATTTTTAAAAATGTTGTTATATGAAATACTTCGCATTTTATACTATAATACATTGCAGCTCAACTATATAAATATCCATATCAGACTGTTTAGATAACCGTTCATTATTGCTAAATAAGTTTGGAGTTTTGGCTTGAGATGAAAAGTAACCTAATACATAAAACTACATATTGAGAATATCTCTTCTATTTTAAGTTGATTAATTTTTTTTAAAAAAAATCTTTATTAAAAAATGGTATAGTTATCATTGTTGGTGTTATTGTTATTCAAATATCTAATTTAATGAAAGATGGATACTTAGATTTTATCGAATATATTATGGTTCTTAAAAAGCAATTTATACATATAGACGAATCCAAAAATCTAAACCAAACTATAACAATATTCGAATAATTAAAAACAAACTACTGAATGTTATGTATATAGTAACTTGTAGAAAAAATAAATAGGGAAAACAAGTGTTAGAATAAAAATTCCTTTTGATGAAGGATCAATCCATTGCTATAAAGATTATCAACAAAACTTTTAAACGTAAAAACAAAAATAAATAAATAAACATAAAACAGTTGCAAATTAATTATAATAATTCAGATTTAAAATTCCCAAGTAACATTTATTATATTGTAAAACATTTAAATCACCTGTCCTTTAAGAACTATTTAATCTACTTTTTAATTCAATTTGATTTTTTTATTAGAATTCGTTTTACTATGTTTAAGTTTAAGTTTAAGTTTAAGTTTAAGTGCGCCTTACATAACTGTTCATTTAAGAACGGTATTTTAAACACAAATTTACCTAAAGTGCTAGAAATTCAGTTTAAGAAAACCAATTAAACAAATAATTGCCGAAAAATATTTCAAAAACTTGTACATTTCTTAACAACTATATTCGAAAGTTGAAACAATTTTATCAAATTATTGAACATTTTTTTGCTTGCGTGTTCATTTTTCCTATCAAAGAGTGAGCTATAACGTGTAACATCGAGAATAGGCCTATTTTGAATAATTAGAATTTGAATAAATTTAAATTCAGTATTTTTCAATATTTAATTATTATAATAAACTAATAACTTAGTCAATGTAATATTTGTCGAAATAGACACAATCCTCAAACATTATCGGTTTATAGGCATTAAAATATATATGACGTAAGCGATTGCGATAAAGCGATGAAAAATTAAATATTGTCTTTTATTCTTTTAAATATTGAATTCAATTAAATATTCCAATATCAAAGTAACTTAACAATAATGGTCAAAGTATATGATTTAGTTAATGCTGAGAATGGAAAACATTTTAGTCCTTTTGCATGGAGAGTATTGATGGTACTAAGGCATAAAGTAAAATAATAAATAATATAAGCTAAATATCAATTAATATATTAATAGAATATAAAATTTGAGCATATCGGTTTAAGATTTACTCAGATAAAAGAGAGTATATTCAAGTTGACGTAATTCAATTCCTTTTGTTAGTTTAATTGATTTTATTTTTTTACTAAGAGATGGAAAATGGGAATTAGTGCCAGTAGTAGAATTTGATGATGGTAAAGTCATCTATAATAGTAAAGATATAATTGAACATGTTGAACGTGAATATCCAGAAAACCCAATTTATCCTAATGGAAAAAATTTCAGTATCTTCACACATAATTATCTTAATCAGTTTTTTCCATTATTTCAATTAATTTTATTTGACTGCTATAAATTCTTAAAAAATGAAGACGATAAACAATATTTTAGAGAAACTAGAGAAAAATATCTGCAATGCACTTTAGAAGAATTTGGTAAAGATAGAGAAGAAAGCTTGAATAAAGCTAAAAAGCTTTTAGTTCCTTTTACTCAAGTTTTAAAAAATTCGAAATTTTTAGAAGGTGATAGCGGTAAATTTTTCATAATCTCATTTTATTAGAGTAAATAATTCTTTAGTTACCTATTCTGATTACCTTCTGTATGGCCATTTAAAGTGGGTTTATCTTCCTTCCCCAGATACTTTCCATGCTTTGATAACTGAGAATGAAGATAAAGCTTTATCAACATGGTTTAACTCAATGGAAACTCTTTATGATAATTTCGGGAAATCTTATAATTAGTCTATATTGTTTTAAAAATAAATTTATATCAGATAAAAGCATATTAAATTTTATTAAATGATTAATATGATGTATTTAAGGCAAAGAAGGTAATAGAAAGCAGAATGCTCAAATTCAAAGATACCTGGCTGTAAGAAGCACTTGAGTTTTTAGAACCACCTTCAGTGATATCAGCTTTAATTGAAGCACAATCATCAATAGAACCTGAAGCAGCAGATTGAGTCATACCGTTACCATTAGCAGTACAAGCGTCAGAGTTAGAACCAGCTGCCTTGTAGGCAGCATCTAAACCCCAACTAAGTTTTTGTTCTAGACTGCAACCAGAGAATGGACCATAAACACCCTTTTCTCCATCAGCACCAATATATTTGGCACAATCAGCACCGTTAGAGCATACATAGTTAAATAAAGTGGATACTTTAGTACCATCGGTTAAATCGAATCCTTTACTTAAAACACAAGATAATTTGGAAGTCATACAAGAGCATGCTTTTTCGGATGGGGTAGTTGGTAAGTTAGAAGAAGCTTTCCAGTCATCTCCTCCTGAAGGACAAGAGTCAGCACTTCCATTAGCTGAATAAGAATCCATCTTAAGACTTGGATCACTTACACCTGCATATGCTTTCTTTAAATTATCAAATTCAGGGTCCATTTTTTGAGCTGAACCAGAGTTAATTTTTACAATACCATAATTGTTATCTTCTTCGGAATATTCGTACATTAAACCACCAGAGAAAATTTCATTCATATCTGGACCCCACATTGCATTTACTTCATCTACAAATTGGCGTGGACGTACAGTATTACAACCAAATTCGGAGAAAAAGATGGGAAGGGAATAACCTTGAAGTTCTTTAGCTAATTCAGCGTAACCAGATTTTTGAAATGATGGGGAATTACACCAAGCATATACATTAATAGCATAAAAATCAGCTCTTTCTTCATCTTTACCACAGTTAAAATACTTTTGAATATTTTGACGTGTTTTTGTATCATCATTGTTAGCATACCCTACTGGTATTTTACTACCCTTGGCTTTGAGATAAGCTTTGATATCACGTAAAGCAGCTTTTACGAAGGGATTGGCATTGGTATTAGTTACATTGTTATTAATTTCATTACCGGCGAAAAAAACAGCAATATTAGTATATTTTATAAAGGCATCTACATTCTGTTTATAATGATTTAATATGTCTAAAGTATAACTAGGGTCTGCACGATTGATTGAGTATTTTGGTACGGGTAAATCAAGAGCTACATAAATGTTATTTTGTTCTAATAATTTCATACAATCATCATGATTCTTGGTTGGATCCACTTCATAAACTCGAATTGTATTAATACCTAAATCCTTAAGATATTCTATATCGCGTTTACAAGCGGATGAATCTGCTAATGGATCGTTGATTTCATCTTTGGAGCTTGGGTTACCTCGTGGTTGATAACATACTCCTTTAAAGAAAAATTGATTTCCTGTCTTACCATTAAAAAATTTATTGCCTTTAGTCACAATTGGATCTAAAGCTAAGGTGGTAGAGAAATAGGCAAATGAAAGTAAAGTAGCGAACAACATACTTTAATTAATGAAAAATTAAATAGATAATAAACTTCTATTTTGAAATTAAATAAAAAATTAAAAGAGTAAATTGAACTTTTTCTTTATTTAAACCTTTTTTTGTGGGGTTGTTACTGGAGTAATATCATGATAAATAGCTTTATTGGAAATCTTTATTAAATTGATGGCAATGAAAAAACATGAAATTTTATGACGGTTAGCTGCATCATACTCCATGCTTAAAAACTATTTTTAGCCATTTCAACTAAAAATAAACCATTGATTTGCTAAAATTAACGTCATCTTTTAATGAACTTGTATTTTAAACTCAAAGCATAAGTTGAAAATTAAATCTATGGGCTTAAAAGATTTATTTTGTGGTTTTTATGACTCAAAATAATTCGGCTTGGCTTTGAATGTTTCTAGTTAGAAAATAAGCTTATTAAATTATCCTGCTTTTGGTATTTTATTAGCAAATTAAAATTGATCCAACTAATTATTATTTAATAAACGATTAAAGAAAACTAACAAAATAAACTATTAATATTTAATATTTAATATTTAATATTCATTTATTAAATATTATATTTCTATTATATTTCTGTTATATTTATGTTTTGATTATACTAATAGTTTTTAATCTATTTATAGTAGTTTCGGTTTGATGCTAATTGACTTTTATCAATTTTTATCAAACTTAGTTCAATATAACAAGTAATAAACCATATTTTTTATAAAAAGGTCAATTTTCATTACTTCAAATAGATCAATGTTTTAAAAATCAAGCTAAATTTAATATAAAAAACTACCCTCCTTTTGTAAATTAAATCTAAGTTTAAAACCATACTTTCACTTAGGAATATAATAACAACTGTTCTTTTTTAGATGTTAGCTTGCTATTGTCTATTTAGCTGAAAAACTATTAGACTGCTATAAAAATTATATAATAATATAATACATTAGCTTACTTTAAAATTTAAATGTTTATAGCTTTGGACAGTAGTAGATTTTGAAAGCTCAGGGTAACTACAAGAAAATCCTCGCTATTTCAATTTAAACTCAGTTAATATAAGTTTGATCTTGTGAACTAGTATGAGAGTTCAAACTCTTTATTAGATTGCGTAAAGTTATGAGAAATCGTTAGTAATTGAGCAATATATTTATATCCTTACATTGGTTCTTAAGTTTAACTCTGTTACTAAAAAGTTATAAATTTCAAATTAAACTAATAAGAAATTTTTACAAATAATTGTTAGCTAGTTTTCAAGCTATCGTTATAAAGTATTATAATGTATAAGTTGATCTGTGCTATTTTTTCATAATAAAAAATATAAAAGATAAAAACAAAAATTAATTATTATAGTAGACTAATTACAGTCTCATCAAAATGTTCTTATTTTTAAATTTAAGCTTCAATCAACCAATTATTTAATGCTGATTTATTAGTGACTAATGATGGAACATTTAAATCAAAAAGCTAAAAAAAGCAAATTGCTTTTTTACTTTCTTTTGAATTAAATTACATAAATGTCTCAGCAATTCGATTACTTACCAATAATTGTATTGGAAAACATATTCAAATTATTATATTCAGTACAGCTACCAGAGCTACTCTTTTTAAATAAATATTTACATAAGATTGTAAATGATGCGATTAAATGTAATGCAAGCCATTCAATGTATACTAATACAAACTATGAATCTGTTCAACAAGTTTTTATTAAAAATAACGGGCCGTTAATGAGACATATGTATATAACTGAAGAAACGATAAAAACGATAAAAAACTGCCCCAATATACAGTCGATAAGCTACAGTTATATGAATAGTGGCATCAATAATAAAATAGAAATTAAGTTGCCAGAACTCAAAAAATTAAGTATCCGTTCAGCTTACCCTATCCAAGCTTTGGAGTTATTTAAAGATTATTTGGAACAAATAGAAACTATAGAAATTGCAGGAGATAGCATCAGTGTTAAAGAAGTTATTAATTATTTTTCTCCGAGTAGATTAAAGTCATTAACGTTTAATTTTAACATGATAAGCCTTGATGGATTAGATATTATTAAGTCAAAATACAAGAAACTAAATCTCCTATGTCTATCATGCAGAACCATCAACATGCCTACGAAGCCTGACCCAAAGTTAAGTTTTAGTGCCAATTTAGATTTGATAGTAGGCGGAATACCTGGATATGGTTTTGATCTTAAATACTTTGGAGATTTGGGAAAGCTTAAAAGTATAAAGTTAAAAAATTTATTAAGCATTTTTAAAGAGAAAAAGAGCGAGTTGATAGCGCTTGAAAAGAGCAAGCTTATTGGTTTGGGTTATTTTTATTCAAGCGATGCATTCAATAGTAGCTATATAAAACTATCTAGCTTAAAAAAGATTTATACAAAGTATTTATCGGAAGAATCATTAAAAACCCTTAGTGATCTGCCAAATATTCAATACATTTCTTTTGATCTTATCTGTTCAATCGGCCTTGATAGAGAAGAAATTTACTCACATAAATGCCTATATATAACCAAAATGACAGTCAAACTTTTTGATAGTACTATCAATGAATTATTACGCTTTTTAGCATTATTTCCAAATCTTGAGTCCATCAATATTAAAAGCTTCAGACTTAGAGCTTATGGTGATACTATAATTAAATATCATCTCACCACTCCATTATTGCTAATTACGTCTTTTAGTTATTTGGATATTGATATGCGTAATAAAATGGAGAATATTCCTATGTTAGATTGGATTAAAGTATAATGCGTAAACAGCAAATTTTGTATGCTTATCAGTACTTCAATTATTAATGGCTCATTAGCTAGGCTTAAATCAGTAATTACATTGTAAATTTAGAAGCAGGTTTTCATTGCGTTACCCCTTTACACTCTTACTTCTTGTTCTCCTTTATCGAATTTTAGTTATTCTCAATGACAAACAATTGCGAGCTGATAAACTCTTTAGTAATTTTTTAAATTATTAAACATCTATTGTACTTATTTAAGTACACTTTTAAATTTTAATTAATTACAATGTATACTCTTCTTTTTTAGAATTATCATTCAATAAACTTTTCAACAAATGAAATAAATTATATTTTATTATGTTTTGTCCACCTTTATTAAAAGGGATGAATTTCAAAAGGCACCGTTTCCTTCATAACCTATAACTTTGCTCCAATAGTCACTTGTCTGACACCTTTCAATTTCACTTTTTTGCCTATTGTGGAAACACAATTTCCACTTATTTATTATTAACAGCTTTTATCATCTTTATTTAATTTATTAAAATTTTACAAATATTTTCAAGACTTTATTTGTTTCCTGTTAAAATATAGGTTATACATAAGGGCATAATAGTTCTTAAGTTTGACCCCATGCCCCTATCTCCAACCTAATCTCTTATATGTGCCGTTGAGTTGATTTCTAATTTTCAGAAATCAAATTCATTTCAATAAACTTCGAATACTTTACTCAGACTTTAAAGACCCTTTTTTCTATCAACGAATTTTTCTGAATATTCTATAACACTCATTTCTTGCAAAAAAATGCTTTTTATCTTTACCCTCCCAATAATTGAGTAAAAACCACTATTACAAAACAATATAAAGGCTCAAAGATAATTCAGTTTTGTTTTAGCATATTGGTATAAGTTTGGCTTTTTAGAAATACCACGTTTTCTGGGTATCTTGTTTCAAGATAGTCTAAAATCCCCGGTACCTTATAAGATATCTCTTTTTACTAAAGCTCATGATCTGTATATTATCTCAAAAAAATTTGGTTTTACAATAAACAAGATAGGCAAATAAGATATTTATGTAATTACCTTAAACTTGATATTCGTTTGTTATCCATGAAAAAAGAAAGAATATTATTTGTACTCTTATTTTTATCTTCAAGAAAAGTAAGCATAAATTAAATTTAATAAATAGAAAGCAACGTCTATATACAACAAATTATATTCTATTGGTAATGGTCTAAAAATTTGATTAAAATAAGTGAGAGTATTAAAAAGGTAAGCACGTAGTAAATAAGTAAAATAGATTACAACTAAAATAGCTACTTTTACTAAAAATACTTATGAAATTCAAATGATAATATTAGATAGAAATCATAGTAATGCTATTAATACTATTTCTATAAAATGACAAAGCTTCAGGGATAACTATTTATAATCACAAGTCCAAGATACTAAAAACTAAATAAACTTTGCAAATTTCATAAGTTAATTTTTCAATGTTAAATTAATTTGATCAATGTGATTAATGTTATAAATAATTACAATTGCGATTATAAAATTAATTTCATTTAAAATTAAAAGAATCTTGCATAAAAGTTTCAAATATTAAACTAATAAATAGAACAAAATACTTATCTCCTACAATAAGTTTAAATTTTATTTTATAAAACTAAGGTGCAAAAGAAGTAATAAATATAGCATAAAAACTACTAATAGTACTAACCAATTTTTCAAAGAGTTTATGTGGTTTGTAAGCATATTATCAAAAATTAGATTTGAAACTTTTTGAATAAACTGGAGGGGTCCAAACAGAATATAATTTGCATAGATTACACTATCATTTTCCAAATATTTAATTTTAGCCAACAGTATACAGAACTCTAAGAGCAACCCATTGATTGTAGTCAAGATCTCATCTTTTTTATCAGCTGGGTTTTTTAAGAATTGATACAATGTGCTCCCTTCGTATCTGCAAGTGTTAGGTAGATCTCACAGAAGATACTTTATGGCGCTTCTTGAAGTAATCGAACTAAAGAGTTCACAATTCCTCTGAATCATAAAACTATGAACTAATATCATTTCAATTAAAGTAAAAAGATAACAGTTATAAAGTTCAATACTTGTTATTCATATATCATCAAATAAACTATTAATCTAATTACTGGATATTTAATTTAATTTAATTTAATTTGATAAATAAAATGATTCAATACATGAGGATGTGTTTTTTTGTTTAAGAATTTTACTACAATCTTTCCACTCAAATAGCGCTTAAAAGATGGAAAAAGCAATAAAGCCAAAAAAAACATCTCCGTGTGGGACTGTTTTTTTTGGCTTTATTGCTTTTTCCATCTTTTAAGCGCTATTTGAGTGGAAAAATTATTAGTGAAATCCTTGAATACAAAAGTACATCCCCAGATAGTAATCGGGTTAGTACTTTGGTAAACAATCTAAGCATACACCCAGAAAGTTTAATATAAAGAACTTTTATATAATATTTTGTGCTTTTTACTAAAAATGATAATAGTCAATGTAATATACAATGGAAAGACGATAAAGGCCTATTATGTTTAGAGAATACTTGCATAAGGCAGTGTTTATTTGGCAAAAAAATAATACCAAAAGATATTGGAGCTAATAAAGCCATTTAAATAACAAATGATAATAAATAATAAGTAGCAATGAATAATAATCAATAAATAATAACTAATAATTAATATAAATTAATATAACAAAGGTTAAATATAATTATTTTAATTTTTTTATTAAATTTCATATGGAGGATATCTTTTTGGCTTTACCACTTTTTCCTTCTTTTAAGTACTCTGCTGAGGAGAAAAACTCCTAGTACTCTTAAACACAAATATATCTACATATTACTGAATTAACAGACAAGAGTTAAAAAATACCAAATCCTTATTTTTTAGAGTTATTCTCAAAATGGCTAATTTTAAAATAAGGACAGTATGCCATTTTTTAAATTAAATCTCATAGTATTTTTCAGCTATATATTAAATTAAATTTCTAAAATTAAGTTGATTTTATAAAACAAAGAAATGTGAGTGTTTTTTTTGACTTCATTATTTTTTCCATTTTTTAAGCACTATTTGAGCGGAAAATTTGGTAGTAAAGTTCTTAAACACAAAAATACATCCTCAAATGATGCCTTAAAATTAAAAAAGATTAAGCTATAATAAAAGTAAAAAGATAACAAAATGCTACCACTTTTTTCTTTCATGTTTTATCTTATATTTTATATAAATAAGAAGGTTTAAGGAAATTATTTTAATTAAGCCATTCAATAGTTGATTACTAATATTATTGAGAAATAAACCTTGGAGAAAAAAGTATATAAAAAACAATTTTGCTTAACTCTTTTCTTCAAGTAGGATCTATAGTTTCTAACCGCTTGTACAGTCGAGCGCTGTGTTCCTGAAATTGATTGAGAAAAAAAGTTTTTGAAAAAAAACTCTTTAACTTAAATTAGCTTCAAGACCTTGACTAGATCATTTGATAACTCCTAACCTTCCAGAGCAAATGCTTTGGTTCCCACCTAGGATCACAGGTTCTTATAAATAGCCTATCTAATAAATCCCAAATTAGTATCTATTCGTGATGATCTCAAGCTTCAGGAGATACTTCCTCGATAATATTCTTTCATTTACTATATTTTATATTATTATATTTGTTGTTAAGGTAACTACTTACTATTTAAATATGTTTACATTTAAGTATATTTGGGTAATTTTTCCTTTTGTTGATATCTTATATCAAATTAGGAAATTTAATGCTACTTTGATAATTTTACTTTTTGTTTATTTAGTTTACTTCGCTTTTTATACTTCTTAATTACTTATGTACCATAAAAAACTACTAATGGTGAAATATTAAAAGATACATATTAAAATTCATTTCTTTATTAATACTGTAAACAAGAAGTATAACCAATATAATACAATATCATAATTCTATCTATTTGTAATCATTTCGTATGAGAATCTTTATTACTTATAATTTTGAACTTAACAACTAAAGATTAAAATTTGCTATCTGAAGGGGTCTTATGCTTGCTTTTAAAATGAATGTTAGTCTCAAGGACCATATTCTCTAAAATTAAGAAACATTCAAAGTTTCTGGTAACCATAATCTGAGATACAATGAGTTTAATATGACATTTTATTTATAAGCCTTTGAGTCTAGTATAATGATCTTAAGAATATTATGTTTAATAAGTTGCGTATTTAATGTTTATCTATCAACTTAATATGATTAGTCATTACAGTAAACATGTATTTGTAAAACTTATCAAATTCTGATATTTCATTTGAACGAGTTGATAGAGCTGCTATTTTTATTAAAATTAATATTGGTATTTTTATAAAGGAAGCCGCTTAAGAATTTTGCTTTATTTAATAGGTTTTTATAATTTAAATGATATGATTGATTATTAATTTAAAGTGACTTCTGTGAACTGGGATAATTAAGTAGCTTTTGTTGGGTTGAATATTGTATGTTCTTAAAAGCTGAGAAACATTAATAGTTTGAATTTGTATTATGATAGAAATAATCAAAATGATAATTTACGTTTAGTTATCTTTCATTTGCTTTTTATTTAGATCAATTTGATTATTTCAGGATCAATACAAATTAAAATTCTAATTTTTTAGACATTTTGAGTAAGGTTTTTGATTGCTGCATACATGCAGCAGTAAATTTTAATAAATAATAAACTTTCAAGAACTTTGAAACAAAAATCATTCTAAAATCAAAGTAACTATTGATCATTATTATTCAACCCTTTTAATTATAATTTTAATCTAAAAGTATTTTTAGTTTAGTTTATTCCTTACTTTTAGTATATTAACATTTACTTTTGTTGTTGAATATTTAAAAATAGTCAAATCTTATATATTGGGGATGTATTTTTGTATTTAAGAATTTTACTAATAATTTTTCCACTCAAATAGCGTTTAAAAGATGGAAAAAGTAATGAAGCCAAAAAAAACACTCCCATATGGTCACCTTTTTTAAAAAAGTAGAGCTTGTATAGTTTTGATTTAAAAATCATTTAGACGTTAACTTTTATTAAATTGATACATGGATTCTCTGAATGTATTTTGCTATTATTTCTATTTGTATTAAGTATAAAATTATAGCAACCAAAATTTAATTAAGTGTGCTATAATAATAGGAAATAGGGATGAGTTAAAGTAAGTAGAAAAAATATGAAAAAGATATTAAAGGTTTGGAATTAGACTATGAAAAAAATAGAAAAATAGTTAATAATAATAAAGTTCTAAAAGCTAAATAATTTTACTAACTATTGATAAAAGAAATCAAGACAGAAATGAGGCCAGGAGAGGTAAAGATAAAGATGTAAAGAAATAAGGATAAAGATAGAGACAAAAGTTTTAGAAGATAAGATAGAGAGCACAACAGCAATCATTTGAGAAAACCAAACATGTGAATAGAAGTAAATTTGGAAAACTTGGTTAATGAGAAACTAAATGAGGTAAAATTTGAGCTTATAAAGGTAGTAGCTAATATTTGAAGCTGCTGAATTATAATATGGGAGTGTTTTTTTTGACTTCATTATTTTTTCCATTTTTTAAGCGCTATTTGAGTGGAAAATTTGTTGCTAAAATTCTTAAATATAAAAATACATCCCCATATATTAGTAAAAGATTAGAAATGGTATGAAAGGAGAGAGGGATCAAATTGTAGTTGAAAAATGGATAAGATCAATAAAAGAAAGCTGTACTTTAGTTAGGACATAAATGAAAATAGATAAAAAGATTGTAATCTTTTATTTAATTAAGACATCAACTTCTGTTTTTTAGTATAGGAAATTTTATTAAGTTTGATTATAGTGATAAGATGAACAAAGTTGAATGATTTTATGCTAAATTTTTACAACAATATGACATATTAGAAATGGGAATCAAAACATAGGGTGATAATTTTTTTGTACAAATTTATTTATTCTTTTATTTAAAGCATTTAATAGAATTAATCAAATAAAAGAAAAAATTCATATATATAAAGGTATTAACATTAGAAATCAATTAATGACTTATGAGAATGTGATTGTCATATCTTTAGAGAAGACCTTTACGTTGGAACTAAAGGTAATTGAATTCCAATTTTAAGTAATAGTCCATAAAATATTTGAGTATTAATACAGGAGTGTTTTTAGATTTCTATGAAACTTAAAAAATAGCTCTTAGTCCAATAGTAAAAGTTTGAAACTTAAAATTGATATAAACAAAGAATCATAAAATTCAAACTAAATATTAAATGAATTTCCATCTGAAACTGAGCTCATTGTCAACTGTATTATTTATTAAAGGAGTTTAATATAAACTTGATTTCAAAAGCGTATTAATACTTTGTTCAATATCAATGTGTTCCTTTTGTGCTATTTTTTTGTTTTTTTTACTATAGTATAATTTATATTTTAATTCAAATAAATAATAAAAATAATCTTTTCTATAAATTTTCATGATTTAGTATAAATTTATGTTATACTAATAATATAAACCAATCAAGTCTGATCTTTGAGACTCTAAAGTTAATTTAACTAGTGGATTTCTTTCTTACTGTGCTTGAAGTTAAAATGTACTATCCATGAGTAAAATCAACTGATAATTATATGGGGATGTATTTTTAGGTTTGAGAATTTTACTAATAATTTTTCCACTCAAATAGCGCTTAAAAGATAGAAAAAGCAACGAAACCAAAAAAACACTCTTATATATTAAAGTAAACAATCACTCAATTTCTATTTAATACATCTTTTAACGATATCAATAACAACAATTTAATCATTTTTATCAATGCTAGCTTTAAATAAATACCACATTAAAGTCATTTCATTGATAATAACTTCTCCATTGTAAACTTTATGTTCTTATATGTTAAATAATAAATTCCCATAAACTCCTAAAGTTAACAATCAAAAATTAATAAAAAATCAACAAATTATACTTTTGTAAATTTAATTAAAATTACATTTATTTCTCAAAAAAAGAATACTTTATATATGTATATTAAATTTACATTTACCAATTATTTGATTGTTATTAATAAAGATGTTCTTTTTCCTTAATTATAAAAACAGAACAGTTACTATATTGCAAAAGATAATCTTCAAGTGAACCATAAATTGTACTATAATTATAATAAGAATTAGAATTTTATAAGTTTAAATTTTAATTAAGAGAAATAAAACTACTTACCGATGTAATAGAGAAGTTTCCAACTTTGGTATTATAATAAATTCTGGCTTTTGAGTATTAATAAGTTGTAATAATTGAGCACGGGGATCTACTGAAGTTATACTGATTTTTTGGGAGAGAATCTAAGAATAAAGAGAAAAGAAAAAAGAAAATTATTAATTTATTTAAATGAGCTACTATTTTATTTTCAAAACTTACTTGTTTAGTTCTTAATTTATGACGTAAAGCTTGAATTTCAATATCAATCATTTCATTTTTAGTTTTAGTTTTAGTTTCAAATTCAGCAATATCTAAAATTTCAAATTTAATTAATCCTTAATAATTTTAATATATAAACTGCAAATTTTTAAATAAAAAAAAAAACTTTTATAATCCTTACCATCAGTACCAGCAGTCAAATCCCATAAATCATAAAAATTAAAACCTTTGATACTTGGATCGGAAGAAATTAAATCAATAATAGTAATATAATCCTGGCCATATTGAAATAGATTTTTTAAACACCTAAAATAATAAAGTTAAATATATATGCTATTATTATTAATTATTTTATATAATATTAATATATTTATACTCTTTTGTTTATTCACTTACCATTCAAAACTTTGTTTTATTGTTTTAGTATCATTATAAATAAATATGATCTTTCGTCGTTGACTTAAAGATAATATATCATTTGTTTCTCTTATTTCATTAATATCTTTAGATTGTAAGGTTATTCCATCCATATTTAATGAATTTACTGAGTTCTTTTGAGTTTAGAAGTTAATTTATTCAATAGAGTTGAAATATTGAAATTGAAATTGAAATATATAAAAATAATTAAAAGACAAAAGATAAGTATTGTTAACATCTTTTTTATAGATATATATGATCGTTAGGAAATTAGCATTTTTCTTTGCTTTTTTAACCTTAATTAGCATGATTTTTTAACTTTTGTTTTATTTTTCTATATAAACTAACCTTTGGCATGCTTTTAAGAAAAAAATAGAAACTATAGCATGAGTAACTAAATTGAAATTTGATACTAATATTTGAGAAATATGGGGATGTTTTGATTTCATTACTTTCTCCACTTTTTAAGCGCTATTTAAGCGGAAAATTTGTTAGTAAAGTTCAAACAGAAAAATATATCCCCCCATATGTTAAACATTTAATTTTTTATGAATTGAACTTTAATTTATATTATTATCAACTGTTTAATTATTCTTATTATTATTAAATTAAAAATAATAAAAAGTATTGAAATTATTTTATTCTTTATAATCTCAATTTTTTATCCACTAATTAATAAAATTTTAATAAACCTTAACTCTATCAACTAAGCTACTCAAATTCACAACTTTAATAAATGATATATGAAATATTGCTTTTTATTTTTACAAATATTTAATATCTTTATCAGTAATAATAATATTAAAAAATCATTGATCATTCATCTCCTCCTTTAGCTGATTATTGTTGATAAGGATGTTCTTTTCCTTTAACAACAAAAACAGATACATTTGAATGACGTATAAGATAATCTTCAAGAGATCCATAGACAGTACTAAAGAATTAATAATAGACTATTATTTAATGAATTGTTAAAGTAAAATTAATTACCGCTGTAATAGAGAAGCATCTGAATTAGGGATTACAATAAATTCTGGTTTATGAGTATTAATAATTTCTAGTAATTGACCGCGAGGATCTACTGAGGTTACATTTAATTTTTGTGATAAGATCTAAAGAATAAAAGAAAATAAAACAGAGTAAGTTAGTCAAGTATTAATAAATTTAGAATATATAACGTATGATATTTTAAATAAAACAAAAAATTACTTGTTTAGCTACCATTTGACTGCGTAAAGTTTCAATATGATTATCAATAATTTCACTTTCTTTTTTAGTTTTGTTCTCAAATTCAGCTACATCTAATAAAATAAATATTTTAAAATTATTTATTAATTTAATAATATTAATTAACAAAATATTATTATCAACTTACCATCAGTACCTGCAGTTAAACTCCATAAGTCATTAAAACTAAATCCCTTAATACTTGGATCTGAAGAAAAAGTATCAACAATGGTAACATAATCTTTTCCATATTGAAAGATATTTTCTAAACACCTAAAATAAATTAAAAATTAAATTAAATTAAATTAAATTCACTACATTGTTTATTATTATTAGTATCTTATTATTATTGTTCTTGTTTATTATGTTATTATTTACTATTTTAAATTTATCTTACCATTCAATACTAGTTTTAACCGCTTTAATATCATTATAAATAAATACAATTTTACGACGACGACTGATAGGTAATATACCACTGGTTTCAGCAACTTCATTAATACCTTCCGATTGTAAAGTGATTTGATCCATATCTAAAGTAGTAGCA
This sequence comes from Batkoa obscura, assembly GCA_030770535.1. Classification (NCBI taxonomy): domain Eukaryota; kingdom Fungi; phylum Entomophthoromycota; class Entomophthoromycetes; order Entomophthorales; family Batkoaceae; genus Batkoa; species Batkoa obscura. The sequence goes on from JASVEC010000032.1 coordinate 261,838, forward strand.
GTATTACTTTCAGTTGGCTCAAGACTCATTTTGATTGTTCAATTATTTTTTTAAACAAAAGTTAAAAATTAGAAAGTTGAAATTAGCATAAATATGACATAAAGTTAATTTTAGTAATTTTCTATTTAGAATCATCTATCAATCTAATTGGCTTAAAATCATCCATCTTTCGTCATTTGATTAATTAAAAGTCACTTTAATTTTTTAAAAATAAAATTATTGAGACCTTAATAATTAATGTTTATATTAAATTTTTTAAACAATTTAATTTGAAAAAATAGGAAATTTGATGTAGGAATAAATTTCATAAAAATAATACAAATAATATAAATACTAATCATTAAATTAAAAAAATATAAAACTAGTTTACTTTTCATTATTCACTTTTTAATATATCAAAAAAATTATTATTATTTTAATCAGCTACTCACTCTCTTCACCATTTTTGTCATCTATAACATTAACTAAAATCACTAGCCAAACCAAAGAAAGTAAGTCCAAGTCTAGCCTTCTGTACTTCTTTACTTAACTTAACTTCATCTACCTTTGTCCAAATTTGATCTGGTAAAATACCCATCTCACTATTCATCCATTCATATTGGGAATTAAATTTATGATTTAATTCATCCATTAATGGGTTATGAGAATGACCTGAAGTAGCAATAATAATAGTATCGGAAGGTACTTTTTTCAATAAAGATTCAAACGATCTTAAAAATTTTCCTAATACTTTTTGTGGATTATCAAATAAATCATTCGTACCAAATGCTAAATTAACTATAGCAAAGATTATCAAATTAGTTTGAGATTTGCTATTAAGTTTTATTTAACTTTACCTTTCTGTCCTTCAGTACCTAAATTTTCAAAATCTACATCTAAGGCTTGAAAACGTCCCATTACCATATTTACTCCTTGATTTAAGGCTTCAATAATATGTTCATGTACCTAATAAATGAATAAATAAAAATTAATCAACAAATCAATTCATAAATCAACTTCTAACTTACCTGTTTATCATTAGTACAAGGATAATACATCGATGCGCCCTCCGTAAAAGGCAATAGAGAATTATAATCTGCGACAGCTGATCGTATTTTACCTTCTGATAATCGGCTAAATCGACTAAATATAGTTTCCATATCCGATTGTTTCAACCCAAATGATGGGTATTCTTTTAATTTTAAAGCTACCAAATCAATTACTGTTTTACAATCTTCAATCGAATCATGTCCACTAATAATACCCCCTTGGATACTTCTTTTCAATAAGGTTTCTGCTAACCATTTTAAGCCAGGCAAATAGGGCGGGCCTTTATAATGGGAGAATATAACCGCTGTATCAATAATATATGGATGTACTATTTTGATTGCTTCTAAGTCATTTGTTAATCCATGACCTAACATTATAGTATTGGAATTGAAAATTTCTGCTAATTTTAATTGAATGTCTTTTTGTGTATATTTGGCGTTATTTAATTTTTGTTCTGACATACCACTGTATCTAATTATTATTATATAAAATGTACTATATTAATTGAATTAAATTAAATTACTTTGTTAAATAATCTACTACAGGGTTCTCTGGTTTAACTAATTCATCTAATACAATCTCTCCATTAAAATTCATAATAGTCACTCTTGTCAATTCTCTTCCTTTAGTAGTTAAGCACATTTCACAGTCAATAGCTAACATTTGTATAGGTGAATTTGGACCATTTGGTGAGTAAGATGTGGTTTGTATCCAACCTTGAGGTAAATTGGCTTTTTTACTTAATTCTAATGGTAAGGTCCATCCTTTACTTATAAAAATTTCTTTTGTCATGATATACGCTCTTGGGTCTTCACATTTTTCTTTTAATTCAGCTATTATTATTAGTAAATTTAATTAATCATAAATAAATAAAAGCTTACCTTTAGCTCTCATAACTCTCGCACTGGGTTCATCTTGTTTAATTTGCAAAAGATCCACTAATGGAGAAAAAGCTTTTCTATTAGTGCCAGAACATTCCGTTACGCAACCATAACTAAAATATCTTTTAAATAAAGTAGTAACATAAAGAGCATAATCAGGGCTTCCAAGGAGACTAATATTAGGTGTTAATTGATTCACTGGAAATGGTTTTCTCGCCATTGTTTCAATAGAATTCATAAATAATCGATCTAATTTGGGTATAACTATTAACAACACTTGTGGAGGTGCATTTGGTTTTCTCTAAGAAGTGGAGTTAATAAAGAGGATAAAGGATTAAAATTTGAAAACTTACTTTGGATATTAAGCTATTTAATACAATTGGATTGGCTGTATTTTCTACAAACGAGATATATGCACTACAAACACTCTATTTATAAAAATAAAATCGATCATCAAAATTTTTTCCCTTAAACAAAATCAATTTAAATTTTACTTTCAATGGAATTGGACAATTAAAATTAGGTATTCTAGAGTTCATTTTAGAAATATCAAATGGAGCATTATTACTTCTTTTTGGAAACTAGTTAAGGGAACCAATTAGGCCTCTATTACATTTAAAAAATAGCGAAAAATTTTACTTGATTAAAATTGGGATTTTGTGGTCGATTTCTTTTGATTTGATGGGATCCTTGAAATTGAGATGAATTGACACCATTTTTCTCTATTCAATAAATATTATTGGTTAATACAAAAAATAGTGGAACTTTATATCCCAAATGAAAGTCACCTTCTCGATTATCTGATACTTCTTCTCCATTCATTGGCGAACTGCTTTTACGTATCCGTTTCATATTTTCTATTATTAAACACTAAAATTTTTTAAAGAATTTTAAGTTTTATACAAAATTTAATTGAATTTAATTTTTACAAAATAGCTCAATTTAATTGGTCTGATCTAAGCTCAATTATCAGTTGAGTTTTCTAGTTCAATAGCTTAGCTGTTTCTATGCAAAAATTTAATACTCATAAATTTTTCTATTTCGCATTGATTTTAAATACTCAATTCACCAATAGAAAACAGATTTTTAAATAAAAACTAACATATGGGGATATGTTTTTGTGTTTAAGAATTTTACTAACAAATTTTCCGCTTAAATAGCGCTTAAAAAATAGAAAACATATGAAACCAAAAAAACGCTCCCATTTTATAACTTAATATTAATAAAGTTATTTATATACTACGTTTCTCTAATTAAGTAACTATATTATCGTTGAATTTAGTGTTACCATTTACTAATAAAATAGGAAAAGATTGAAAACACTAAAAGAGATATCTTTCAATATAATAACTTATTCATTTTCTATGCAAAAAATCAAAAATAATTGCAATTCATAGTCATTTAAGTGATGAGTATGATTTTACTAAAGTATAATGATAGTGAACTTTTAATAGAGTTTCATAGCTTGATCAAAGTTATTTAGACTCTTTTAAATATTAAATATTATTTTAAATAGAATTAAAAAAACTATTTTTTTAAATTTGAGTTCAATATTTATTATTACATATTAAATAAAATAAAATCAAGGAATGATATAAAAATAACCTGTCCTTAACTCAAATCAAGATAAAATACAAATCGAAGAAATTCGATTTAATAATCAGCATTATATAAACTCTTAGTAAGTTTTCTAACAACAGCATCGGCATCTTTGAGCTCCACGTTTTGATCATAAACAGCTATAATAATATTCAATCCTGTTCTTTCAATTAATATAAAATTATCTTCAAGTTGACCATGAATATAAGTATTATCTGATGCAATGTAGTTGAATTTTTTGTTATTAAAATAACAAATTCTATTAATAAGTAAAGTTGGACTAAAAAAAGCTTGAATAATAGTTGATATATCATTGGAATTAATAATAAGATCTTTGGAAATTGCTAATACTTTCCCATTATTATTAAGGATGGCTCCCCCTTTAATAATAGTAGCACTTAGTAAATCGTCTAAAAACTTTAGATAATCCATCGTTTTTTCTTTTCCTCAAATAAATTAAATAAATAAAAATTGATCTTACAAACAGTTTGTTTATATATGTTGTTCCTATGATATGTAGTTTTATAACCATATTTTTTAAATTGAAGTTGAATCAAAAGTTGGGTCTATTATCTAATTTTAGCTACTTTCCAGCTTGCGTCACTTTCATACAAATTAGCAATTCAATATTTTTAATATTAAAATATTTATAAGTCAATATCTTTAAATTTATTAATATTATAAAACAAATCTTAGAATTAAGTTATTTATATACTAATAAATAATAATTTATTATTGATTATGGGATATTAATTTATTTAAAATTTGATAATAAGATAGAGTATTTTTAATAACCATTAACATAAACTTTATAATTAACTTGAAAGATAGTATCATTTACTTCAATTTCATTTATCTTTTTAACCCTTATTCCCATGATTTTTTGTTTTAACCTATCAATAGGGGTAAGTTTAAAAGATAAGTTTAAATTAAAATTTCCGATCCGTTTTCTGTTCATTTCTTGTAATGTAAAATTTCAAAAAAACTGTTAGCAAAGCCAGACACAAAAACGTTCTAATATAAGGGGATGTTTTTTGATTTCATTACTTTTTCCATCTTTTAAGCGCTATTTAAGTGGAAAAACTAATAGTAAAATCCTTATAACGCAAAAATACATCCCCATGTATTAATTTGAATTTAGACTAAAATTTCGTTATTATAAATAAATAAAATGAAATAAAATAAAATAGAATAAAATAAAAACAATAAAAAATTAATAATAGTTAATAAATTTTTATGTAGTATAAAACCTTGTATCTATATTTATATTTATCATAAATGCTATCATTAGCTAAATGTATAAAGATATCCAAATTAATCTTATTTTTTTACGTGCTTTTTAAACATTTATTATTAACTGCTTTATAAATAATATTGTAGATTTTATATCAAATAAATAAACAACTTTAATATTGGGAATGTTTTTTTGGCTTTATTACTTTTTCCATCTTTTAAGCACTACTTGAGTAAAAAAATTGTTAGTAAAATTCTTAAATATAAAAATACATCCCCATTATAGCTATAGCTATACTATTAATATATTATTAAGTTAATAAATAGCTGTATAAAAGGGAGTGATTAGCCTTAAAACTATAAATAACTATTTTTACATAATACAAACAATATAATAATAGTTTTTACTTGCTATAATTATTTGCTCTTTAATTATCTATTAACTTAGATATTAATAGGGATATATTTTGTTGTTTAAAAATTTTATTACAATCTTTCCGCTCAAATAGTGCTCAAAAAATGGAAAAAGTGATGAAGCTAAAAGCATCCTTGTGTGAAATATCGTTTTGTCAGTTCCATGGTTAATTATAGCATAGCAATCGCCTAAGCTGTTGTGTTCTTGAGTTCAGAGAAAATCAATCCCACGTTCTTAGTTTGATTTGTTATGAGAATTTCTAGCTCCATCCAAAAGAATACTATCTTCTCATTTTGATATTTCTACTTTTCAGAGTATAAAAGAGTTTACAGAGTATAGTAGTTCGAGGCTTTTTAACTGAATTATTACCTGATATCTCGAACATTTAATGAAGCCACTAAGTTTTCTTAATAATATTTTACCTAGATTTTACAATAGTATTGTCTATTCTATTTGTCTTATATAGCTTGTAACCTATTACATGCTATTCTTCATAATCCAAGTCTATCTTAGTCACATGAACTAAGACCTTTCGACTTATAGTGTAGTCAGCCCAGCAATAGCTGTTCTTGACTTCAAACCCTGGGTACCAGATTTTACATTAATAAATAGCTGCATGGGAGGGAGTGGTTAGCTCCAAAACTATAATTAACCACCCCCATATAGTACAAGTAATAATAGTTTTTACATATTATTACAGTTACTTGTTCTTTGAGTATTCATTAACTTAACTATTAATAACTTAAGTAATCTTAACATTTAATAATCTATTTCTATCATTTAACGAGCCACTTACTTGCTTAGTGAATATCGAAAATTTTAAATTCTCTGTTATCTTCGTAAGGTAAGCTGGGATCGATCTTTTAATTTTTCTATTTTCTATAGACTCTATAACTTTAATTCGAACTATATCGCTTTTTTTTTGATGTATCAGATACTGGATAACAATGTAGTTTATTGTTATGTTTAATAAAGTGTAAATACTTCTTAATGCCTTGCATCTCTGTTGTTCTTTTTGTATTTTTGTTTCTTTTATACTTTTTAAAAATTATATGGGGCTGTTTTTTTTGGCTTCACTACTTTTTCCATCTTTTAAGCGTTATTTGGGTGGAAAAATTGTTAGTAAAATTCTTAAATACAGAAATACATCCCCATATCTGTTTTCCCATTATCAACAGTCGAGTTATTAATTTTATTATGCTCGCAAATAAAAGCCTAAAATCTTGAAATCAATTGATTGATATCTTCTATTTTACCTAACGCTTCAAAACTACTTTTCCATTTTGAAAGGTTTCCAAAATGTCCATCAACTATACTTTTTCCATGATGTTCAGCAAAAAAATTAAGATTAACATTCAAACTACCATTTATTTTATGAATTTCTAAACATGTGGGAGTGTTTTTTTTAATTTCATTACTTTTTCCATTTTTTAAGCACTATTTAAGCGGAAAATTTGTTAGTAAAATTCTTGAACACAAAAATACATCCCCATATAATGTAGGAACTCTTGAGATCTAAAATAATTTCCTATATCCGCCCATATATTAATTTTTGTAAACTTTTTAAATAAAAGCTCTGTAGAGATTAAATCGATTAAACAATCTCCTGCATATGCTGAATCATGATTCAATATTTCAGATAAATAATCAAAGTAAACTTTGCCTATTGTTTTATCATCTTTTAAATATAATACACCAAAGCCTAATACTGATATAGCTTGTTTATTATAATGATCTAAATTTATTGAATCTGGTCTTGTTCTTATTTCCATATTTTTAAAATCTAAAATCATTATACAACTTTTCTTATTTAATTTTTTAATAGTTTCATTAAATGTGTTTTTTTGAGTATCAGCATAGAATTCATTTGATATGTATAATTTTTCTTCTTTGAAAATTTCATCTGTCTCTGCTTTGTTTTCAAATAACTTTTTTCTAACTATATACTGGTTACATGTGTTATATAGATCTGTTTTTCTTGCTGCATTTTTGAAATTACTTGGTATATATTTAAAGAACGTTGACCTGGCCACTGCTTTATCTCTTAGATCATTCAAATATTTACTGTGTGAAATATCGCTTTGTCAGTCCCATGGTTAATTATTTTGATTTGTTATGAGAATTTCTAGTTCCACCCAAAAGAATATTATCTTCTCATTTTGATACTTATACTTTTCAGAGTATAAAAGAGTTTACAGAGTATAATAGTTCGAGGCTTTTTAACTGAATTAATCCCCGATATCTCGAACATTTAATAAAGCCACTAAGTTTTCTTAATAGTATTTTACATAGATTTTACATTAGTATTGTCTATTCTATTTGTCTTATATAGCTTGTAACCTATTACGTGCTATTCCTCATAACCCAAGTCTATCTTAGTCACATAAACTAAGACCTTTCGACTTACAGTGTAGTCAACCCAGCAATAGCTGTTCTTGACTCCAAACCCTGAGTACCAGATTTCACATACTGTATATCATTCTTCTACTCTTATTTAATATATATATTGTCTGATGAATATTCATTATCATTATTTTTTTTATTAAATCTTAATGAAATAGTTGAATCATTTAGTAAATATTGTATAATACTTTCAATTTACTTATCTTTAATTCTTTTTGTATTTTTAATAATAGGTTTTAATGTTGATATTATTATTGTTACTTGTTTTTGAATAATCATATTGATTTCTATTTATATTAAACCCAAAACTTTTACACCCATCAAAAGAATACACTGAAGCTATAGTTGATAATAATGCTACTTGTTGATGTTATTTCCTGTTTCCCTCAAAGCACTAATTTTATATATTGCTTGATTAAGTTTATTATTATTGATAGTAAACTTTGATAATATATGGGGATGTGTTTTTGTGTTTAAGAATTTTACTAACAAATTTTCCCCTTAAATAGCGCTTAAAAGATGGAAGAAATAATGAAGTCAAAAAAAACACTCCCATATCTTTTCTTTGTTTTGTTTTATTATAAAATTCCATAAGCCTTGGGCTATTATGAGTAGCTTTTAAAATTGATGTAAATGAATTACAATGTTTATATTGTGTACTCCTCTCTATTGTATTGAAATTTTCAAAATTCGATTTTGAAGTTTAGTTATGAAAGTTTGCATTTTATTTTTATTTCAACAAAAAATAAAGTTAAATAACTGTATTTATATAATTATATAATCATATAGTTATATATTATATATCTATTAAATATCTAATATAAACAACATAAAACATAAAATTAGGAAGGTTAGCTATTTAAGGAAAGGAAACAATTAAAATAAGTTCTGAATGAAAAGATTTAATTTTAGGCTTTTTGGATTTAACCATCACATTATACACAAATTTAAAAATTTAAAATTTGGATTAACTTCTAAGTAAATTCTGAAATCAATTTGGACAACCCCATATATTTAAAAACATATTATAATAAAGCTTAAAGTAGTAGAATAGTATAACTATAACTATAACTATAACTATAACTATAACTATAAAAATAAAAATATTTATGAAAATATTTAAATCTAACGTAGCTTTGTATCTAGCAAGTGGAAAACTATATTTAGATTACATCTTGTTTAAATTATAGTTTATTTAAATTATATTATTGTTAAATTTTATACTTATAATCACTACTTTTAGATCAAATTTGACTTTGCTTCTGATAAGTGAAAAACTATATATGAGAATGTTTTTTTTAGTTTCATTACTCTTTCTATCTTTTAAGCGCTATTTGAGCAGAAAATTTGTAAAATTCTTAAAAACAAAAATACATCCCTATATGATTGTCAAAACCAGTGTCAAATATATAATTTCATGAAGTTCTCAAAAGCTCAAAACTGAAATATTTTAATTAAAAGCACAAATGCAATATAAAAAAACTAAATATATAAACTGATTTATATAGATATTTACATATAATAATGAAAAGTTAGTTCAAATATATAAGCATAAAAATCCAACATTTTAATGACATAAAACTAAGTTTTCCATCTTCAATTTAATTTTTGTTACTAATCACTTCAATTTTAAAAATTATCAGATTTAGTAAACAATTAATTAAGCATAAAAAATATATATCGGAGCCATAATAAAGCAAGGTTTCGGGTAGGTAAAAAGGAATAAAGAGAATATAAAAACAAAGCTAAAACCAAAGGAGTAGAATACAAAAAAACAAAAAGAATAGTCTGTTCTAACTACTAATACTATTACAATAATAATGCTTAACTTTTACCACTTAGTCGATAGAAAAGGAGGGAAACCATTCAGCCCTTATTCGTGGAGAATTTTAATGGCTTTGAAACATAAAGTAATTTTGTCTTTATTGATGACTAAATAAAATATTAAATTTTTTAATGAATTATAGAATATCGACTTCCAAATCAATGATCTTACCTTTACTGAGATTGTAGAACAGATTCCAAAATTAAGGTAACAAATATCTTTATAGAATAATATTTATCAAAAATAAATTATTTATTTTGTAGTAATCAAATGTGGGATAAAGTTCCTGTGATAACTAGCGATGATGAGTTTATTTGTAACTCCAAAGATATAGCTATCTACCTTGATGCCACTTATACTACTAACTCATTATTTCCATACGGCAATTCTTTCTCAGCTTATCTTGAATTTCAGTTGAACCATTCCATGTTCTTCTTTAAACCAATATTAGTGGATGTAATTAATAACATTCAACCAAAAGATGGAAATTATTTCAGACGTACTAGAGAGGCGTATTTTAATATGACAATTGAAGAGTTTGTTGGGGATAATCAAGTGTCCATTGAGTTAATTAGAAACTTTTTATTGCCTTTAGATAAGCTCGTTGAAAAACAAGAGTATCTGGAAGGAAAGACGAGTAAGTAATATTATTTTCTTATTGATTTATTATCTTAATTTAATATTTATAGTCAGTTATAGTGATTACTTACTATTTGGTCATCTAAAAATGATTCAATTGATGGCAATCCATACGTTTGATACAGTTTTAAAAGATTACAAGAATCTAGTTAGCTGGTTTAATAGAATTCAGCAGCTTTATCAAGGTTATGCAAGTACTTTTAAACCTTAGCTGTATGGGAGTGTTTTTTTTAACTTCATTACTTTTTCCATTTTTTAAGCACTATTTAAGCGGAAAATTTATTAGTAAAATTCTTAAAAACAAAAATACATCCTCATATTATTCAGTATCAATAAATTACGTATTATTATTTTAATATACATTTGTATTGATTTTTTTGTTGATTTTTGTTTAAAACCTAAGGATAGAATTTAAGGATAAAATTTAAGGATAAAATTTAAGGATAAAGTTAATAATAACAATAGTAATAGTAAAAATAAAAATTTAGTGTACATTTTACTTTTAAAGAAAGCGTTGTTATTTTTACTAATTTAATAGCATAATAAGATTTACAAATTACTTTACCATAACAAAAATAAGTTTATAATGGAGGCCAAACACGTTTACTATCTCTTGTCCTTATTTTTTATGGCCTGATAGTCGTTAACTTGTTTAATATTCTTTAACTATAATTAATCAAAATAATAACTATTACTATAAAAATGTACAGTGCTTGTGTAAATCACTCATTAATATATTAAATATACTATTTTTACTTTCTCCTTATTTGTGTCTACGAACTATTACCATATTAACAATTAGTCTTCTTCGATAGCACCTAATAAATGATAGAGCTTTTATAAAGTTTATCTGTAAAGATTAATTATCTATAAGTTAGATTTAAGTGTTGAATAAATTTTTTAGATTCTCTTAACCTAACTAAATGATTTGATAGAACTAAACAATCCTATCAGTAGTATCTTTATTAAATCTGGATCGAATTATATTTAACAAGTAAATAAGTTATAAATTATTAAAATCTAAATAATAGAAAACTACTAACATTGATATTAAATTTATTTACAATCAAATTAAAATAGTAAATTGAAAATGAAATAATAATAAAAAAATATAAACATAAAAATAGTTAGCGAGCGCCAGTAAGTCAAATAAGATATAGGCGATGATAAACATCTTGAGATATAGAACTATTTAAAACCCAAGTTAATTCTAAACAGGTATAAAATGAGAATATAAAAATTAAGGGGATTATAAAAAGAGTACAAAAAATTCCAACTCAATCTTATACATCAAAGTAACTATCTACTTTGACATATAAAACAACCTAATTAAAATAACGCACCACCCAATTAGGAATATTATTACCAGAAAGCCAAGGAGCTTCTAAGACCTGTTTGATAGACGGACGAAAGGAAGGGGTGGGGTTTAAGATAGAAATAATAATATCCGTAGCTAAAGGAGAAGGCAAAAAAGATAACAACAATTTTGGATCATTTAAATAATTACAGAAATTAACATTATTTAAGTTGGCTATTTCCCACGGAAAAGATTTGGATACCATACAAATATAAATTATACCTAGAGACCAAATATCCGATCTTGATGCATCATAATACGTTTCAATTAATATTTCAGGTGCTACGTATGGATTGGAGCCGCACAATCCGGTTGATAACCGCTCTGTACCATCATTGTTTTTAAAATGAATTGCGAACCCAAAATCAATGACCTAATAACCAATTTAAGCTTGATCAATTTTTGTATTTTTGTTATATAAATTACCTTCAAATTGAAATGGTTATCTAAACATAAATTTTCAATCTTTAAGTCACGATGAGCAATATTTAAGCCGTGGAGATATTGAATAGCATTTAGCAATTGAAAAAACAACTTATTAATCTGAGTTAATGACAGATTGAAATTGATCAAATAATCAAACAAGTCAAAGTTGCAATATTCCAAGATCAAATAAGGGCGGTCCTCTTCAATCACGGATTCAATGTATTCGATAATATGAGGAAATTTTAACTGTGAGTGGATTTGTAACTCATTTAAAATTGCTCTCCTTTGACTTATTTCTAAATTTAAAGCCTCCTGTTTCTTATATTTAAATACTTTTAATGCTAACTTACGTCCATCTTTTTTTCGCTGAATCATCTGTACAATGCCACCTGCTCCGCTGCCTAAATTATAAGGCAATAAATCGTATCGTTCCTTTAAATACCCCTTACTTTTCATTAAAACTTTACTTTCTTTGATATTATATTTAGGCGGCCATGTCTCATTGATCGTTTCGTTCAGTTTGACTACAGGTGTTATACGACGAAATCTTAAGGTTTCTGCATGGCTACCAGTGTTACTTGTAGTATGAATGTAAGTGTTTAGTGGGCTTATGTTCAAGTTATTATTATTATTGTTATAGTTATTGGGGATCATTTCGCTATTATTTACATTATTTAAATTGGTGTTTATACTGATATCGTTTTCTTTGATATTGTTAATAGTATTATTATTATTATTATTATTATTATTATTATTATTATTATTATTATTATTATTATTCAAATATTGAATATCGCTCATAGGTAGTAAGGAATCGAATAAAGATTTATTGGAAACTTTTAATGGCATATTTCAACAATTAAAATAATTAAAAAGTTATTAAATGAAATTTGTTATAAAGTTGGTATGATTAATTTATATTTAAATCATAATTAAGGGAGTGTTTCTTTTTAAAAATTTGAAACTTTGGGTTAAATTATAAACATCATAAATGAAAAAAACAATCCCTTACTTATCAAGCTGATTAATTAAACTTAAGACTTTTATCCCATACTTTTAATTCTAACCAATGATAGTGGAATTTAACAGTTATCCACTAATCATTAGGTGGCAACAAATCACTTGCCTTTATCAATTTAGAGTTCGTTTAAAAGAATAATTGCTTATTTTAGTGGAATCCGATAGTAAACAATATAACTATCTTAAAGAATAATAAAGGATGACTTGATTTTAATACCTAATAATTATTTTGGATTTCTCACCCCTTATTGTACTCAAAATAGAATCGTTGTATTTATATCCCCTTTATTTTCAAGGTTTCTTACTTTACTATATTTAGATCATCTTTGTAGTATTTTCATTTTTACGATATTAATGACTACCTTAACAGTATCATTGTTATTTCGCAGTATAATAAAATGGTCATATTACAATTGCCACAGTTTTCATTTTATCTATAATAATATGATGGATATCCTGTTATAATACTAATAAGTAGTAAAAGTTTTGATAAATTATACTTTATCCTTAAAACTTGCTATAATTAAAGAGTAAAAAAGTTTATAAAATTCAAATACTAATTTAACTATTAACGCAAGTTTCTATGTACAAATCGTCTTTGTACAGGTGCTATCTATTGTTAAGTAATTATAAAAGTGATGTTTTTTTAATATTAAAATTCCTTTATTTAAAATAGTATTGAAGACAGAAACTATTAAAATAAAATAAATTTAAAAATAAAAATGACTCTTTTAATAATGAACGAATATTTATGGCTGATAGATCACTAAAATATTATTTATACATCGTTTTAATTTATGATTTACAATTCTTGTGTTTAGTTCTTTTTTCATCTCTCCTTTTTTATTTCAATCAATATTAAGCTACTGAAAATTTTTAAATCAAGGATTTTAAATTGACGAATCTGTATTTGCATAAAACATGGCTTAAGGTTTTTAATTTAAAAATATCCGTCCCCCTTAAAGTATCCTTGATAATCCCATATCAGTCCAAAGACAATAGCTTGATTCTTCAATTTCCAAGTATCTATCTACTCCTTATTTCGATCCTTTTGTATATTGTTTAATTTTACCTATACATAGTCGTTTGCTCCCCTTGAGGTAGTTATATGTGTTCAGATGACTATTAATTCTAAGGTTCCCCCTTAACATCTTCCATTTTTAGAATTTAAGTTACTGAGTTTAAATTAAATTTATAGTGGACAGTTGATTCGTAGATAAAGCTGATAAATAGAAAAGTTTATTGATTTGTTAAATGGTCTAAGAAAAGGTTGTTTGTCGACATGGTAACTGTTCATGGGTATAAGAATAAGCATGAGTGGTAAAATAAGTCATTATTAAAAATACGGTGTTTGAAGGATTAATAGGCGCTATGAGAAATGTTATTTATTAGAATGTCAATAGTTCGTAATGTACTTAACTATGGTTATATATAAGGAAATTAGTGACCATGAAGTTAAAAAATAAAGATAAGGATATAGTAAATGTGTATAATCTTTATTATAAAGACTACTATTATTTCGTTAAAAATAATTCAAGTCCTACAATATTAGCAAAGAAAAAGTATAATTTCTTTATAAAGTATATAGGTAAATGTATTTTATTTTGATTTCATTAGATGTAGCAACAAAATCAAAAATATAGTAATAAAACTGTCATGGATACCTATTAAAAGACAATGGTATGTAATCAATGTTTTCCACATTTGTTATAGCAACTTGTCCGCTATAAATATTTAGCACCTTCCTCTACTGCAGTTCATGTATTTTGTAGCTAAATTCAGGTCTACAGCTCAGAGCATTCTTCTATTAAACCCATTCTATCTTAATATAGTTAAATAATTTCCTTGCTCTCCTACTATAGCCAGTCGCTTTCATGCCTCATTTTCCTTCCTTTTTTAAATTCCGTCTCTATAGTAAAATATTGGGGCCCTATACCTTTGAAGATTTTTTTCATTATCCTTTTTGAAAATCCTGGTACGTTGTAAAAAACATTTAAGAACTTAATTTATGGAAAAAAGTAAAGGAGATACCATGTCGTAGTGAACGCCATATTAGTTTTTTATCTTGTAAGAGAGATGGGCCTCAAGTGGTCTGCTAAATATAAATATAAAGATTAAATCGGAGCCAAAATAGGATATTTAAATATGGGGCTGTATTTTTAGGTTTGGGAATTTTATTAACAATTTTTCCGTTTAAATAGCGCCTAAGAATGGAAAAAATAATGAAACCAAAAAACAATCCTCGTATAGTTTTAATGTCCAAATTATTATTGGACAACTTTGATTGAAAAGAATAATACGTATGACTAGATAATTTGTTATTCAATAAAAAAGCGAGAGCATTGATAAGTTTTAAGGTTCCCCGTATAATTTTTGAAAAAAACGTGTAAACGTGTTTTGTTTTTGGCTAAATAAATTTTCAACAAGTTAAAAAAGTGCCTTTGATATTTAACTTTAATAAAGAAACATTATAGGATGAGCATCTTCAATGGTTCTTAGCCACTCTAGGTCATATTGGAAATGTTACAGTCCTTAGTGACGATGGTAGTGTATGAGGAACTTCTACTAATTTTATTACTAAATCAGGGAAAGCAATAATTCCTGCTAAAGCACCTTTTAACGTATTTTTACTTTCTGACAAGTTTTTTCATAAATGACAAATAATCTCCTTACATTAGTGAGATGTTGGTGTTATTTTGGCCAAAATTGGTGATAAAGTAGCTATAATTATGGAAACAAATATATATCATTATGTGAGAGTGTTTTTTTTTATTTTATTACTTTTTCCATTTTTTAAGTGCTTTTAGGCGGAAAAACTTACCAGTAAAATTCTCGAACGAAAAAACACACCCCCATATATATTATTGATAAACATGCCAAGCACGAAAGGGCCGAAAACTACTTTAGACTTCTTGTAAATTATCTTATTATGGTCGATTTGTAAGCTACTCTTTCTTTATATGTACTTTGGCTTATTTGAAATTTGAAATTTCTATTAACTTTAACTTTTTTATAATAATGAAATGTAGTAAAAGTTTAGTAGAAAAATTATAGCTTATTTGAGATATAAAAACTTAATTCAAGGTTTAATAGAACCCGTGTATACTTAATAAAGCTATTCGATTTACTAACCTAACTCTAAGTTCGTATAACCTACTAAAATCAACCTCAAAGTCCTGAGTTGATATCACCAGATCATTTTCAAATGTTCAAATAATAACCAATCCCTGTAACTAACTATAAAAATTAATCAATAAAACAATAAACTATTTACAATAAAATATGCCTATTAATCTCTTCCTCTCAAACTTTTTCTTTTCAATAAGCCCATTCAAAGGAATTAAAAACCATTTAGTTAACCAATTGACCATACTTCTCGTCAACAAAGCTAACACTCATTTTAAAATATAGATTTATATTAGAAAATAAAGTCTTATCACCTTTAGATAAGTGCTGTTAATCAACTTGATAAATACTCAAATCAAAAAAAGAATAGAGCTATTTAGTTGGCAGTCAAGATAGCTAATAAATAAAAGATCAATTAAAGATAAACTGTTATTAGGGTAGGCCAAATCTCAGTATATGGCTATTTCTTTGAAGGCGTAAATAGACCGCCTTTTGGAGGCTGCTATTGGTACTTTTTCTCATGCTCAATTGCTCAATGAAGTATTGTTAATTAGGTGTTTACTTATAGTGGCATATATTATTATTTTAGCTTGAAAATCTATATCGCAATACTGTAAGGATGGAGTTGATGGCTTGAAAATGAGATTATGAAACAAATATAGTGTTATGGTAATCTAATAATCTAATAATATTACTTTGTATTTCATCACTAGTAAAGCTCAATTATGATGTAAGCAATGTTACATATCACTTTTTTCTCTAAGTGGTAAAAGCAAAGATTGTTAAACCTAAGAGTTTTTTATTATACATTTTGTAGATATTCCTTGTATAACAATTTTAAATATATTTTTCTGTACTAGAATTTGATGTTCATTATAGATCTCATATTAAACTTTTATTTTTTGCCCTTATATTGACATGTAATTTAACACCGATTAATTCAATAAGATTTGGGGCTGTCCTAATTGGTTTCAGAATCTGCTTAGAAATTAATCCAAATTTAAAATTTCAAGTTTGTGTCCAATATAACGGTTAAATCTAAAAAGCCTAAAATTAAATGTCTCTATTTAAAACTTATTTTAATTGTTTCCTTTTCTTAAATAGCTAATTTTCCTAACTATATATTTTATTTTAATTCTGTTAGATATTTAACAAATATATAATATATAACTATATGATTATATAATTATATAAATACATAATTATATAAACACAGTTATTTGACTTTATTTGACTTTATTTTTTGTTGAAATAAAAATAAAATGCAAACTTTCATAACTAAACTTCGAAATGGAATTTTTGAAAACTTCAATACAATAGGGAGAAGTACACAATATAAACATTGTAATTCATTTACATCAATTTTAAGAGCTACTTATAACAACCCAAGGTTCATGGAATTTTATAATAAAACAAAACAAAGAAAAGATATATTATCAAAGTTTACTATCGATAATAATAAACTTAATCAAGTAATGTATAAAATTAGTGCTTTAAGGGAAACAGGAAACAAAAGTCAGCAAGTAGCGTTATTATCAACTATAGCTTCAGTATATTCTTTTGATGAATGTAAGAGTTTTGGGTTTAATATAAATAGAAATCAATATGATTATTCAAAAACAAGTAATAATAATAAAATATCAACATTAAAACCTATTATTAAAAATACAAAAAAAATTAAAGATGACCAAATTGAAACTATCATACAATATTTACTAAATGATTCAACTATTTCATCAAGATTTAATAAAAAAAATAACGATAGTAAATATTCATCAGATAATATATATATATTAAATAAAAGTAGAAGAATGATATATAGTAAATATTTGAATGATCTAAGAGATAAAGCAGTAGCCAGGTCAACGTTCTTTAAATATATACCAACTAATTTCAAAAATCCAGCAAGAAAAACGGATCTATGTAATATATGTACCCAGTATACAGTTAGAAAAAAGTTATTTGAAAATAAAATAAATACAGCAAAAAACAAAGCAGAGATACAAGAAATTTTCAACGAAGAAGAAAAATTATACAAATTACATAAATTATGTGTTGATACTCAAAAAAACACATTTAATGAAACTATCAAAAAATTAAATAACAAAAGTTGTATAATAGTTTTAGATTTTAAACAAAATATGGAAATAGGGACAAGACCAGATTCAATAAATCTAGATCATTATAATAAACAAGCTATATCAGTATTAGGCTTTGGTGTATTATATTTAAAAGATGATAAAACAATAGGCAAAGTTTACTTTGATTATTTATCTGAAATATTGAATCATGATTCAGCATATGCAGGAGATTGTTTAATCGATTTAATCTCTACAGAGCTTCTATTTAAAAAGTTTACAAAAATTAATATATGGGCAGATACAGGAAATCATTTTAGATCCCAAGAGTTTCTACACTATATGTTTAAAGAAATTCATAAAATAAATAGTAGGTTGAATGTTAATCTTAATTTTTTTGCTGAGCATCATGGAAAAAGTATAGTTGATGGACATTTTGGAAACTTTTCAAAATGCAAAAGTAGTTTTGAAGCGTTAGGTAAAATAGAAGATATCAATCAATTGATTTCAAGATTTTAGGCTTTTATTTGCGAGCATAATAAAATTAATAACTCGACTGTTGATAATGGGAAAACAGATATAATTTTTAAAAAGTATAAAAGAAACAAAAATACAAAAAGGATAATAGAGATGCAAGGCATTAAGAAGTATTTACACTTTATTAAACATAACAATAAATTATATTGTTATCCAGTACCTGATACATCAAAAAAAAGCGATACAGTTCTAATTAGAGTTATAGAGTTTTGTGAAATCTGGTACTCAGTGTTTGGAGTCAAGAACAGTTGTTGCTGGGTTGACTACACTATAAGTCGAAAGGTCTTAGTTTATGTGACTAAGATAGACTTGGATTATGAAGAATAGCACGTAATAGGCTACAAGCTATATAAGACAAATTAAAATAAGAGCACATGATTGATTGTCTCTGAACTCAAGAACACAACAGCTTAAATGGTTATTATGCATTAATCAAACATGGAGCTGATAAAGCAATATTTCACATTACATAGTTTGCTGGTATTTGGTTAATATCAAAATGAACTTTTTTAATTTGAATAGTATTTTAAAATATGATCTTATAAATTTTTTTTTAAAACATGTTTAGGGTAATGTTTATTATAACAAAATTTAAAAGTAAAATAAATTATAAAGATAGTATAGGGGGATGTATTTTTGTACTCAAGATTTTTATTAACAATTTTTCCACTTGAATAGCGCTTAAAAGATGAAAAAAGTAATGAAATCAAAAAAACACCCTCATATTTATATTTATATAAAACAACAAAAAAGCTAATTTTTTTAATCATTATTCTAGCTTTAAAACAAATAAACTTAAAAATATAAACCTGTATAAAAAATAACTTTTATTTAAAAATATAAGATTAATCGAAAAAGTTTGTTTTATTATTAAAAACTATTTTATAATATTTTTAGTCTATAATTTAAGTGTTTTAAAAAAAAGTTAGTATAACAAAATAAAATACTAAAATTTTTATTTTTCATTTTTATTTTATTTGTACAAAAAAATTTACTAGCTTTAAAATATAAGACAAATATTTATATGGGTGTGTTTTTTTTTGGCTTCATTACTTTTTCCATCTTTTAAGCGCTATTCAAGTGGAAAAATTGTTAATAAAAATCTTGAGTATAAAAATACATCCCCATATTTTAATTTATTAAATTAAAACGTTAATTTTAGTTGACTAATATTCATGTTTTATAAAGACAATTTTAAGTTTATTAATAATATGTTGATATTTATTAAAAATAGAATATAACTAAAGATATATTTTTTCATTTAAATAGTACTTAAAAGATGAAAAAAGTGATAAAACCAAAAAAGTCTCTTTAGTTTTTACCACTTGACTGCAAAAACATTATTTTCTCATTTTAGTATCTACATTTAGTAGCTACAATAGTAAATTTTAATTGCTATCATGTTCTATGTATATATATATCTAACCAAAATATAAAATGAAGTTTTTAACATAATGGATTAAGACCTTTTAATTAGACTATTTTCTGAAATTCTATCTTAATAAAGCTACTAAATTTTGTAGCATTTTATATAAACTTTATAGTAGTATCTTCTATTTTATTTGCTTTATATAACGTATAGATTATCATATACTATTATTATTAATTTAAGCCTATTTTAGTTATATAGACTAAAAATTTTCAAACTATAAACAGTTAATTAAACAAAAGCTGCCTTTTGATTTTAATTATTGAAGGCCAACTTCCATAAAAGCTGTTTTAGCTTAATTAACTGGTTATAAGTTAATAGGCTAATAAGTCAAGATTTATATAACTAAAATAGACTCAAAGTATAAAAAGTAATATATGAGAGTGTTTTTTTTGACTTCATTATTTTTTCCATTTTCTAAGCGCCATTTAAACGGAAAATTTGTTGGTAAAATTCTTAAACACAAAAATACATCCCCATATAATAAGTTAAAAATTATAGAATATATGTGGATGTATTTTTGTGTTTAAGAATTTTACCAGCAAATTTTCCGCCCAAATAGTGCTTAAAAGATGGAAAAAGTAATGAAGTAAAGAAATACCCCCATATTTATATAAAATACTTAATAACTTTATTAAAAAAATAATACTAAAATAACTTAAAAGAAAGAATTATCATACTAAAAAGTTCTTTTATACTTTGTATTAAAATATCATATACATAAAATATAATAAAGATTATAAATTTTTATCACAAGTATTAAATATAAATATCAAAATATCAAAATAACATTATTTATAGTTAAAAAATTTGATAAAAAAATTTTAAATTAATTATGCATAAATTTAAAAATATATTGAATTTTGAGCTTAGGAAGATAGTTCTGCTGAAAAATCAAAAGTTTTTGCAAAGCCGCTTTTGATTTGAAATTGAATTTGCATGAAATAAAATTCACTTTTAAACTGAACTTTAATTTTGCAAAAACCTAATTTTGATTTTGAAGTGTTACCTTGAGCTTATAGTTGTAATTGAATAGTTTACTGCTTGAATTGCTTTAAAAATTGTACTAGCATTATTGCTCTATTTATTTTGCAACATTATTTAATCTTTTTGAATAGCTATAGTGATGGAGAATGTGAATCTATGTTAACCATAAACTGTCAAAGAAATAGATATTATAGGTTTTATACTACATTGGTTATCTATTGCTACTTTAATTTTTCATTTAATTTTAATATTCATTCTTGTTCAATTTTAAATATTTAAAAATTAATATGTATCATAAACAAACAATTTTTTTATCAAACTTGGGAGAACCAAAAACTCCAAAGCATCTCGTTTATTGGTGAATATAAAAAGATAAATAAAATGAGCTATTATAAGTGGAGATGGAATCAACCAAAGGCAAAACCAGTCAAACCAATCAGGAGATGCTTTATTTTAAAGCTCCTACTTTTTATTAAGATACTTTCATTTAACAACCATATGCCCTACTTTATGTAAATTTATCCAGACATAAATAAGAAATGATGGTAGTAATTGGAGTGGACATTTATCGAAATATTATTTTGTATAAAAAAGTAAACAATTCAGAGGCTGGCAATTACAAAAAAAGGTTGCGGGAGTGGGAGGACACTTAGGCTTTTTGTTTTAGAACATTTGACTTATAATCCTTGTTCATTTAACTAACTCATCTATGTGTTTTATCACTCAAGTAGCATCCTTTAGTTTTATATAGCATTACGTATTTCTTGTTAGTATTTGGAAGGCCAAATCATGAAATATTATGGGAATAGCTATATTAAAAATTTTTTCTGCTCACATGCTTGTATACTTAGATTAAGGTACTCAGCATGCCCGTGTATCATATAAGTATGTTTAATTGAATCAATTTTTAAAAAATAGGACTAAAAATTTAAATCAACATTATATAAATACAAAATGTCAAATACTGACTTTTCTATTCTTTGTTTCATAAAGATAGTCCGTATTCATGAATTTATAAAAAAAGAAAAAAGTTCTCTAGCTCATTTACATGGAGAACATTATCAGCTCTAAACCATACGGTAAAAAACTGCATTTATATAATAATCTATAATCAATCATTTACTCATTTGGGTATTAACTTTAATCAAAAAAGTTTGTATTTGTAGAGAATAATAAATACAATCTAAGTTTCAAGTAATTTAATACTAACTGTTTATCTATTTCTTTATTTATAGTGGTAAGGCAGAATGGAGTGGTTTACAGCCTACAATATTTGATAGCGAATCTATAGCTTACAAGCTATTGAAGATAGCAGATTACCTTGAAATTTTTTTTTTAGGAAATTCATTGTTTCTAAGCGGTTAAAATTTAACTATTTTGTTACTAAATGACGAATTCGTGCTTAACCCTTTGATTTATTCCCTAATGATGGAGGCTTAGGAAACGTTAAAAGATGACGATAAAACGAACTTTCGTGGCGCTTTTGGTGTGGACTTTATAGGATATTACTAAACATTTACTAATGATAAAAGAGAAGTTCGATCTTTAATAGGAATTTTACTTTCTCTGTTCTGTGTCGTGAAGCATCAGCTAAGTATGTTTTTAATAAAGGATAGCCTAAATTGTGGAGATTATGATTTATTTGGGTATCCTAAATTTGTTCAATTGATTTTAATTTCTACTTTTAATACTATTGTTATAAATCATAGAGACTCTGCTTTAAAGGATTGATTCAACTTAATTGATAATCTTTATGGTAGCTTCGCTACTTCCTCTAAACTTTAGCCTCATAAAATTGAATCCAGATTATCGCAAGACATAGAGATATTATTATAATTAACAGTCAAGTATTTATAATATTCTTATACAAGATGTAGTCGGTTTTATTGTGAAACTAAAATATATATTACTTCTCAGTATTTTATAAATAAGCACCCTGATCATATTAATTTAGCACTAGGAATTTATTTACTATAAAAATTATAAAGCATATTTTTATTATCTTGATTTTATGGTTACAGTTAACTTATCATATCATTTTAGTTATTCTTTAATAAAATAATGACTTTTTTCCTCTGTCTGTTCTCTTATACCATTATTTAAGTTTTTCAAATAAGCAGTACTAAATAAAATAGACATCATGATTTTTTCTAATTGATTATCTATATTTTCGGCTCCTTGATTTATCATCTAACTTTATTATTTAGCTTCGTTATTTAATTTTTGAATCTTTTTCGAGACAATGCAGTTATAGGCTTCACATATTGCTTGCTAAAAGAACTTGAAACAATTGAGGGTCCCGAAATGTTTTTATCAATATAGGAGAAACAAAAGAAATCAAGAAAAGACTAGTTGGGAACTGATCTAAGTAGGATAAATGTGGTTAAAGAACCAAATGACTAGAAGGGGGTTCTGGCTGCAGTTTATTCGCTTTACGTTAAGAGAATTATATGAAGCATATTTGGATCTCAACTTATATAATCCAAATATGAGAGGATAAAGCAACAACAGAATGAGGTAAATGAACTATTTCAGAAGAATTTGGAGTATGAAAAGCTTTTAAATTTCTTTCTGGTGTTTTGTATTTTTAAGATTCAACAACTTGAATAAATATTATAATTTTAATCTATTACAGCAATTAAGTTATTAACTTTCATATAGAAAAAACAGCCGCCGTGATATCATGCACCCTATATTCAAAGTAATTATTATTTAACAATGTATTTAACTTTAAAGTCAGCAGAGATTAGAAATGATATAAATTAAGGGCTTGGTACAACGAGGCTTTATGATTATATAGCTATATTATCAACTAGAATAACTATAGTAGTATATCAATGCACCTATTGAGTTACATTAAGCTTTTTGAGAGCTGTAGTTAAAGTTTTAATTTGGTTATGTAAAAGCAAGGTCGAATTGAATAGTACATATTTTATTTATTTTATTGAATAAACAGATATGATTTTATAGTTTTATAAATAAAAGGATAATAGCTCCTTTAATCTGTTTAATTGTAAAAGTGCATTAGCTTCTAATTATGATGTGGATAACTAGAAGGAGCTTAAATATCTTTATTTGTTATAACATATAATTCTGATACAATACTCTTCTGTTTGCTAAAACTATGAGTAAACTCTTAATATTTTTTATTCAATTTTAAATTTATTTTTAAAACATTTAAATAAATTGAAGTCCTGTTATCAAAACATGGTGATGGAACTACCCTTTATGACTTGCTAAAGACTGTTGAGTATCTTAGCCACTCAGGCCAAAACATTTATCCAGAGACGCTTGACAAATATGTACATCAGATGTACATCAGATTTGCCAAGTTGTCAATATACCATTAAGCTTTGCTTCATAGCATTTTTCTAATTCTCTACACAGTATAAAGTATTTATTTACGTTGTTAATTTATGCTTATTGGCTTAAATTTACCAAATATGAAGGTTGCTTTTAACTATAAAAATACTATCCTATAACAAACGAAACAAAGTCATTACAAAACAGCTACAACTTTAATATAATAGCAATTATTTATTGACAAGGCTAAGGATTTAATTCAACATCATAAAACACCAAAAGGTTTTCCATTAGAGAAATATTTGATTTTGCTTGATGTCCTGCAATTCTGCAAAAGGAAAGCTCATAAAACAGACGTTTAGCCTCTGTCAAGGCTTTTTTCAAACTTTGGGCTGTAACCATAGTTTTGTTTTTCAAACGATCAAAATGACCATAATATTTGATTATAAAATGCGATGCAAATGCCAAAAAGGAGCATCGCATCATTGTATAAGGTTCTGGGCCAACACCACTAAGCAATTTTATTATCTGTAAACAGGCTTTGATGGCTATGACCAACGCAGGATAAATGGATGTCTTTCGGCCTTTTATATAAGTTTCATACAAATGACAGTAGTTACTTGTTACTAAAAATATACAATAATAATATCTTATATACAAAAAGGTCATGGTTTGGTTTATGATATTGTTTAATAGATCTTCATCCGTTACCAAGTCACTCAATCTGTTCTTCAGCAACAACACTTTTTTTGTTATTGCCGCGTAGATATTTTCGGTTGTTGCTAATAATTTTAATATATCAGATACGTCAATTTTCTTTCTCTCGGAGTTATAAATTTGGATGAACTCGCATCTTTTAATATACAGTTTGAATAAGATACTGTTCTCAAAAAAACTGACTTGAGATAAATATATAATGCAACAATCCATAATAGTATGCTTTGTAAAACTATAGCTACAATTTATAGTTAAACTTATGTAACTATCTATATATTCTGTTAAATCAGAATTTGTTGTAAAGCTAAGGTAGGTTTTTGGAACGTTTGATGAGATCCAAATACCATTGGCATCCAAAGCCAGTAATCGACGGTAAGCTAGAACCTTTTCCAACTCATCAATACTTCCATCCTTTATTTTTGTTAAGTGTAAACCTAAAGAGGTCATTAAAGATAATGAAGCAGAATGAAATACCCACATTCTATCTAGTAAAACCTTCGATGATCTAAGACAGCAGTAAATTATAGTATATGCCTGCAAAGTATCTAGAGAATGAACCATTTTTGAAGTTCTAGTTAAGGTTTCCAATTTCTCTGTCAAGAGAAAGGATAGTTCTTTGGTAAGTTTTGATTCTGGAAGTAATTGAAGCCCTGAGCACCACACAGAAAAGTATAATAGTTTGCTTCTTTTTTTGTTATGATATGAATCCCAGGTAAATAAAGGGTTGAAAAAATTAAAGTAGTGAAAAAAAGCTATTTCTGCTTGGTGAATCAGCTCTTTAACTCTATAGCCTGAAAAATGGTTTTTTATCTTCACTAATGGTACCACTCCCCGAAAGTATAGTTTGTTATTGAATAGATCAATTAATAATAATTTGCTGCTCTTTTCTAATCTCTCTGTGGTAAATCCAGTCAAAGTAAATAAGTGATAAAATTCACAACGAGTTGTAGTATTTGACAGCCACTTCTTGACAATATTATTCCAATCCCTTGTCAAAAATTTACCATTATTATCCACATTTAGCATGACAATGTTTTCAGAGAAAAACAATATGCTAGTATTTTTTTCTTTTTGTAAGATCTTTTCCTTCTTTTCTTTTTTGGTCTTCTTATCCGTTTCTTTATTTTTGCCTCTAGCTTTTACCGGAAATCTTTGGCGTGATCCAATACTAAATGTCTCTATTGTTTGGTAGCTGAAGGTTGCTTTTTTAGATAACGGTCGATCCCAACTACATATCAGCCCACTGTTGGCACAAGGTTTACATTTGGGTATTTCTTTGTTACATTTCATTTTTCGGAAGTTACATTGATCACAACTCCTATCATGAACCTTAATTAAAACACTATCTTCAAGACTTATCAATTGATTAAGCATTTTGTTAAGTTGTTTTTCATAGTTAGAAAGAATAGAACTTTTTATTTTGGCTTAGTACTTAAGGTTCTCCTCCCTTCTCTTGAATATTGATTTATTTGGATCAAATGATATTTTGTATTTTAGACTAATCGTAGCTACATTAGGTTTTATTGCTTTTTATTGGCTATAGCGAGCCTTGATTTTTTATTTTATTCGGTGTAATTTCAAATTATGCAGTACCTTTCTAAATTGGATTAAAAATATGACATTTATATTTTTATTGAGTAAGCAGTTACATTATCTATTATTGTGTAGATCAGGTTTATAGTTGTAGTAAAAAAAGACTCAATTTAAATTGAAAGACTGATAAAATGATTAAAATTTTATATTTATATTTATAGTAAATTAATATAATAGCGAAATACTAGCTTGAAATTGGAATGATAGTAAACTTAATTTTAATTAGCTATAAAACAACACACTTGATAAATATCAATTCTAAAATCGACATCATTGATAAAGAGCTCATTATCGTTATTCAAAATCTACAGTAGTTATTTTTTATTGAGAAACAGTGGAATCTTTCAAAATATAAACATGAAGCTGAATGTAATCTTAAATTTCAATAATAAAACCACTAAAACCAAAAAATGAAAATGAAAATGATTGGTTAAACGAGAAAATAAAAAACAACTTTTATATTAAAACTACTTTACATTATTTAATGGCGACTAACAGTGTAAAAAAAGCAACCCATTTTGCGTGTAATATCTTAATCTATTTTTAAGTTAAAAACTAAATTACCATTTAGATCGTACAAAAGAAGGATTAGGATTAGCTCAAGGTAGTCCAAATTATACCAAAGAGGAGGAGTTATTCCCCTTTACCAAGGGCGATATTCAATCTGTAATCTATGATCAAGGGGGCAAATATATGGCATATACCACTACTGAACAGTAAGATATTTTAAATATAAAATACATGACTCTAAAAAATAAATTAGTATATTTATACATTGTGCTGAAACATATAAAGAGTTACAAAAAATTGAAGAGAAAGATGTATTGTATATGGAATTTAGCATCGGTGGGAATTATTTAAGTATTTGGAAACGATATAAAAAAGAGGATGGAGCTGATAATTTGGTCATTTACTCAACTTTAGAGGGTGAAAAGGTTAATAGTTTTATTCAAAAAGAGAGCGAAGGTTGGAATTTGCAATGGACTTTTGAAGAAAGCTACATGGCTAGAATGGTTAATAACGAAGTACACTTTTACAGCTCAAAAAAACTTGGTGATAAAGCTCCAAGCTTCAAGTTACATTTAGAAGGTATTAAAAATTTTAGTTTATCTGCTGGAAAAGCACCTCATGTAGCTATTTTTGTGCCTGAACGTAAAGGAAGACCTGCTTTTGTTAGATTATATTCAATCCCCAATTTTACTTCACCAGTTGCTAGTAAAACTTTTTTCAAAGCTGATAAAGTACAAATGGTTTGGAATCCATTAGGAACCAATATTTTGGTCTTGACTCAAACAGAGGTTGATAAAACTGGAAAGAGTTATTATGGTGAAAGTCATCTTTATTATCTCTCTGTAGCTGGAACCTTCGATTGTAGAGTTCCTTTAGATAAAGAAGGACCAATCCATGACTTTAATTGGTCTCCTACTTCTAAAGAGTTTGCTGTCTCCTATGGATGTAAGTTATTTTATGTTTTATTATTATTTAATTTTAATAATGTTTAGTCATGCCATCAAAAACTAGTATCTTTGATCAAAGAGTTAACAAAGTACATACTTTTACTGAAACAAGTCGTAATTTCACTCGATTTAGTCCTCATGGAAAATATTTCTTATTAGCAGGTTTTGGTAACTTGAATGGAAATTTAGATATTTATGATTTGAAAAATTATAAAAAGTTAGCCAGCATAGATGGAAGTGGCAGTTCTTATTGCGAATGGTTACCAGATGGTAGACATTTTGTTACTGCTACTTGCTCTCCTAGATTACGTGTTGACAATGGGTTTAAAATATGGCATTACAGTGGAGCCTTAGTGTATGAGCTACCTATTTCAGTACTTTATCAAGTTTCCATTAGAAACCTTGATGCTGATTTGTTTCCAATGAAGCCAAATTCACAATCTCCTCCACCAAAGTCTCTAAAAGTTAAAACTAAAGTACAATCGAAAACAGCTTATGTACCACCTCACCTTAGAAACCAAGCTAAAGCTGAGCCTAAAAAAGAAAAAGCAAAGCCAAAACAAGATTCTGATGCATTGACTAAAAAAGCAGCTACTTTAACAAAGAAGCTTAAGCAAATTGAAGAGCTTATCTCTTCAGCTATGAATGGACAAACTTTGACTCCTGATCAAGTTAAGAAAGTGAAAACTAAAGTGGATATTCAAGTTGAATTGCAAGATATTCAATTGAAACTTAAAAATATTCGAATTTAAAATCAACAATAGATTAAAGAAGTTTAATTTAAAAATATATTTTTTATTATATTTAATACTTTCTATTTTTTAAAATGAAATATATTTATTATAGCTCTTAATTATTAGTTTATGTATTTTGCTATTAATTTAATTTTACTTATATTGTATGAATTTAGGCTCCTATATTAATTTAGATGCTAGCTTAAAAATGTATTAATATTAATATTAATATTAATATTAGTTTATGATAAAAGATTATAATTCTATTTATGGAAAATATGAAATTAAATTTGAAAATACTTTTTTTCAAAAGGTGCAAAATTGTTTGCTAATCATAGCCAATAAATTTTACAAATTTTCAAAAAAAGCAAAACCAAGCTGCTTACGTATAAACTAAATCAATAATTTAAAAAATAGTAAGAAAGCAACATTTAGTTTAATAAAAAAATATGAGTGGAAAGCTTAAGCCAGGAGAAGTAAATTTAGGGGTAAGTCGAGCAAAGAAAATACACTAAAAAAAGTGCCTAAAAGATAATTTAGACAACCATTATGGCCGTCCAATTTGATGGGGGCGTTGTAATTGGAGCGGATTCTAGAACTACCACTGGTAGTTACATTGCGAATCGAGTCACTGATAAGTTAACTATGGTACATGATAATATTTGGTGTTGTCGATCAGGTTCTGCTGCTGATACTCAAGCAGTAGCCGATATTTTACATTATTATTTACAGTTATATGAGTAAGTTTATGGCTTAATTTTTAAATTTATAGATTTAGATCAAATTTTATAGAGTCCAACACGGAGAAGCCCCAACAGTTAAAATAGCTGCTACTTTATTCCAAGAAATTTGTTACGGTAATAAAGATAATTTAAGTGCTGGTATTATTGTTGGGGGTTGGGATAAACTTGAAGGCGGTTCTGTTTATTCTATTCCTTTAGGTGGTTCTTTACATAAACAACCATTTTCTATTGGAGGTAATCAAAGATCAATATGAAAGTAATTAATTCTAATATTTTTTAGGCTCTGGTTCAACTTTCATCTATGGATATTGTGATGCCGCTTATAAAGATAATATGAATGAAGATCAATGCGTTGAATTTGTAAAGAATGGTATTTTGGAGATAATATTTTTTTAAAATTTGATACTTATTTTATTTAATTTAGCTGTTACTTTGGCTATGTCTAGAGATGGTAGCTCCGGTGGTGTTATTAGATTAGCAGTTATTACTAAAGAAGGTGTAAGAAGGATTTTTGTTCCTGGAAATCAATTACCAGGTAATATTAATAATAATAATAGTCAGTATAAAAACTTAATATACTTTTTAGCTTTCTATGAATAAAC
Organism: Batkoa obscura; assembly: GCA_030770535.1. Taxonomy (NCBI): domain Eukaryota; kingdom Fungi; phylum Entomophthoromycota; class Entomophthoromycetes; order Entomophthorales; family Batkoaceae; genus Batkoa; species Batkoa obscura. The sequence goes on from JASVEC010000032.1 coordinate 291,971, forward strand.
TGTAGCTTCACGACTTTATATGTTAATTTTTATTTAAATTTATAATTTGGGCTTTATAATAAATAGCACTGAATTGGATAAAATATAATGATAGGTCTAACATTTTGTACACTTTTAAATTTTAGGTACTCCCATACTGTCTGATGGATTTTATTTGAGTATAATCTAAACTCCATTATTATACATTGCCTTAGTTGTTGTTCATTTTCATTAAGCAATTTAATCTTTTAAACTAGGAAGGAGTATAAAATAGCTTAGGTATACGAATACATAGAGTATAGCTAATATATAGGATTAAATCTTATATAAATAAAGGAATAAAGAAATAAAGGAATAAACGAGGTTTTAACCGGTATCTTAAATGGAATATTCTAGGCAACGCAATTAACTATGTAAATAAAATGTTTACGAATTTAAAATTATTTTAGCTATTTTTTATACTTTAAATAATTGTAGCTTCTAATTTACAATTTAAACTAGATTATTATCTTTTTTTGGTTCCAAATCAGGTTCTCGAAAATGAGAAGGTTTTCTTATCTATCCTTTATTTTCTGTTTATAATTCAACTGAACCAGTAAGCCCATGATCTTACAGAAATAACATATTTAGTCGTCTTACAGGTATAGTTTCTAGCTCATTGCTTTTATCTGTTTTGTAATTAGGTTTGGAATAAATAGACTCAATACAAGGCATTTGTTTTTGAAAATTTGTATAAAAAAATCAAGTTTTAAAAAATAGTTATTTTTTATTATATAAATTTAAAAATTAAAAAAATCATTTAGACTTTAGAACAATAGTCTTTTCAAGTTATTTTTTAAATAATTTTTACTTAGAAAAATAGCTTGTAAAAAAAGAACCAATTTTGCAAAAATCTATTTTTAATTTTAAGTTTTATATAACTTGTTAATGTTTTAAATTTAAAAAACAAAAGCTTTTATATATTGAAACATTAAAAAAAAAATCTTTTAAAATTAGTTTAAAAACTAAAGCTTTATGCGAAAAACAATAGCTGTCTTATTTTTTCATTACAAATAACATAAATTTTTATATATAATGACTTATCACTCTATATTCTCATTTACAATAAACGACTATTTTTAAATTAATTTGTGAAATGAATTAATTTTATTTTATTTGCAGTGCATTTAAGGGGGGAAAGATTGAAATCACTTCTTAATGCTTAAATTGGAATTACCATTTTTTTTATGGTAACATTCAAATGACATTTTAGAAATGAATAAATAATCAATTGCAACAGTGGTGTAGCCTCAAACTCAGTCTAAAGTATGCATAAGTAACATACTTGAGATGAGCTCATCAACTTTTATTGGCTGAATTAGGATAAGTTATGTTTTGGTTCAGCATTTAATTGGTAAATTTGACCCAATCAGTTGCTCTTTATTTCAATTAATTGAATGCGCTTCTTTTAAAATACTAATAACAAAGCAGATTCAAAATTTATCTTTTTAGTAGTATTAGCCTTAGTGTAATTTTCAAATTTATATACCTTAATAGATACTATTGTAGTATTTTTGTAAAATATTTATATTTCATATTTCATTTTAAAAGTATATAATAAATTAAAAAACAAATCGATTATTGTTCTATTCTAAGCTTAGTTGATCAAATAAATTAGATAAACCTTACCACTTAAAGGGTTTTGTAAGATTAAAAAAGATTCAACTATTGAACTGCATTATAAATAAACTATATAAGTTATGTCGGAATCAAAGACAATAAACCCAGAAAATCAAGTTAAAGCGAGTAATAAGTAAGTTCTATTTTTCCTATTTTATAGATTTCAAATGTTAAATTGTTTATTTTAGTGAAGACGAATTACTACCATTTCCGTCTTTACCACCTAATACTACTGGTAATTTAATATAGTTACTATCACTTTAGTAAATTAATACATCTTTTAGAATCTTCTACTCACCAACGTCCTAAACCAAGATTAAATGTTGTAAGAAGGGGCAGAGCAGATACATTACCCCCAAGCTTTAGCTATAGTTTTCCATTTTCTCCGCCTCCACCTCCACCAGGATTAAAAAATTCAAACTCAAATTCGGATTTAAAAGCTATATCAACATCTTCTATACCAACCCCAAAATCAATACCTTCTTTAGGTCGTACCAATAGTAGTGGTAATCGAATGAGAGGAGCTACATTTTCTGTTCCTCCTTCTTCTTTACCTCCTCAATTTGCTCACCCCAATCCTTATGGTTCCTTTTATTCCAATAATTCATTACCTTCAATGAAAGGTGGTTTACAAGCAGTAGATGAGTCGGAACAAGCTATTATTAAACATTTGGGATTAGATGATCATGATAATGGTCCAAATGAACAAAAACGTAATTTACCAGAATCTAAAAGTAAGTTTTTATATTAAAATTAAGAAATTTATATTCATTTCTTTAATTTAGCGATAGCAGCCTTGAAAAATTTGGGTAGAAATCGATCACGATCTTTTAATGTAGCAGGAAATTATAACGATTCACAACAAATGAATAATAATCCACCCAATATTAATACAACACCACCTCAACCAAGACTTACTTTACGCCAAGCAAGAGCAAGAGCTATTTCAGTTGGTTTTTTAAATCAAGAAGAGTTGTTTGATGCATTTCCAGAATTAGATGCTTTAATTGATTCGGATGATGAAAAAAATAGTCATTTACAAATAAGCCAAAGAATTCAAGAAGAAACTTCATGGGCGAGTCAAGATTATGAAGATGAATATAATGAAATGGCACCTCCACCATTACCTTCTAGATCTCTTTGGGTAGGGAATTTAGACCCTAATGTATCTTCCAATGATTTATTGGCCTTATTCTCACCTTATGGTCCTATCGAATCATTAAGAGTCTTGCCTGAAAAAGAATGTGCTTTCGTTAATTTTCACAGTTTAGAAGATGCTATTAAAGCTAAAGATGATATGCAAGGTGGTAGAATGGGGAGTTTAAATATTCGTATTGGTTTTGGTAAAGCTGATCCTACTTATGCTACTACTACTGAAGTACAAACTACAAATCCAACACGTGCCTTGTGTAAATTTAATTATTTTTTAATACTTGTTTTATTAATAATTTATTAATAATAATTTATTTAGGGATTGGTAACATATCTGCTTCTACTTCTTCAGCTATTTTACAATCTATTTTTTCTAATTTTGGTATTGTTGAATCAGCACGAGTTTTAGTTCACAAAAATTGTGGATTTGTCAATTTTACTACAGTTGAAGCAGCACAAAAGGCACGAGATACAATGAATGGAAAAGAAATATCTGGATCAGTAGTAAGAATTGGATATGGCAAAGCACCACCACCTGGAGAAACAAGTAACAAAACGAATCGACCAATTAATCCAATACCATTAAGCCAATTAGGTATTCAATTAGATGAAGTTCAAAGTCCAATTTCAGATAATTCATTTAATGAAATTAAAGGAAATAAAGAAAACAAAGAAGATAACATGAATCAGTTAGAAGAGAGCATTAATAAAATGAAATTGGAAGAAAATATTAATAATCCTAATTATGGGGTTTATGAAAATGGTAATTTATTGGGTATGGATGGTAAGTAATTTATTTTTTATTTCATTTAAAAATATAATAATAATTTTTATTTATTATCAATAGAAAAATTAGTTAGTTTTCCATATAAATCAATTGTACCTAATTTACCTAATAATGAAATTCGAATCGATCAAAATACTTTAAAAGAAAAACGTAAAGGTTTGGATGGTCATGTTCATTCGGATAATTATAATAGAATATTTGATGAATTATTTGAACTTGCAGTGGAATTGTGTACAGGTAAATAATAATAATAATCAAATCTATAACAACTTAACTTAACTTAACTTTCAATAATCAAACTAAACTTAGATTATGTTGGTAATACAATAATTCAAAAAATGATGGAAAAAGGAGATATTGAACATCGAACATTATTAATTAAAAAAGTATCACCATATATGGCATCAATTGGATGTCATAAAAATGGAACTTGGGCAATACAAAAAATGATTGATTGTGCAACAACTGATGAACAGGTAAATTTAATTTATTAATGATTAATAAAATCAATATTAAATAATAATAATTTATTTATTTTAATTTTTTAGTTTAAGATTATATCAGAATCTTTAAAACCGTATACACCTCCATTATTATTGGACCAATATGGTAACTATGTAGTACAATGTTGTCTCAAATTTGGACCCAAATATAATCAATTTATATTTGATGCTATTCATGCAAGATTTTGGGATATTGTTCATGGTCGATTTGGTACTAGGGCAGTACGAACTTGTTTAGATTCTAAATTTAGTAATAATCAACAGAAAGTAAGAAATATTTATAATTTAATTTATGTTTTAATTTAATAACAATTAATTAATAATTTTAATAAAATAAATAGAAATTAGTAGCTATTGCTTTAGTTAATCATGGACTATTTTTATCAACGGATGCTAATGGATCTATATTAATAACTTGGCTATTAGATACAAGTACAGTATCTGGACGCTATCGTAGTTTAGTACCTCAATTTTCAGTTCATTTGCCTGTCTTATGTACTCATAAATTAGCTTCATTAACTATATTAAAAATTATTAATCAACGAATTGAACCCGATGCACGAGAGAATTTAATTGAAGCTATCTTTTTTACCGAAGATGAAAGTGTACTTGAAGCTGTTTTATCGGATTCTAACTATGGTTTGGGATTAGTACAAAAAATATTACAATCTAGCTGTATTTCTATGGAAACTAAAGATAAGATTGCTGATAAAGTAAGATTAACTTTAAATCAATTACAATTAAATCATAATCATATTTATGGTCAATTAATTAATGATTTGGCTAATCATAATAATGAAAATGAAAATAATATGAATTCCAATAATAATGGGTTCTATTAATATTGGAAAGAGGTTTTGTATAGGATGAATAATGAGGTTTTTTTATAAAGATATACATATAAAATAAGGATTGTTTACTTTTTATTGTTATTTTAGTTTTTATATTATTAAGATTAATAGCTTTGAAAAGATCTACTATTTTGTATTTTAATATTTTAATATTTTAATATTTTATTTATATTTTATAATTAGATTTCAAATTCAATAAATAACTAAAAGTGATATTTTAACTAATAATATAACCTCTATTTTTGGAATATATTGAGTTAAATTTAAGTATATATTTAAAATAAAACCTATCAAATTTATTACACCTGAAAGCTTGTTAATTTTTAGTTAAGATGATGTCACCATATTATAGAAAATCTACATCAATTTCAAAAACTTTCATTTCTCATTTTTATTTTAAAATTTGTTAAACCAATACTTCACTTAATTTCTAATATTCAATTCAATGACATTTACCAATTTAAAACCGTTAATTGAAAAAGAAGTACTCACTTTAAAACCCTCGACTTTACTTAACTTAACTTTAGCCCCTTATTTACCCAAATCAGAAAATTTTAATTCAACTTTAAAATTCGATACTCCATTACCATATAATTATCATTTAGCTTACTTTTTCTCTCAACATCTGGAATCAAAACTGGCCAATGATGGTTATGATTTAGATCACTTTCCTAAATCCCGTAGGATAATGTGGCATAGTGGAAGGTTATTATATACTCACAATAATCTTATGAAATATGGACAAGAAGTTTCATGTCAAACTTCTATTATTAAAGAGGATAAGATTATTAGTAGTAATTATAAAAAGGAATTAGTTAAAGTAATGAAACAAAAAGAATATTTTAATCAAATGGGACATTCAATGACGGAGATTCGAAGTTTAGTTTATTTTGATGGGGAAGATAAATTTCACATGAAAGTCAAAGAAAACGGAAAAGAAATTGAAGTGGAAGAAGGGGAAATGAAATTTAGTTTAACAACTAATCCTGTTTTATTATTTCGATATTCAGCATTGACATTTAATGCACATCAAATTCATTATAATTCCAACTATGCTAAAATGGAAGGTTATCAAGGTAAGTCATTTATTATATATTAAATATTATAATTTTAATTCGACTTTGTCACTAATAATAATCGTTGATAGATTGTTTAGTTCATGGACCTTTGACTATTACATTTGTATTAAAATTAATGGAACATTTTAAAACTATTAATGGAGATGATAGACAAATCTTAGATTTCAATTATCAATTAATTTATCCACTATTAGTTAATCAACAAATTCATTTTTATATTAAGAAGTTAAATAATCATCAATTAAGTTGTAAATTTTATAATCAATATTATCAATTATGTGGTAAATGTACAGCTATACTTGATTAATAGAAAAGTAAATAAAGATAATAAATAATAAATAAAAATAATAAATAAATCAAATTCCATTTATATTCCTCTTCTTTCTTTTTTCAAAATTAAAAGTTTGTTTATTCTTATAATAAAATAGTCTCTTGTTATCTCTACGCTTTAGTACTATTATAAACCTTTTTAAAGAGTCTTGAATATCCAATATACCCTGACACAATACCAGCAAAGTGCATAATTTCAATATTCTTATTAATATGAAACAAATCATAACCACAGAAGATCATATCCGATAAAATTTTAACAAAATTCACTTTGATTGTATGTAATTCATTATTAATTAATGAATCTCTTTTATCTCCTTTTTCTTGAATTTCAATCTCTTTTTTGATCTTGAAATATTTCATTACATGAAGATATAAATCGATAGATAAACTAGTCCACCATAGTTTAATTGACCAAGTTTTAACATAAGTACCAAATTTACTATCTACAATCTTATATTTAGATAAACAGAATAAATCATCTGTAATTGCATTAATCATTTCACTAGTCGTCTTCACCATAATTAATCCATAATTCTCTTTTTCCACTGCTCCCATAGCAGTATTAGGGTTGAATCCTTTTCCTTGAAGTAAATAAACCAATTTAGCAAAAAAAGAAGTAAAATTCATTAATCTCACAATCTTTCTTGCATCACCAAACATTTTCATTACACCATCAATACGCTCATGATGTTCTAATAACATTTGTTTTTTACGTAATAATGTAATCATGAGGACGGATAACGTATATTGAATCACTTTCATACTTTTATCTCGTCCATCAGTATATGTAAGAGTAGTTGCAATCACATTGAAGAGTTTACTTACATTGTTAAGTCCGGACGAGGCAATTAATTGTTGAAGTGGTTTGTTATTGGCGAGATAAGCAGAGACGCTGTTTTCGATGGATGACATTATATATTAAATCAATTACTAATTTAAAACTGAAGGTTAACGCATTGGTATTTAAAGAAAGTTTTATAATAGTTGATAGTATATGGACTTACTTTTTTATTATTTTTTAATTAAGTTTATTTTAAATTATTAAAATATAGTTACTTTAGATTTCAATTCTTTTAAAAATATAAAAAAATTTCAATTTTAATCCAGTTGAAAACTGATAATAATTTAAGCCATTGATCAAGTTGAATTGATTCTGATATCTAATTGGCACTAATTAAAATCCGAATCAAAGTCATTAGCCAATAAAAATAAATAATTTTAACATACTTTGAAACTAAATGAGATCATTGAACTTTAGTTCTAAAAATTATTAAACATTTGAAAATAAGAACATAAAAAAAAATAGCCACATAAAATTTGATTAAAAAAGTAGACAATATAAGTTTCAGTTTTCTATTCAACGATACTAACAATTGTAATTCTTTATTCTTCTCTTTATTTTCTAGGTACTTCAATTAAAATATAATACCCTATTTTAAATAGAAAAAATAGCTAAAAACTTTAATTATTATATTTAATACATTACAATGCTTTCTATTAAAGTGAGGATAAATTCTGTTGATCTCACCTCTTATAAAATCTATTGAACCTAAATAGTTCTTTAAACTCTTATCTTAAGTATATTGTAAATTCTATAACAATAATAATAAACTAGTTAATGACAAAAAAAGCGGAATTCAACCAGTTGTCTTTCTTTTTAGTATCATCCTTTTGTTCAGTTTATTGTTCAAGCATAGCCGTTTTTGGAATAAATTCGATATAAGGATATTTTTTGATTTCATCACTTTTTCCATTTTTTAAGTGCTGTTTGAGTGGAAAAATTGTTAGTAAAATTCAAACAAAAAAATGCATCCCCATACAGTGGTTATTGTTAAATAACCCTGTAACATTGCTATACTAATTCACTTATAATTAGATTTGAATTAAAACGTCAAGGATATTGAATAATAAATAAAGTAATTTTAATAGCTCTAATAAGAATTTATATCATTATTCTAATGGTAATTAATAACATATTTGAAGTAAAAGATTAATTTTATTATACAAATATTTAATGAATTAGAAATCGGAATGCCTATTTTCACGAACTAGCATGAGTTGATTTTTAAGCTTATTAAAATATAATTAAAAGTAAACTTTATTAAAAAATAAAATGCTAGTTAAAAATAAGCAAAAAAAAGTAGCTAGGATAGAAGTGAGAGGGAGGGGAGTGTAATAGAACAAAAAAAAGATAAGTAGAAATAAAAAATATTTCTATCTTTTAATTTAAATTTAACCCATTAACATCTTTAATAACCTCTTCCAGTTTGTTATCTTTTTGATTCGGATTTAACATGGTTTCTTCTTTTGTTTTTTCTACTTCTTCTTCTATTGTTATCTCGATTCCTTCTTTTTTTAAAGAGTTTTTTTTTTTTTCGGAATTCACTTTAGAAAACTCATCCTATTTAAAAATTAATATTAAAACTACATTTACTATTTAGAATATTATTTTTAAACAAATTGAATATTGACACTTAATTACTAAATTATTTATGTTGTTTATGAATTTTTGTTAGAATGGTTGCAAAAAAACCTTACCTCCCATCCTAATTTCTTAACTAATAATTCAATTGCTTCATCACAATCTCCAATATATTTATAATGTTTATTTCCTGGATTTTTCTATTTTAAAAAAATAAATTAATACTTATATCATACAATCATCTTTATCCATAATAATAACAGTTATAAAATGAAAATGATTATTATATAAGATGATAATAGTAATAATAATAATAATAACTTACCATACCATGATTACCAAAGAAATATTCCAAAGAATCTTCTTTATTAATTAATAATATAGGTGTTTTATCCGGTATATTTAATAAAATATTATTAAATGGAGCCACGGATAATGAAGTACCTAAAATTATTAATAAATCACAGCGCATGTGGACCTAATGTTCAATCCCATTAGTTTTAGTTTCATAACAATAATAGTAATAACAATAAAATGAAATCCATTAAATGAGCAGATTCTTTTAATCTAAAACACTCACCTCATGACTTTCCACAAAAAATTTGGGTGGTAAACCTTCCCCAAAAAACACAATATCTGGTTTAATGTAATTTTCACATTTAGGACAACATTGAATTTTCATTTGTCGTACTTGTTCCACATATTCGCTTGTCTCACATTTATAGTTACATTGAATACATTTACTTGTTCTCATATGACCATGAGCTTCAATAAGTAGCTTTGGGTTGATTCCTGCTTGATATTCAAGACCATCAATGTTTTGTGTAAATAGTTTAACAAGAAGGTTTTTATCTTGTAATAATTTCAAAAAATGGTGAGTTTTACTTGGATTATATCCAGAGGGTAATAATTCTTTCATTAATAAATAAAAAGGTTGTGGGTTTTCCTAGAGGAGCAAGGGGTTAATAAAGATTGTATTATTATTACTATTATTATTCAATTATTTTTTTGTTTGTCTTTTATAGTTGTTTTGATAATCATTAATAATGCTTATTTTTTGTTATGTTTAAATAAAAGTTGATCTTACTTCAAAATATTCTAAATCAAATATGGCTTCTGGATAAGGTAAATTATAAGCTTCTAATTGAGCATATAATCCAGTTTTAGGACTACGAAAATCAGGGATACCTTAATAGTCAATAAAGATAAACAAAAATAGAACTTTTTAATTATGTTGTTAAAAATTAATTGAACTATATTAACTTACCACTTGAAGTAGATATACCAGCTCCACACATAACAATGATATCTTTGACTATTGGAGATAAAATAAGTAATGTTTTAAATTTAAAAATATATATAAAAAAAACACTTTTATCAAATAGATTACCTTTTTTTGTTTTTATTAATTCTACTATTGCATCAATATCCTTTTGATTTTTCAAAATTTGATCAAGATTAACAGGAGTAGAGCTTTGTTCTAAATCCATGGTTGGAAATTCATTTAAATCTTTGATATGAATGTTATCTGGCTTTTGACCATTAAGTTCTTCGGTTGAGATGGGATTGCTGGACATAATAATATTGTATATTTTTCTGCTTTTTAAATCTTTGAATATCGAGTTTATTGTATTAAAAGAGTTGAATTTTTGATTGTGGAGAAATTGAATGAGGTAGTTTCTTAAAATTGGAAATTTGAAAATTTTGAAGTTGAATTAATAAAATTAATAGAAAAGTTCACTAAGTTACGACTTGAAAAAAATCGCGGTTGACTTTTTATTGACTAAAAATATACGCTTATAGGGCAATAATTCGCTCGAATTTTCCCCCTTTACTCAATTAAATTCACTAACTTTAATCTTAATAAATTCTTAATTTTTTCAATATTAAAATAGTAACTTAATAATAAATAATTCAAAAAAAACAATTGTACAAAAGATCATATTTATTAACAGAGCTTATAAAACTATAAATACATATAATAAAAGAAAAAGTTTAATTTTTCTTAACGCTCCCTATCCAACATAGATAGCTACCTATCATCTATCTTATCTCTCTCCATTTGTTAACTTGGCTCATTATTACTCTCAACTTAAGCCATCTCCTCCCATTTATTTTTTAAATATAAATTAATTTTATCTAATTTACTCTGGTTAACAATTTTAACCCCAACTTTAAACCAACCCATAATTGGTCTATGATCAGAGCAATTAATTTCAATTCGATTATATTTATTACATTTGATATTTTTTGATTTAATTAATATTCTATCGCAATAAGCAGGTACTCTTTTTTTTTCACTTGTATCATAATTATTTGTATATAAATCATATTTATAGGTTGGATTAAATAAGATTTCTTCTTCTTTAAAATTATCTAATAAAAATGGAAGAGGGCTATTTTTTAATTGTGTTAATTGATCAAATTGTATTAATTGAGAATAGTCTTTATAAGATATTAGATTTTTGACTGCTTGCTGATCTAAATTAATTCGATAATTTAAATCTCCAGAGAAAAATAAATGTTCATAATTTAATGGTTCAATGCCTTCTTGTTTATTTAAATAAATCAATTCTTCTTTTTTAATTGTTGGCCAAGGCACTGAAATTGGTCCTGTTCTTATATAAGAGGAATTGTAGTTATTATTATTTGTTACTGCTGTTGTAATAAATTGAGATTTTTTTAATATATTAAATATATCTTGGTTTCGATTACTAATCTCTTTTTGACCCGCAGCAAGATGACAATTAATAAAACAAAAACTAGAATCATGTAATAAAAACTTAACTAGTATACCCCCCTTATTACCATGTAAGCCACCAAATCCAGTTTTATTAATTACACATTCCAACAAGTGAATTTGAGATTTTAACTCTGATTTAATGATAATTAAACTAAATAAACCAATCATATTTTCACTTATTAATATTTCATAATCCATTGAATAATTTTGTTGTATAAAATTTAATAATTGAATTTTCCATTCATTGTATCGACTACTTATCATTCTTTCTTTCTTTTCTTCTTTACGTTGAAATATACTTTCTATTAATTAATAAAATATGAATGTAAATAAATAGAAAATTATTAATATAGTATAATAATAATAATAATAAGCTTACTTGCAGTTACTTTTTTACTATCTAAATTAACTACTTCTTGAAATCCAAATACAATTATATCTGGTAATCCATCACCAATCCATTCTAATAAATAATCAGAATTCTTTGAGTTTATTACTTCTTCTGGTTTATTAGCACCAACATTAAATGAACAGATTCTCAAATCAATTTCTTTATAATTACTATACTCTTTTGATAATTTTTGTAATTGAATTACTAATAATAAAATAAATAAATAAATAAATAAATAAATATAAATATTATGTTTATTTATAATAAACTTACTTTGCCAATCATATGTTAAATTACCGTCCCAAAATTTAAATTGACCTTGTTCACAACTAGAATAAACTAAACTTGAATTATTACTGTAATTTTCAATCTCTACATTTGTACTTAAACATTGAATTGAATTTGTGTGAGCTTCAAATTGTTTAATTAAGTTCAAACCATGATTATTAAAATTTAAAATATAAATTTTATTTACTGCTACTAACCATAAGAAGGTATTTTTAACCAATAATAATTGTTGTATTTTATAATTACATATTGTCAATGTATTAATTAACTCAAATGTATCTTGATGATATATACTTAATTTACCATCTTGATGGGCAATTAATATAATTTCTTTTTTTATATAATTTAATATACCCGTTATATTAGCTTGATTATAATTTAGATTAATTTTGTTTGTTAATTCAATTTGTTGATAATCTAATTGAAATATTAGTATTGTTTTTCCATAACAGTACCATAATTTATTATCTTCTGTTATTATTATATTATTGTTAATTTCTACAGAATGATTATTATTATTTAATGTATTTTCATAAATAGTAAAATCCAACTTTAATTTAATATTTTCGTTTAAATCCATTAAATTAAAATAATAGATGATTGATTGATTTGTAATTGAAATTAACTCCTCCTTATTATTTAATAGATTCATTATAAATGTCATATTCTTTTTCTTTCTTAATATGTAATATTGTTTTAACTCTAAATCCCATAGTATTAGTAACCCATCATTAAATCCAATTAATATTTTATCCTTCGTTTTTAAATAATTAAAGCTAATGATTTCATTATTATTATTTATAATTCCCATCAAATGACTATTAAAATTAATTTCTTTTAATAATCCACTTGTTGTTATATCATATAATTTTAACTGTTGGTTAGTAGCTACATATAATTTCCCTCGAATCGTTAATGAACATCGATTATTTCCTTTGGAAAATAAATCTTGATATCCAATATAAGGTAATGTTGGATTATTTTCATTTTCCATATATACTTTGTTACTTCTCTTTAATACTTCTCGCCATTGTGAATGATTTCCAATACCACTGTAATTACTTTGATGTCTGATTGAAGGTTTACTACTTAATTGGGGTTTACTATTTGCCTGATTTAACTTTGGTTTAGGTGGTAACATTGGTTTATTAGTTGTTGTTGTGCTGTTGACAATTACATTAAGCTTTGGTTTACTAGGTAACTCTGGCACTTTTCTTTGAGTCCCTAAACTTCCACTACTTTCCGTCGTAGAGCCAGTACTATTTTCCCTTGACATATATACTTTATTAATTACTTTTGGTGAATTCAAACCAACATTTATTTGTGGTATTTGTTTATTAATTCCCGTACTCAAGTTGCTCGTCCCTGTAGAACTAGTACTGTTTTCTCGTGACATCAATATTTTTCTAATAACATTAGATGAATTTAAACTTGAATCTATCTTTGGTATTTGTTTTTTGATTCCTAAATTTACATTGCTTTCTCCAACACTATTATCCCTTGGCATGTTTATTCTATCGATTACTTTTGGTGAACTCAGGCTGACATTTATCTCTGGTATTTGTTTTTTGATTCCTAAACTTCCATTACTTTCCTCTTTATATCCACCGCTATTTTCCCTTGACATACTTACCTTAGTAATAATTTTTGGAGAATTTAATGTCGAGTTGGTTGTAAAACTTACTGGTGAAATAACAGTATTAATTCCTTCGGTCCCTTGTCCACTTTCACTTTCATCAAGAAATGGGTTTTCGATTTCCATCATATGTTTTAATTGAATTTCTGGTTTCTTTTTAAAGCTTTGTGGTTGAAATAATGCCCCTTGTTCAAAACTAGGTTTTGGTGAACTATTGTTCTTCATCTTTGGTAAAATCCCTTGGATCATGACTGCTCCTTTTGGGTCGAGAGTTGGGCTATGTGAATGGGGTTGAAGGGTTGTGGAATTGTTTAATTTCAACCGTTCAATACGTTGTCTTACGGATAAGGTTTCTTCCATTTTATATTTTGCGGTGCTTTTATTTATTATGTTAATTATTTAAGATATTATTTAGATTACAAAAAAAATAAAGGGTAAACTGTCCAACTTTACTTATTTTTACAATTATTCCATTATTATTCCCTTAAATTCATATTTCCCCACTGCGAAGCTTCAAGTTACCCCTAAGTTTGAATTTTAATTCATGCTAAAAGTTGATTGGTGAGAACTAATTTAAGGAACCAAGAACTTTTGGTAAAAGAAAAAAATTAATTGTGAAATTAATATAGCATTGATAGTAATATAATATTAATAACAGTAATATAATAATGGGAGCAGTAGTATAACGACACAAGTATTAATATAATAGTAAAAATTTACTAATAATAGTGACACTTAGATCAATATAGAATAATTGTTGGTCAAAGAAATTCTTTAATCATTTACTAAGAATTTCATTAAATTATAAAAATAACTTTTAAAATTAACCTAATAGAAAAAAAGTACATAGCGCTATTTTTAGCTCTTATTTTATAAATAAACATCCTACGATTATTAACTAAATTATTATTATTATTTTTATATTGATGATGTTATGTTTCTTATTGTGTTTCATCATATGTGGATATATTTTTGTTTAAGAATTTTACCAACAGTATTTCCACTCAAATGGCGCTTAGAAAACGGAAAAAATAATGAAGTCAAAAAAAACACTCTCATATTGTGATGTTTTTTGGTTTCATTACTTTTTCGATTTTCTAAGCGCTATTTGAGTGGAAATACTGTTGGTAAAATTCTTAAACACAAAAATACATCCCCATATATTCTTTTTGTCATATATATATTTTAAAATATAATGCATTTTAATTCCCTTAGAGATAGTATCATAATTAAGTAATAAAGAATAATATTTTAATAAACTTTTTTAGAGCAAAATGCATTTTTTATTCTACATAATATTAAAAACTAGATTATTACATTAAGTAAGGGATTGTAATTAAATAATAAAACTGATCTAGCTATTAATTAGTGTATATCAATTAATAGTCAAAATACATATTATAATAAAGCCTTTTAACATCATAAATATAATGCTGTTATCTTCAAAATAGACAAGTTCCTGCCATTAAGTAGATATAAGATTTATTCAAATATTGACTTGTAATCAATATCAGCTATTCAAAAAAATATACCTTATTTAGCTCAGGACTTTTTTATTCAACTAAATTTAATTTAGACTATAAAAGTTAGCTATAAAAGTCCAAAATGAAAATTTATAATAGTTTATTTTGTATGGGTAATATATTGAGCAAATGGATCATTATCTGGATCCTTGTTGGGTGTATATTCTATAATCTTTGAAAACTCATCAGCCTCATTATCATTTTTCATCAATGATAATATATAAAAGGCAGCATCTATACCAGCAGTGACACCAGAAGAAGTAATAAATTTTTTGTGATGAACCCAGCGAGCATTAGTATGCCAATTAACCTCTGGAAACATTGGGGTGTATTTCGTATAAAGTAACTTATTTGTTGTAGCTTCATGACCATTTAATGCACCCGTTTTAGCTAATGCTACTGCCCCAGTACATACTGAAAATACAACTTTCGATTTTTCGATTAATTTTTTATAATCTTCGATAAATTCTTGATTTTCAATCAAATTATCTACACCAAAACCACCAGGTATTACTAATAAATCCCAATCTTTTTCAATTGCTTGTTTCATACTTAATTCAATATTAAATGACATAGTTTTAAACATTGAATATACTGAAGAGTTGGATTTAATTCCTATAGTTTCAACGGACACTATATCAGGTTGTCCTCCTAATACCTCCATTGGCCCAATTAAATCCAACATTGTAAACTCTTCATATAACATTGCTCCTACCTTATACTTTGGTTGTTTTGGGAAATAAGGCTCAATTATATCTACAATAAAAACATAAAAACCTGATTATATATTATTTCATACACTATTTACTTTTAGAGTCACTTGAGATCATGTTATATGAACTATACTCAGCACAATGTACAACGGTTAATAAAGTAGCTAAAAGTTTTAAAATTCGTACCATTTTTTAACACACTGAATTAAACTAAACTCAAAGTAAATTTTTGTTTGTTTATATTCTTTATATTCATGCTTTGCTGTTGCCTATCTTTTTTTTTTACCAGCCACAACTAACTATCATTTAACCATTATTTCAGATTTTTTTTGGGATTGATTGGGTATTTCCAACTTATTTGTAGAGGCTGTTTTATTCTATTAAGCTGTTTATTAAATTATCATAAATAATGACTTTAATTTATTTTTAGATAGCTTCAATGCTCATTAAAATTAATATTCACTCGATAGTCGCGCGATTAACTAAATATTCATTCTTTTTAAAATATATGTTTGTGATAATGTAGCTATTAAATTTATACATGATTATCACTTAATCTGCCTTTCTTATTAACCCTACTCTATTTATTATCAGTTTTTCCGTTTGTTTTATTTTAAAATTGCCTACACTTTTTCTCAAAGCATTTGCCATGCTATACACTAGTAGGCATACTTTTATATTTTCTTTTAGTAGATCAAGTTCAGTCTAATTTATAGATAAAAAATAAGGAAAAAATAAGAAATAGTAAACTTACTAATAAGATATTCAAAGATTATAAAATTACTTTCATTAGACTCTTGAAAGACTTGCTATTACTCTGCTTTAGAATTTGATGATTTTCGATTCTATGTTTTTTAAAGATAATAGTTTGCAAATTTTTTAAAAATGTGATTTTTCTTATTAATAACCTACCACTCGACTCCATATGGGAGTGTTTTTTTTAACTTCATTATTTTTTCCATTTTTTAAGCGCTATTTAAGCGGAAAAATTGTTAATAAAATTCTTAAACACAAAAATACATCCCCATATTTTATCTGATACTTAAGTACCGGACTTGATCTGCCAAAAAAGAAACATAGAAAAAATATATATAATACATCTAATATGCTAAATATTTTGACAAAAGGTATATTTCAAAGTTATATTAAAAATTTATTAGCATTAATATAATCTAATTTATAAAAGTTCAGATGAATCTAATCTAATATACACGCCTTTCAACTTTTTTCAAGCTATTTAGTGATAATTTCATAATTAAATTATTTTTACATTTTTTAATGTCTAAGCTTTGTAATTTATCAAATTTTGGTCTAAAATTTGTCCTTAAATACGCAATTTATAGTCTATGAAAAAATGAAAAAGATGTTATCTAAATTAGGATATCTTTGACAGCTTATGATTAACTAGGCAACTATCCACCTTTTGAGATTATAAAATTTCTGAATTAAAGCTTAAAGTTGTCAATTTGTCTTTACTAGTCATTGCCTTAAAAAGTATAACAAAAGTGTTTTATTTAATGTATAAGACTAGGTTAAACATTCTAATCTTTAAGCTTTTCTTATTTTTGTGGTTAATATAAGTCAACTTCTATTAAAAATGGATGATAAATGAAACCAAAAAATGTCCTTAAATTGAGTATTAATAAAAAAAGTTATCCTAATTGAACTATTGTATTTAGGTACTTTTTATTTCAATTTATTTCAATTAGTTATCATTCTAATGTGAAATCTGGTACTCAGGGTTTGGAGTCAAGAACAGCTATTGCTGGGTTGACTACACTGTAAGTCGAAAGGTCTTAGTTTATGTGACTAAGATAGACTTGGGTTATGAGGAATAGCATGTAATAGGTTACAAGCTATATAAGACAAATAGAATAGATAATACTAATGTAAAATCTAGGTAAAATACTATTAAGAAAACTTAGTGGCTTTATTAAATGTTCGAGATATCAGGGATTAATTCAGTTAAAAAGCCTCGAACTATTATACTCTGTAAACTCTTTTATACTCTGAAAAGTATAAGTATCAAAATGAGAAGATAATATTCTTTTGGGTGGAACTAGAAATTCTCATAACAAATCAAAATAATTAACCATGGGACTGATAAAGCGATATTTCACAGCCTTAGATTAATATAAATAGTTGCTAAAATTGATACAAATAGACTGCAATGTTTATATAGTATGCTTTTACTTATTGTATTGATTTTTAAAAATTCTGTTTTAAAGTTTAGCTATAAAGGCTTGAATTTTGTCTTTATTTTAATAAAAAGTAAAATCAGACCATACCTCTATATATTATATGGGGATGTCTTTTTTTGCTTCATTACTTTTTCCATCTTTTAAGCGCTGTTTACATAGAAAAATTGTTAGTAAAATTCCTAAATACAAAAATACATCCCCATATATTGTATGTCTATTAAACATTTAATAAAAATAAAATAATAAAAATAAGTCTTTTAAGTTGAACTTTTCTAATTTCAAGCTTTCAAATCAATCATATGGGGATGCTTTTTTTAGTTTAATTACTTTTTCCATCTTTTAAGCACTATTTGAGTGGAAAGACTGTTGGTAAAATTTTTAAACACAAAAATATATTCCCATATATCAAAAGACTTACAAATTTAAAAACTCAAAATTTGGTTAATTCAAGTAAATTCTAAAACCAATTTCAACATCCCCATACTCAATCTTTTATTTATCACAGCTCCAATTTAAGATCTAAGTATTGTTCTTTTATTTAATTTTTAACTTTTTAACTATTAAAGACTCCTTAAATTTTGTTCTACCTAAAAATACACAAAGTATTGAACGAAAACATTTTTATTATCAAACTAATGTTGATAGCCTTGATATAATGATTTTATAATATCATAGTGCTCAGTATTAAAAGGTATAAAACTATAAAGCTATAACTAGAGTTATAACAAAAATTCTCTAGTTTGTTTTGATTGAAATTGAGAATACCTAATAGTTTTTAAAAACATCCTATTTTGATCTACTTTTACTACAATACAATGAGATTCATTATGTTTTAATAAAAACAATATACGATTAAAAGTTTAATATTCTCAATACCCTATTAAAAGGGTCATAGAAAAAAATATAACCTAGAACATAACAAAACGATTTAACTAAATATAAAAATAATATATTTGTCAACTAATCATATATTAATAAATGACTAAATGTATCATTTTTTTCCAGCGTTATGAATACAGTGTTATTACGCTTAAAACAAATAAATCACTATTATGAAATGATATAAAGTTTATTTAAATATCGATTTGTTAGTAATCAATATCAATTATTCGAAAAAGTGTGTTTCACTTGGTTCACGACCTCTAAGAGATTTAGGTTCGGTACCTGGAACATAAATATCCTTCCAGAAACCATCTAAGTTAGGTTCAGCAGCATTCTTAGCTTGAACGGTAGCTTCATCAACTATAGCTCTAGCCTTCTTTTCGATTTGTTTAATTTCTTGTTCAGTTAAGATTTCATTTTCTAAGAGACGTTGTTTTAAACCTTGAATTGGATCAGAATTGGATCTCATATTTTGAATTTCTTCACGGGTACGATAAGTAGTGCCTGGATCAGACATAGAATGGCCACCATAACGATAAGTGACCATTTCCATAACTAATGGTCCGTTACCATTAGAAGCATATTCTTTAGCAAATCTACAAGCTTCTTTAACAGCTAATACATCCATACCATTGACCTTTAATCCTGGGATATAATCACCACGTTTAAAGTATTCAGTAGAAGCAGAAGAACGATTAGCTGCAGTACCCATACCATATTTATTGTTTTCACAAACAAAGATACATGGTAAGTTCCATAATTTAGCCATATTGTAAGCTTCAAATACTTGACCTTGATTGGAAGCACCATCTCCATACATAGCAAAAGTAACATTTTTACTGCCTTGATACCATTGACCAAAAGCCAAACCAGCTCCAACTGGTACTTGGGCTCCTACAATACCATTACCTCCATAAAAGTTTTTGGCAAACATATGCATAGATCCTCCTTTACCATAAGAAATACCTTCAACACGACCTAAAATAACGGGTTATTAAAAAATTCAAGGTTAATTTAAAAAAAATACCAAGTAATTCAGCTAAAATGGATTTAATAGAACCACCACGAGTATAAGTATAACCGTGACAACGATATGCAGTAATAATACGGTCTTCTTTTTCAATAGCTGATTCCATACCACTTGCAACGGCTTCCTAAAAAGTTTCGATATTAATATTTAATAAAATAAATTTTTACTCCTCGACTTACTTGACCAGTGCAAAGATGGCAGAAACCACGAATTAATTTACTTTTATATAAAGCATCAGCAGCCATTTCCATTCTACGTACTTCAACCATCTCTTGATATAAACGAATTAACTCTTCTTTTTCAACTGAAATTTCTAAGTTTGGTCCTTCATTTAATTTGAAAGTTTCGAAAGAGGTTTGTGGTAATGAAATCTTGACAGCTTCAGCAGACCTTAAACTGGTACTGAATGTACGTAAGTTCTAAATTGTTTGTTAGTTTTTGGGATTTTTTGAGATTTAAGATCTTACCTTGGTAGCAACGGTCTTTAAACTGGCTTTATAAAGGTGAAACATTCTTTTTATAAAACTTCTAATTAGACGGTATTACTATTTATCCTTATCACTGTTAGTATCAAATATTACCTTTATAAATTTTAAAAAATTTCAAAGATTGTTATCGATTGATAAAAATTTCGAAGTTCAATTTATAACACTGAGCGTGGGTATTTTTTACAAGCTTTGATTTGTCATTATTTTAAAATAACCAATCACTTTGTATTGCTTTTGGTTTTGATTACCTATCTTTCTTACAAAAAATTTTGAGTCTCTCCCATAATTTAATCACACCTTAATCTTATTCCTATTTATCCCTGATTTATTATTTGATAAATAAACTCTGGTTATAATATTAAGGGCTTAAGATTATAATATTACTTTTAAATATAACTTATTAGGAAAAGAAGCTTCTTTAGATTGATACTTAATTGGTATATAAAAGATGATAATAAAACTATTATTTAAATATCTAACTTTTTACTAATTGACTTTGGACAAGCTCTATTTTGATTCCTCTTTGAATTTGAAACTTATACATATCATTAGAAAGCATAACGTTAGTATATATCTCCTAATTTTGAAGTTCTATTTAATTTCATTTTTGATCATTTCATTAGAGTTGATATTATACTAGTTAATAATTAATAAATATGTGGGGATGTCTCTTTTTGTTTAAGAAATTTACTACCATCTTTTCCGCTCAATAGTACTTGAAAAGATGGAAAGATAACGAGCCCAAAAAAAAACACCTCATAAAATTAAATATAGTATATATAGTTATGAAATAAAATAGCATGAATACAAACCAGAAAATAATTTAAATATTTTTCAAGTCTATTTCAATTCTTTACTAATAATTTAGTAAACATAGAGTATATCTGGTTTAATCTAAAAAAAGCAGTGATTTTTAAAATTAGTTATTTGGTTGGTTAATTTCTTAAAGCTTGCCTGCTTAAAAAAACTGATTTACATTGGTATTTGTAATCTAAATTGGAAGATTATTTATAAACAAATATAAGTGATATATTGCCATTATTATTGTTATTATTACCTTAATGCCCTATTCTTATATTAATAATATTAAGCTACTATTTATTAAAAGCATACTAAAGTAAAAAACGTTAATTATATAATTCTAAAATAAGAGAAAGCTAAAACATTATTTATAAACTTCTAATAATAAATTAATAACTAATATTTAAATTTTGTAAAATAAATAAATAGCACTACAATATAAATTTTAAAAATAAATTAGCTTATGGGGATGTATTCTTTTGTTTGAGAATTTTACTAACAACCTTTCTGCTTAAATAGCGCTTAAAAAACGGAAAAACTGATGAAAAAAACATCCTCATACCTTGATTTCATTTAACCCCTCTGAGTACTAAAGCCTCAAAGAAGCTTTCTGATTGGACTACGATTTCTAATCAATTTTATACTGTTAGGTTAATTTCTGAAACTCAATTCTTAAAGGGTTAATTTGATTTAAAACATGTGGGCAATGTTTGTCCATGGTACTTAAGTGCCTACAAAACATTACCGATCTCTAGCCTTTCTACTATAGCGTTAAAAAATAAATTATAGAATCGTTTTATAAGAAATTCAAAAAAAGTGTACATTTGTTCGTTGTTATCATGACTGTTCAAAGACTTCATAATTTTTTCTACCTTGTGACAAGCTGATTTTTGATCTACTACAATTAAGTTTATCATAAAATTAAAATTTTAATTAATAGTTTAAAAGTTTATTGATGTTTTAAGACTGCTATCATGTTAATATTCAACTTTTTATTTTTAGTGATATTTAACTTGTATTTAATCACCAGCTTAAAGTCTTATGATCTAAGAAATGACTTAGCTAGCTTAGAGAACCGATATGGCCTAAATTTACCACCAGGAAGTCGAATAGTGTATGGAGAGATAGCAGAAGAACCTGATCAATATCATTTTATTATGGCAATTGCCATTGGACTGCTTCCGGACAGCGTAATCTGTGGAGGTACTTTGATTAATCCATATACCATAGTAACCGCAGCGCATTGTAACAAAACATTTGGGTTTCAGGGTTTAATTGCTTTTCAATCAATCTATGACTTTGATGATCCAGAACAGATTAGAAGAGGGAGCAGATATAATATCATCAATTTTATTCAACATCCAAATTATGACCCAGAGCTGGGTGTTAACGATAGTAAATGCTAAGTTATCTTATTTTAGTAATTTTTTATTAACCTCTTTTTTTAAGTTGCAGTACTACGACTGAATAGACCTGCTAGGGTTAAGGCTCCAGTCATGTTTGATGATGGTACCATAGCAAACGATTTTTTACATAAAGTAAGGGTTGTTGGATGGGGTTTCTATGAAGTTGGAAGGAGAGTATCTAGTAGGGTGTTGAGGAGAGCAGATTTACAAATAACTGACAACAGGATGTGCCAACTTTATATGAAAACTCTGTTAGGTGAATTTGTAAGTGAAGACAAACATGTATGTGCTTTAAAAATCGGTGGTCAAACTGATTCTTGTCAAGGAGATAGTGGCGGTCCTCTTTTAGCTCGAGTTTGTGGAGAGTGGATTGTGGTTGGAGTTGTTTCTTTCGGTTACCAGTGTGGATTAGCTACAGTACCCGGTGTATATACTAAGGTTGGCGCTTTTTTGGATTTTATTAGACAATATACGTTTTATAGATAGAGGAGTGTCTAATAATAATCAAGTTAATAGTTTTGTAGTTCATTAGTGTAAACACAATATCAGCTAAAACATGTGGTTTTCCTATATACTTCAATCGAGTTCAACGAATACTATATAACAATAATCCCAAGTTTTTCTGATTTTATTTAAATTATAAATTTACCACATGGGGATGTATTTTTGTATTTAAGAATTTTACTGACAATTTTTCCACATAAATAGCGCTTAAAAAATGGAAAAATAATGAAACTAAAAAAAACAGCCCCACATTCTGTATGATATGCAACTGGTTTAGAAATTTGACAAATTTAAGATGAACCAATTTCAACAAAATTGGCTTAAAATTAAGTTTTATCAATGGTCTTTTCAATTTTTATGCTTAAAAATAAACAAAGTATAAGATAAATATTCATAATCTTTTGCATATAAAATATTCAATAATTTATATTGATTCCAAAATAACTAAGTTTATTAGAATTAATACTATATGCTAGTAAATTTATTTTATTCTTCATAATCATATAGATGATTCTCACTTTAAATTGAAAATGAGTAGTAATAATTTTCAAAATTAGCCATTTAGTATTTTTTTAAAGTTTACTGCTAAAAAATCAGCGGTTTACATTAAAGTTTATAATCCTAAACTAGAAGGCTATTTATAAATGAATCTAATCTGGTATGCTACCACTTTAATTATTACTATTGCTAGTATCTTTTTATATTTATAATTTTAAAAGAAAGCTATAACGTTTGAGAATTTTTGATTTTCATATTCTAAATTTGATAGTATAAAAGGAATTCGACTCATCAGTAAAATTATGAAAATTAACAACAACAAGCTTAAATCAATTTACAAACTGTCTTATTAAAATGTGACAAAAATTAGTGATTAAAAATTTTGGTCAAATTTTGCTAGTGTTTTGACCCTATTTTTTAAAATAAAAACATTATTTTTAGTTTTAGGTAAACCAGCTTTAATTATTTTCATTTTTGTTCCTGTTTTAATTATTTTAAAATTTGAAAATGTTCTTTGATTTCATTGCTTTTTCCATTTTTAAGCGCTATTTGATGGAAAGAGTATCAGTAAACTTATTAAACGAAAAAATATATTCTCATCTAAAAAATCAAATTATATATTTTTATTAACAAAATCTTCAATGATTTGACATTTGGCTTTGAATTTGAATTACACAAATTGTTATTAATTTTTTTCAACTATGACCATAAACAAAAATATATTTTAAATACTACAAGTTTAAAGTTTTTCCAATAACTATATGAGGATGTATTTTTTCGTTTATGAATTTTACTAAGAATTTTTCCACTCAAATAGCGCTTAAAAAATGGAAAAGTAATGGAATAAAAAAAAAACATCCCCATATAAAGCAGTGTTTTGTTTAAAAATTAGCTAAATATTTTTTAAAATTTTAAACTGAAGAATAAGAGTAAGCAAAAATAAAGTATAAAAAGATTCTTATATTATACTTTATACATTGTTGTCTGCTAAAATCAAAATAGATATTTGATAACTAAATAAAAAAGTAATAAACTTAATACTCTTAATGTATAAGAAACGTTTTAAACCATTTTTAAGTATTGTGACATATTTGTTTCAATGATATTTATTAATTAAGGGTTTAAGCTTTGGTAGTACGGTTATCTTGTTCAGTCAAAAGTTGTGAATTAAAGTACATAAATTTCATATATCAATTATCCATACATGATATATGGATATGTAAATTTTATGTGTAAACAAATGGCTTTAATATTTTTGAAGCTTCCTTGGTGGTAACTGCTTTATAATTAAACATTACGGGATTTATAGTGCTTGATATGGCTTAATGTTTTCAGCAAAAGTAGTAGTAATATTGCTTGTTTATAGCATGTTTTTTAGGAGCTTTGGTAGAGCATTAATTTATGATTTTTTATTATATAAACATGGTTGAAATTACAACTATGTAAATCGTCTTTAAAGATCACTCATTGCTACTACTTTTATCATATAAAGTCATTGTCATATATTGTAATTAATCGGTATTATTTTTTTAAACAAAATAACTATTTTTTATAATTTTATAGCATTTTTATACTACTTTTTACTTTTTAAAGTGCTACAGTTTTTTAAATTTTTAAAACTCATTTATTATCCAAAAATAGCAACTTAATTTTTGATCTACTACTATTATGTTTATCACTAAATTAAACAAAAATTTAAAGAGATACAATTAAAATTTTATTTATTTATATTCGAAATATTAACTATCATGTCAATATTCAATCTATTATTCCTAACAATAGTAAATCTACAACTAATCACCAGTTTAAAGTCTTATGATCTAAGAGCGGATTTAGCCAATTTAGAGAACCGATATGGTCTAAATTTACCATCAGGGAGTAGAATTGTAAACGGAGAGATAGCAGAAGAGCCAGAGCAATATCATTTTATCATGGCTATATCTACCGATCTATTACCAGGTTTCGTAATCTGTGGCGGTACTTTGATTAATCCATATACCATAGTAACCGCATCTCATTGTAACAAAACAATTGGATTTCAGGGTTTAATTGCGTATCAATCTGTTTATGACTTTGATGATGAAGAACAATTTAACAAAGGGACAAAATTTAACATTATTGATTTTATTCAACATCCAAAATATGATCCAGAGTTATATATTAATGATAGTAAGAATTAATTTAAATTGTTTAATAGCTTTTTGTTAATATTTTTTCCTTAGTTGCTGTGTTAAGACTAGATAAGCCTGCTAAGGTTAAAGCCCCAATTAAGTTTGATGATGGTACTATTGCAAACGATTTTTTGCATAAAGTAAGAGTAATAGGATGGGGCTTGTATGGAGCTGGGAATACGGAAACCAGTAGAGTGTTAAGAAGGGCCGACTTACAAATAAGTGATAGCAAGTTATGTCAAATATATATGAAATCTTTATTAGATATTTATATAAGTGAAGAAAAGCACATTTGTGCTTTAAAAATTGGTGGACAAGCTGATTCTTGCCAGGGAGATAGTGGTGGTCCCCTTATATCACGAGTTTGTGGTGAATGGGTTTTGGTTGGAGTTGTTTCTTTTGGTTATGAGTGTGGGTTAGCTACAGCACCTGGTATTTATACTAAAGTTGGCAATTACTTGGATTTTATTAAAGAAAACACTTTTTATAAATAAATATATAGGGTTATAGCCAATTTAATCATTTTAAATATAAATTTCATTTATTCAATAAGCAAATATTTTTTAAAATTTATAAATAGTAAACATAAAATAGAAATAAAAAACAAACAGGAATTAAATTAATTAACTTCAGTTACGACTGGTTGGCCTATCCCACTTTCTGGATTTTGAAGTAAGTCACTTTGCTGCTTACGAAGTCGTACATACTCCATACTGCATTTAACAATTATAAGGAACCCTAACAACATCAATATATAAGCAAACCAGACTGTTGATGCTGGTAGTATACCATCAATAGCAAAGAGATCATTGATTTCCTTTTTATCCTGTTCCCCAATTAACTCTAAGTTGCTATTATAATATATTGCTTGAATCTCAAATCCTTGATTTAACAGTGTAATACCTAATCCTATCAAAGAACCAAGCTAAAAATACAATCAATAAAAAATAACAAAAACAATATTATTAACTTACTCTTCCTGCATGGTTAATATGTAAAAAGTAAGTTATCACAAAACCAATATAATGAAATAAAGATGAAATAAATGCATTCCAAACAAATGATACTAGCCCTCCAACTGGTAACCCTTCTACCAAAAGATCATCAATATCTAAGGCACTTAAAGTACGCGCATGTCCAGTACTTTCATCAAAACAAGGTGGTGCTGGTTCTTGCATCACTGTATCATAGCCTGGAAGTTGACCATTTGATTCTGTTTCTCCGTCCCACTCATTTGGAGGTAACAAAGGTGGAGGAGGCAAACTATTACTATTACCATCTCCACGATTAGGTTCTGTACTAGGTTTTGCACTTAAATTGGCAAATACACCATCATTAATAGCACCCATTGTGGGCGGTAAACGTATTACGTTTTCTGGTTTTTCTTCGTTATTGTCGATATTATTATCATTATTTTCTATTCTTGTTTCCGTCCTTTCTACTGAAACTTCTTCTTGAGTTTGCTTCTTTTCTTCCTCTCCTTCCTCCTCTTCCTCTTCTTCATTTATTCGAAATGCATCAGATAATGGATGCTCAATTAAAGAACTACTTTGAGTAGCTTCAGTTTCATTTGAATCTATATCATTAGAGTTTAACTAAAAAAGTGATTAAACCATTGCTTTTATTTTAAGAAACATTAACACTTACTTTTTGATAACTTGCCATGACTTTATGTATTATTTAATTATTAAATAAAACGATAGAATATTAAGTGAATTTTTAAATTGTTGAAAAAATTATTTTCAATTAATAAATTAAGATTAACTTTGCATGACAATCAATGGAACAGCATTAGTCAGATTGTGTTTTTTAATTGGTCGATACCCTTGCGTCAACCAATTAATTGGGGTTTTTTCTATATCCACCGCTCAAATCAGTGAACTAGATCACAGATAAAGTAACCTTTAATGGTTTAGATATGAAATAATTTTGATCTTTAGTTGTTTAATTGGTGGCTTAACTTGGCTCAAGTTGGCCTAACTTGGCTTAACTTGGCTTTGTTCTTTAAACTTCAAATAAATTCATCGAATGTTGTGGAAATAGCTAGTAGCGCTAAAAAGTGCTACTAGTGTGAAAATTGTCTTCAAAACAATATATACAATAAACTTCTTTCTATCATTATTATTATTTTAAAATAAGAAAGAACTATATAGATTAGTAGGTTTGAGAAATGGCTAATGGTGGAAACATAATTTTTATGTTTGATTTGGGTTTATATTTGTTAATTTATATGGTAATATTTTTCGTTTCATTTTTTGTCCATTTCTAATGTAGCATGAAATTAGAAATTATTAGACGAATGCTTAGACAAAAAAACACGGCCATTTGGCTTTTTCAATTAATCAAAAACCAATCATCATAGTTCAATATTTGTTTATTTTATAATTTTTATATGAAAACTGACGAAAAGTATGCTTTGGGTTTAAGTTGATTCATATAAAAGCAATTCTTCAGCTATGTCTTTATCATTTTCTTTTTTGCCAGCGGACTTTTCTCAACTTATTTCAAAATGCTTTTATAAAAGTTACATATTTCTTCAACATTAATTGAGATCATAAGTTACATGTCCATTATTACTTTTTATTAATAGGATTCTGTTTAATCTAAAGTGGTGCAAAATCATTATTGAATTTTTTGTTTCAATATAGTCATTAAATTTATATTTCAAATATATCAATTACGTCCACATAACAAAATGTTACCGTTCACTATGTTTACAACAAAAAAATTCATTTTTTTATTCAAGTTTATTATACACTATCGAATTCAAATACAAACAACTCTTAAAAGGTTCAAAACACTCTGATAAATATGCAAAGATTTCGCTATGAGTATTTAGTAAGCACTACAAGCATATAGTCAGAGTTACATTAGGACATACCTTTAAATTGTGTCTACTAATGTTTTAACGTTTATTAGTTTTAACTTGAAATGCTTGTTAATGGTAATTAGCCTCTTATATATTTAATGTTAACATAATATTAAAATAAAAGTTTTATAGAAAAAATGATACTAAGAGTTTAACCAATTATAACAATTAACTCAAGTTGTTGAATTATTTGGAAAATATAAAACAATGAGGAAAAAGTAAATACTATTGATTCTACACTAAATCATTGGTAGATACTTTTTCATCTTCAGTCGTTACTTTATCATCCCATATCTAAATCATACAAATTAGAGTTTGAATATATTTTTTAATTATCTCAATATAAAACAGGTAAAGTGAAGGTGCAGTCCACCCTAATGACTTAGTCATCTAATCTCATTCCTATTAGCTCTGGGGATATATTTTTTTTGTTAAAGAATTTTGCTAACAATCTTTCCGCTCAAATACCACTTAAAAATGGAAAAAGTAATAAAGACAAAAAAACATCCCTTACTTTAAAATACATCTGATGTTTCTATTTTTTTTGTTTCTATTCATAAAACAATTGAGAATCATCAGCTCTTCTAAGTTTTTGAAAAGCAATGAGTATAATTTATACTCACATTATATTAACTAAAATTTAAAATTAAATAGAAATAAAAACAAGTTAAAAAGATAACTGCATAACACACAATGAATAAAATAAAAGAGCATAGTGACTGCTTTTTTTAATAACGTTTATTCTAAAAATTTGAATAATACTAGGGAGTAGATACAGTAGTAACAGTATGGCGTCTTTATAAGACAATAAAATCTGGGCAACTGCCTGGTTATAATTTTGGATCCAGAAAATAGGATAATAGCCATTTTTGATTACTATCATTCATTAGTTAGTACTTTATGCTAAATTAATTTGATCAATATGATTATTTATAGAATAGTAATAAAGCATGTAAAGTTAAAAAGATCGTATACAAGAAGTTAGACTTTCAATCATTAAATGGTGATGTGTTTTTGTATTTAAGAATTTTACTAATAATTTTCCACTCAAATAGCGCTCAAAGGATGGAAAAAGTGATGAAGCCAAAAGAAACACTCCCAAATGTTGTGATATATATAGTTTATCTAATATTTTGATTCATGGATGAATCAAAATATAAAAAAGCAGCAAATCCATTATAAAGGTTTTCAATTGATTTAAGCCAATTTTTTAGCGGAGGAGTCTTGATGATTTATAACAGTAGTATCAAAAACAGAAATCAAACCTGTTTGAGTAGTTAAGGTATCCAAAAAGTATGTAATCTGTATAAGTTGCCTTTTCATCTTCCAAAAACTTGTGTTTAGCTAATCTTTCGCAAAATGTTGAGAACATTTTTCCAATCATATGCCGTGTGGCTTCTTTATCATGAGTAAGCACCTTTAAATATATTCCAAACCTTATTTCTTGCTCTTCAGCTTCTGAATCTTTATAAAATTTTAACATTGTTAAGTAAAATAAGGGTCCAAAGATATATTTATGCTCTAATAATGTATTAGCAAAGCTTTGAAGTTCTAGAGATACATTGTTTCCTGAATATTTTCCTTCAAGGTACCTAGCAACTATTGACGGTTCGGAAGTTATAGCCTCAACATCAAGACTTATAAGATACAGGTTATTCTAAAATACTTTTATAATAAATGAGATAAAATTAGTAAGAAATAGTTACCTTAAATCTGAGAATTCCTCGTTATCCCCAATATACATAAACTTATCCATGATAATCTTGACATTATCTTCAAGAAATGTAAGTTTTTTCGCATTAAGGCCAACTTTCTTAATAAATAAATTAAAACAATATTTGGGAGTGTTTTTTTTAGTTTCATTACTTTTCTCTATTTTTTAAGCACTATTTGAGTAGAAAAGCTATTAGTAAAATTCTTAAACAAAAAAATACATTCCCATTTGATTAAAGCATAATCTTTTACCTTATGCTTTAAAGCTAACAAAGTTCTCCATACTAATGGATTAGATAAAGTGCCTGCCCTCTTTTCTATCAACTCGTGAATTTCTATCATCTTTATCAAAATTAAAAGACAAAAAAAGCATCTTTGTTTATCTCATCAAAATAAAACTTATTTATTTTATGGATTAACCTCAACTTTTCATTTCAAATTAAGTTTTGGAACTGATTAAATAAAAAAATGGAAGTAAAATCGAAGTTATAGGAAACAGTGGATTTCAAGTAGATAAAAATGATCAAAAGTATAAAAACGTTAAACAATACTGAACAAAAGCCCATAAAAAAACAATATTCTGGCTACTATTAAAATCATAATAAAGATACTCGATTTCTATCACTTAGTTGATAAAGAGGGAGGAGGGCCATATAGTCCTTATTGGTGGTAGATTCTAATATATTTAAAACAATTATTTACATTCCACTAACTTTTGTTTACTATTAGCCTAAAGTTTAGCTTTTTATTATATAGCCTTGATTTTTAAATCAATACTTTTACCCTCAAAAATGTTGTAAGGCACATTTTGAAACTAAGAGAGTATTATAATATACAAACGACAGTAAACTACCTTCAAGTATTGCTTTATCTATCAATCAAACTTGGAGTAAAACCCCCTTGATCGTCATTGGCATGAATTACATATATAAATATAAAACCATAGCAACTAGATTGAGTTTACATACTATACCAACCTTTTATCCCCCCACGGTCATTTGCTCTTTAGTCATCTTGAATACTAATTAAATCCTACCATGTTTTTCCTTGAACCAATATTAATTCATGTGATTAATAAAGCCTAAGAGAAAGGCAGGAGTTACTTTATATGTACGAAGAAACTTATTCTAGTATTTTAATCAAACAGTTTTTTGGAGAGAAGTAAGAGTTCATTAAATCGAATGGAGGCCTTTTATTACCTTTAAATGAACTGATTGATGAGAAGAAGTATTCAGGTGGCGAGATAGATAGATAGATACATTCTTCTCTAACTTATCGATTTATCGGTTTTTAGTTTTATTTATATAGTTGGCTGCAATGACTATATGGAGATGTTTTTTTAGTTTCATTACTTTTCCCATCTTTTAAGCGCTATTTGAGTGGAAAGATTGTTAGTAAAATCCTTAAACACAAAAATACATCCCCATATGCTGTTTGACCATTGAAAACGATTTAATTAATGACAGCCCAAGTCCTGATTGACACATTAAAGGTCATTGATAATTTAAAACATTGATTTGTTACAATTCAACAGCTTTATTAGGAGTGTGCGGGTTCTTTTGACCCTTAACTAAGCTTATTTATGAATAAATAGATAAATTGAAAGAAACATTTGTTAACTTGAATAAAATATTGTAAAGCTTTATAAATCAAATCGAACTAAAACATACTAAAACATAATATAGTTTAGTAACCAATTCCTCTTAAGTAATTGGAAAGCTATGAGGCAACTCTTGAAGCTTCATCATATTGAGTAGAATCACCATGAATACCAATAATGATATCCTTAGTAGTTTTTGAAATGGCAACACCGCCATGTCCAAGTTTATCATCAACTTATCATCAACCTTGATACACATCTTCCTTTCCCCATTTATAATAATTACATTGGCATAAAAGATACTTGGATCATTAAATCCTTCTATTATAGTTTGTAATCCCTCTGGCGCGATACTAAAGTCTTCAAAAGATGCCCATACACTACCATTCTCTTTTCTAAAGATAGCAGCTTGTTTAGGCTTACCAACAGTTAACGCAACTTGACCAATGTACCCTTATCAAGGCTTTTTTTTAAATTTTAATTCAAATAGGAAAGATATTTTAAAAAGTTGTAATTAGTTTGCTATTATGTGAAAGTTTGCTTAAATTATGCATTGCTACTTCATAAAGTTTATCAAGGATATCCTTGTTCTATACTTATTGATTTTTTGAATATATTTACACCAGAGGTGTAAGTAATGGGTTTTGTTCGATAAGTTTCAATTTAATGCTGCTAGGACAGGCAGTAATATCAAGTTTCTGACATTTAAATTAAAATTTATTATTACTTTTATAAATAAATACCAAATTTGCAATATTTCCATTGGTATACTACAATAACAACTAGCTTGTCTTATATTCTATATCAATTTTTATATCTAGTTCAGTCTTTTGTTACATAACCAAATGAGATTTATCCTGTTTATTAACCCATTAAAAGCTCTATTTTTAGTGATAACCTATTTTGTACTTGAACCTTACCAACAATTTACAAGAGTACTTACCACACTGCTTATTACTTCTCTAATATACTATATAATAAATCCATAACAAATGGAGGTGAATGAATGCCCAAGTAAAAATTCTATCACTATTTATAATAAATATTTATTATAAAGTAAAATAAACATCAACTGAAGATTTATCTGTGAAGTGTAAAAATAGCTCAAATAGTTTTAAAATGACATATAGTTTAAAGGGGATCAAACCGAATTGTTATATCGAATATTATCTGGAGCTTTTAATGTCCACTTTAATATTAAATTTAATGTTAAGCCAGTGCTGAGTTCAAATTTTTTATAATCTACAAATATGTTGTTGATTTTCTTATAGTATTAAGGTAGATTCTACAAAATGAACATATTAACTCTTATTTGGCTTTATCTAGTGACCCTTTTTATTTGCAAATTTTATGTATAAATCAGTCATCCAATGTAACTTTCTATATGGCAGTGTTTTTTTGGTCTCATCACTTTTTCTATTTTTTAAGTCCTGTTTGAGTGAAAAGACTATTGGTAAAATGCAAACAAAAAATACATCCATATATGTTGAATTTATTTAATATCATTAGGTCATTAAGTTATTTAAATGAGAGGAAATTATAAAAATGAAAACTATAATTTTTTTATTTGAACATTTGTCTACATCGATTTACTAATCAATATAAAAGAAGATCATTTTATTAATACAACAATTGGCTATATTAACTATTGATTAGTGTGTAATGAAAAGTAATTAACTATGAGGATTATGTTATATACGAAAGAGCCTCAGCGGTTATTATTTCAATTTTAGAGTATTTAAAAGGAACTGATCCTTGGATTCTTTTATTTTATTCATATTTTAGTTTATTTTGACTTATAAACTTTTGTTACCTTTATTTAATTAACCATAATAGTAGAAATTTAATCAAATTAAAAGCATGAATTTTTGATTCCTTTGTTCCTATTCTATATGGTTTAGTTAGGGTTTATACGGCTTATATTTCTGATAGAGCTGCTTGATTTTATTTTATCATTTGAGGGTGTATTTTTTTCATTTAAGAATTTTACTAGTAATTTTTCCATTCAAATAGCATTTAAAAATGGAAAAGGTGATGAACCCCAAAAAATATCCCTATTTGATTCTCAAATTCACCAAAAATGTATTGAAGCACTCGAATATCAAGTAAGTTATATCAATAATTACATTTTAAACTATGTAAGCAAAAAGGTTGTTAACATTAAATAGTAAAAAAACATGAGATTACATATATTATGAGTATTTATGTTTATTGTTTATGGGATCAGAACAAAAAAACAGCTGATATTAAATATAAGTCAATAAGCAAATAAACAATATAAATATTATTTATTACCATAGCAGTAATTTATGTTTCTTTGATTATAATTATATGGGGATGTATTTTTGTGTTTAGAAAGTTTACTAACAAATTTCCCGCCTAAATAACGCTTAAAAAATGGAAAAAATAATGAAGTCAAAAAAACACTCCCATATAATGTCAAGCAAGTTAGTGAAAAGTAAGTATATAAAATCAAGATCAGGATTATAATAAATGCATTTTATGGATATGTATTTCTATATTTAAGAATTTTACTAACAATCTTTACGCCCAAATAGCGCTTAAAAGATAGAAAAAGTAATGAAATCAAAAACATCCCCATATCTTAGCAAAGTTGAATTGATAATTAGTTATTAAGTACAATCCTAATTAAACAAGGTACCATTCTTAATAATAATTCTAGTAGTATATAAACTAACTTTCAAAGGCTCTAATAGTCCATCAGAAGGAGTGTAAGTTACCATTGAAGGGTTGAAGGATTAAAAGATCTATTACTCTCTTCTCCTATCAGAGTTACTTTAAATAGGTATATAAGGATGGATTTTTATGTTTAACAATTTTATTAACAATTTTTCTGCTCAAGTAGTGCTTAAAGGATGGAAAAAGTGATGAAGTCAAAAAACACTCTCCTATATACCTTCATGCTAATCAAAAAGATATTGCTGGTAAACCTGAACATAGTGATATTGTCATTTCAAAAACTTCTCAGAGTAATAGCATTGGGGTTTATTATTAACTTAATCAGGATAGTGAAGCTTTAGTTGCTGTTTTGGGACTTTCTGATTACTTGAAAGGAAATAGTAAACAAACTAATTAGCCTTTACTTATATTTTAGTTTAATTTGACTTAGGAATATTTTCTATTTTTCTTTTCTTCAATAAATAGCAATAAAAATTTAATATATGGGGATGTATTTTTGTATTTAAGAATTTTACTAACAAACTTTCCGCTCAAATAGCACTTAAAAAATGGAAAAAATAATGAAGTCAAAAAAAACACTCCCATATGTTGAAAATTTTGGACAAAATATGGTTATAGTTAATCCCTTGAAGCAAATTTCCAAAGGTAGCATTTAACTACTTGAGTACCATGAAAGAAATTGTTCATCAAATCTTTAGAATTAGAATTGATAAGCATTGTTTACATATGATTTAAATCAAAATTATGACAATCATTACCCACGTAATTTAATTAAATTAACCCCTCAAGTAGTGAATTTCAAAAAAAAGCTGATCCAATTGGCACAAGGTTAATTAGATTATAATCTAAAGGACAGAATTTTTTTAGACATTTGGTACTCATAGGATCAAACGAATCTAAATCTAGAAAATATATTCATCCGTAAAAATTTAACCGAATTCCTAATTTCATTTTATTCAATTTCCATGCACCAAACTTAGCTAAACACTAAAAATGTAGTATCACCAAACAAGAAAGGGCATGATTTTAATTAGGAAATATTGATCATGCATTTATTATCATTTTGTTTTATCTTCTTATATAATAAAGCAAAGCTTAACTAGATTGGAATCATATATATGTATCATTAACTTGAATACAACAGTTAAATCAACTAATTTATTCAAATGAAGATTTTACATATTAAATTTGACGTTTTACTCATCAACATATTCAAGCCTTGATTAAGGGGTGTAAAATGATTGGTTAACTTAAAAATTAAAGTTAACCCAGGATAAAATAATTAAATAACTAATTTATTTAATGTGTTTATTATTTTTACCATCTTAATTTATATAAATTAAACTTCGATGTCCGTTACATTACCAATAAAAAAAATGAATAACGGTGCTGATATAGTGTTAGATAATTTACCAGACGGAACCAAAATAAGTCGAATTTCATGTATGGTATGCCGAGTTCATCGTAAAAAATGTTCAAGAAATTATCCGTCTTGTGTGACTTGTTTAAAGCGAGGTATAGATTGTGAATATCCAAAAAGAAAAGTCAAAAATTCCGCAAAGGAAAGCGAAACTAGTGATGTACAACCAATTTTATATAAACAAGTTTTACTAGGCCCAAACATACAGCAACAGAATTTGGGAAATAGTTGTATGACGCAAGTATTTAAATATCACGATATTGGAAAAACTTCATCAAGGGGAATTAAAGGGATTTCAAAGAATTTAAGCTATAATAATATTGATAAAAGTCGAACAGTAGAAAGAAGGAATAAAAAAAATCATAGGAGTTTATCCATTTCTGTACTCAAAGGTAATTATTTTTTAAACTTGACAATTAGTTATTTAAACAAATAGAATTATAGCTGTAGAAATATTTTCATTTATATTAAGTAAATCCGGATTCAATTATAATAATCAAATACTATTCCGTAACGCAGATGGTAGTATGGAATATTGTGGCTCAAGTCCAGTGGGTACATTATTATTAAGTCATCTCAATTTAAGTCAAAAATTCAATACTTCCACTCAAAATTTATCCAACGTACTACCATTATTTAATAAAAAGCAATATCAAAATTTAAGTCAACATTTAATGCAAGAAATGGACATGAACTATAATTATATACTCGAAGAATGTACCCGTGCTTACTTTCGTTGTTATTCTTTCTTTTTTCCTATCCTTGATGAAAAGTATTTAAAAGATGTAAATAGCCCATTATTAGTTAAACTCGTAGCTGCTATTGGTAGCAAATATGTCACCAAGGATCCTCCTCCAAAATACATGATTGAATGGCTTGACCATCAAGCCATAAGTGAATTCCGAAGTCAATTTTTAAGTTCTAAAATTGAAGTAATTTTTGGTTTAATGTTAATTGGGCAATATCAGGTAGGTTCTACTGAATTTTCATCTGCCTGGTTATATCAATCATATAACATAATCTTTACACTTTTATTTGGCTTAAATAAATCATTACCAGGAAGCTTTAATCAAACATTACGACAGAAAAGATTACGATGTCATCACTGGTGGGCCTGTTGTATACAAGATAAATTAAATACAAGTTTATTAAATCGACCCATGTTATTACATGCCAATGAAAGTAGAATGGCTTATCCCGATTTCCCTAAATTACCAAAACTTGATAACAATCCGTCGGAATTAGAATTCATTATGGGTAGAGATCAATTAGCTGGTACTTATTTTAAATATTGTGTAAGATTACATGAGTTAATAGGACACGCTACTTCATGTTTAAAGAGTCGATTTGATAAAGAAAAAAATGTATATAAAGCACATACTCTATGCCAAGCATTATTAGGTAAATTTAATTTGTGTTTTGCTAAATTTATAAAGAGGATGGATCAAATTACCCATCATCAGCCAAAATGGATGGTAGATATTAGTAATTTATTAAAGATGACCAATTTATGTTATCGTAATGCTACTATTATTCGATTATGTAGTTATTTTCAGCGTTATGTGGATTTACCTATACATAATATTTACGATCGAATTGCAGCTCACGCATCCACCGAAATTTTGTTTTATGCTAATGCATTAAAAGAAGATTTTTTTCGATTTGGTTTAGTGTATCGACTATATGCGGTATCTTCAGCCACTTTAGTACATGCCAGACTGGCTTCAAGAAACAATGTAAATAGTATATCATTGGATAATCATGACAAGAAATTTGAAGTAGAAAATTTACCGCAATTACCGAATATTCAAAAATGTAAAGAGTTGAGTAGTTTAGGTCTTAATTTATTGTATAATGCTAGACCTTATTTAACTATTGCTGAACAGTTTTATAAGGTTACTAATGATATGATGTTAATGGAAACGACAAAAGATTAATAGCAGAACATATAATATAAGCGGTAGGAGCTAAGATTTAGACATATAGCTACAGTAACGTATATGATTATTTAAGTAACCTGATTATAATAAATGTTATAATATTGGTTTATAACTATTTTGATTATCTTTGAATAAAAAGGTAAAATAATTTCAAGAGATTTCTCTATTGTAGTATTAGTTCAAATTTAATAAATTGTATAAATAGTTTAATAATTTAGATTTTAAATTCTGACACAGAATAGTGTTTTATTAGGATTTTAAAAAAACTATAATTGATGTATTGTTAAAAAAATCAAATAAATTTGATGTAAAAATAATCAATAAAACTAAACTGAAAAGAAAGAACTTTAATTTTGTCTTAATTTTCAAAATAGTGAAAAGTGCTTGCCTAATAAGTAATAATTGGGGATGCCCTGATTGATCTCAGAATTTAGTTAAATTCAATTTTTAAGTTTTAAATTTGTAAGTCCTTAATACATAATTCAAAAGCTTAAAGTTAGAGAAATTTAATTTAAAGGCTTATATTTCAGTAGCAATATTTTTTTTGATTTCATCACTTTCTCTATTTTTAAGCACTATTTGAGTAAAAAGATTGCTAGTAGAATTCTTAAAAAATACATCCCCTTTAATTGTTTTTTCATTCAATGTTTAATAGATATATAATATATATATGTATAATTATTTAACTTTACTTTTTATTAAAATAAAAACAAAAGAAATGTTAAAGTTTGTTATTGATAATAATAAATCTAACCAAGTGATGTATAAAATTAATGGTTTAAAGGAAATAGGAAACAAGAAACAAAAATCAATAAATAGCATTATTATTAATATGTGGTGATGTTTTTTTTGATTTCATTACTTTCCCATTTTTCAAGCGCTATTTGAGTGGAAGGATTGTTAGTAAAATTCTTAAACAAAAAATACATCCCCGTATTTTTTTGATAAGAATTTTACTACCAATTTTTCCACTCAAATAACGCTTAAAAGATGGAAAAAGTAATGAAGCCAAAAAAATATCCCGATACAGTTAGTTGGTTTAAAAAAAAGGCCACTCAAAAACCACATTTTCTATAGCTATCTATTTGGAAATAGATAGGCATAAATCCTATATTTGTGTCTGTTTATAATGTATACTATTATTAATAAAATTATCCTTTACAATGGGATCACAATTAAAAGTACTGGCTAAAATCGGAATATTATTGGCTGATTGCATTTTAAATTAAATCTTATATGGTTGACATAGTTGTTTATTTTATTACTAATAACAGCTAATCAAAATGCTATTCAAAATTACCTACCTACACTTTAAAACCATTAGATGCTATTGATGATATTTAACGGTGTTAGGGTGTTAACATATATCAACATAATTGAAAATGACTTATCCAAAGTTAATATAACTTTGGCCAATTAATTGTTTCTAGCTTAATTATTAAGATCAGTAAAGCAATTCAAGAATTACAAATATAATAAACCATATCTTATAGAAACTGTTACTGCAGATTTGATTTCAATATAAGATAGGTATTTTTACTTTATACTTAGAAAATCATCATGATTAAATTCAGCGAATGCAAATTTTAAAATGCCTCATTAATATTGAAATAATTAGTAGTAAATCCATTTTTAGACAAAAATCTTGATTAATTTTCAATTAACATTATATACAAATGTCATTAGCTTTGGGCTACTCCTCCTCTTCAGAAGAAGAGAATGAAAAAATCAAAGTTAATAGTAAAAATCAAATTATCTTAACCAAACCAAAGAAAATAGAAGATTCTGATGAAGAAACTGAATCTAAACCAATAGCTATAAAATTAAAACCACAATTACATTTTACGAAATTAAAATCAACTAGCAGAGGCTCTAAATTATTTGATATTTTACCAGAGGTCAAAGTAGTAGAAGAGGATGAAGAAGCTGAAAAATGGAAGGAAGATAAGGGGATTGTACCAAAAGAGATCAAAAAAGAAGTTATAAAGGAGACAGCATTTATTCCAAATAGTATAAAGAAAAAGGTCAATAGTCATATACAAAAACAAGTTGAAGAAAAAAAAGAAGAGGAGTTAGGTATAGATAGTTTATTCCCAATTGGTAAGTAGTTAAAAAAGAAAGCATTTTTATTTAAAGATTTAATATTACTTTGAATTTAGATCCAGAAAGCTTCAACAATTACGCCGATGAAAGTA
This sequence comes from Batkoa obscura, assembly GCA_030770535.1. Taxonomy (NCBI): domain Eukaryota; kingdom Fungi; phylum Entomophthoromycota; class Entomophthoromycetes; order Entomophthorales; family Batkoaceae; genus Batkoa; species Batkoa obscura. Next base: position 332,448 of record JASVEC010000032.1, read on the forward strand.
AAATTGAAGAATTATCTCGACCTATAACATCGGAACAAGAATACCATGAAACCAATACTGCCATTGATGAAGTTGCCTACTATCAGACAAATGAAATCTATCGAGTAGATAAAGATAACCTTCATGCACAACAATATTTTAGGGATCAGATAGCTGATGAATTAGAAGATACCATTTATAATGGCTCTAAAAAAGAGTTGGAGGAGTTAAAAAATATGCAAAACATGCAAGAAATAGATTTGAACCAAGAATTGAATGATGAAGAGTCAATAGGTAACTTAACAAAAGGGAAAGATATCCAACCGGAGTTTAATATCAATAGGGTAAGTTTATTGTAATTATTTTTTGAAGATAGAATTGACTTAATGATCTATTTCTTTATTTTTTTTTAGCATCAATTACCTAGTATTGGTAAAAGAAGATATAATATTGTTTATTTAGCTAATCAAGCTAAATCAAGGGATCAAGAGTTGCAAGATTATTATAATAAAAATAAAAAAACAAGAAACGAAGCAAAGAAAAGATATGGTAAGTGAATGATATTTTTATTGTAAAATTTCAACTTAATTTTTTAAATTTTAGGATTTTAAGACAATTCACTGTTTTATAAAGGAAAGTTTGATTGATCCACTTGATTACGCTACAGTTTGTTAACTCTTTTGATACATCGATTCTCTTTTGCTATACTAACTTTATTTGCAATTTGAAATAAATTCTCTTTTTTAATGTAAACAATAAAATACATAATGACTTAAGATTTTATTTTATTTTTATTTAATTTCAAATTGATAACTATTAAACTTATTTAACTCCCAAATTTATTTATATCCTTCCAATAATTCTAGTAACGCATTGACATTCAATCCCTTCTCTCCCACTAATAAAGTACTCACTCCTAACCCATTAACATCTTTAATGTTCCTTGGTTCATCATCAAAGAAAGCCATTTCTTGAAACTCGTATCCTGTCTCCTTTTTGATTTTATTAAAATGTGGTATTTTGTTCCCTGGATACATTTGAACGGATTCAAATAGATCCAACATAGCGTAAGGTTGAAGTAAATTTTGAGATAACTCTGAAGGTGGGTTGAGATTAAAAGAAACATATAATTTTTTTAATTGTTCTTCAGTTGCTGATATGGTCATTTTTTCTAATATACCTTGAGCCCTATTTAAAGAAAAAAGTTAAATTGATTCTAATTAAGTAAATAAAAATCAATTTACCATACTGGTTCTGGGGTTCGTGAAGCAATAGCTAAATCTAATTTTAATTCACATTTTAAAAAGATTAATATACTAGCAACATATGGATAAAGTTTGACTACAAAACCAGATCTAATGAAATTCAAAAAATAAGTTCTTTTTCAGCAGATTTTATCCTATCATTATTTAAAAATTCTAATATATTACCTATCAACCACTAAACCCTTATTATTAACTTTAAAGGGAGCTCCAGATATATGACAATCTACCCAAAATGGCCAGATTGTATAATCTAAATCGACTACAATTAGTTTAGGTAAATTATTAAATTTCATTAAATATTTAAATAATAATAGTAATTATAATTATAGTTATAATTATAGTTATAATTTAAGAGAGTCTAAAATAAACCAATCAAATTTTATCAAATTTTTATTCTTCAATTTTTCTATTTGTTTTATTTATAATATGACACTACTTTATTATTTCTATTTCTCTTATTAAAGCTCCAACCTTCGAAGTTTTGTGGCCACTTTATCGTTCTCATCTACTTTACTAATCTGATTTTCTTTATTTCCTTTATTTTCAATCTCTGGTTCCAATAACTTAACTACTAAATTCTGTTTCAGTCCACCATCACCACCCCCTCTATTAGTTTGATTAATTTCTAGCTGTACTTTCACCTTTAAAAATAAAAAGATCTCAGTTTTATTTTCAAATCTCAATATTTTTTCATTTTCATCAAATTCATAAACAATCAATTTTTCATTCTTTTCAGATTCTTTTTGGTTAATATGAACAATGGATTCAATTCCATATTTAGGTATTAATACTACAAACCCATTCTTTAATACTTTAATAACATATCCATCTTCTACTACTGTTTTGCCTTTAAAATACAAATGAGTGAATAACTCTACAGACCCACGTGCTGCTTGTTGAGCATTGCGATGGCGGTTATTTAAAGCTATTATAATAATAATTAACAAATTAAATTTCTATTAAAAATAAATTAAATTATATTTACTTTTACATTGTTCTTCCATGCCTTGTTTATTTAATAAGGCAGGATCTAATGGATGATCTACATCAATAGATGCATGCAATAATCGATGAACAATAACATCTGAAATAAAAATAAATAAATAAATAAATAATTAATTAATTATAAAATAAATAAATAAATAAATTCATTTTGAATTTTACCTGAATATCTTCTAATAGGTGAAGTAAAATGAGTATAAATATCAGTAGCTAGCCCATAATGTTTAAATTCTTCTTGTGGTACAGAACCAGATGAAAAATATTGGGCTTGCATCATACATCTAGTTGTTAATATTCTAACTAATTTATTAAGATAAGGATCTTCTGGAATATTAATAGCATCTAACGAATCTGCTAACTCTTTAGAACTGGAATATTTTAAACAAACATTTAACCTTTTTAAAGCTTGATTTAAATTTTCAAAATTAACCGGTGGTGGGGTAGGATGAGATCTTAATAAAGCACATAATGGAAAAGTTGTATATATCTTTTTAGCTACTGAAATATTAGCTAACAACATAAATTCTTCTACTAATGCATTGGTATCATGTAATTCTTTCATTTCTACATCAACTGGATCTTGGGATTCATTTTCTAATGAAAATCTTACTTCTGGTGAAGATAAAGTTAATGCCCCAGCTTCTAATCTTTTAGCTTTTAATAATTTAGCAAATTTGTTTAATTGTCGAATCCCTTGAGTTAATGAATCTTTTTGATTCAAATCATCAATTTGTTTTTGTGCTTCTTCATAGGTAAAAGATTTCTTGGATTTTATTACCGATTTCATAAACTTAGTATTAATGATTTCTGCTTTTTCATTCATTTCCCAAACACAAGAAAATGCTAATCTTTCTACATTACTTTTTAATGAACATAAATTAGTACCTAATAATCCAGGTAACATATCAATTCTTTGATTAACTAAATAAACAGTAGTACATCTATTAGCAGCTTCTTTATCCATTACAGTCCCTGGCTTAACAAAATAAGTAACATCAGCTATATGAACTCCTACTTCATAATTACCATTGGGTAATTTTCTAGCATGTAAAGCATCATCAATATCAGTACAACCTGGAGGATCAATAGAACAAATATCTAATTCTCTAAAATCCATTCTATTTTTAACATGTTCATCTAGTACTTTCCATGAATCTCCTTCTTTTGGTAAACAAGATAATACATTAGTTGAAAATTCATAATGAGGTACATCATGTTCTAATAATAATACTTCAGTTTCTGTATCTTTATCACCTGCTTCACCTAACGATTTAATAAAATGTCCCATAGGATATTTAGATGTTGTATTCCATGAATCAATACTTACAATAATTCGTTGATTTAATAATTGATTAACTTGTCTTGTTCTTATTTTTATTTTAGGTATTTTATTATCTAATGGTTGAAATAATACAAATTGAGTATTTCCAATAGATACCTCTTTATTATCTATATTATTGTTAATATTTCCTTTAATACTACTTTTATCAATAAATCCACAATATGGTCGCCAATTTTTTTTAATAATACCTACTATTTTACCACATGGTTGAGCATCTTTATTATTAATAATTATGTTATTATTATTAATCTTTTCCAATTCCTTTTCATCTTCTTCATTAGTAATTACTATAGATTCTGTAATGCCCCATTCATTTTGAGGTAATAATTCAACACAAACAATATCTCCATGAATACCTCGATTCAAATATTTTCTACCAATTATTGAGATATTTCTTTCTTCTCCATTAATTTTCCCATAAATTGAACCTTCTAAATAATTATGTTGTGATATATTTAAACTACCTTTAAAATATTTTTCATTTTTGATACCAGCATTCATAGCCGTTAATGATATATATTCTTCGTATTTAATCTCTTCTTTATCTTTAAAATTACTTTTTTCGGCAATTAAATCAATTAAATTGGGTCGATCACTTATCTGTTTAGCATAATCATAAGCTATTTAGTTGAATTGAATTATTATTATTATTATTATTATATTATTATTATTATTTAATATTACCTGAAAAAGTAGATAAACCTTCAGCCACTGCTTTTCTTCTATTATCAGCATCATCAGATAACATAACTACTTCTAAATCACCAATTTGTTTGACATGATTATTAAACCATTGAGTAGCTACTCGGATAGCTTATATAATTTATATGAATAAATAATTTAAATAATCTAAATAATAACCATTTTCATTTACCTCGATCATTTCTATCATTTGGGCTTTCATTTGGTAAACGTTCAATAAAAGTGGATCTAATTTTAAAAAAATATTAATTTAATAAATTAATATAATAGAAATTATATTAATAATTACTTATGATGCTCATTAGAAAATAATAAAAACTTTTTATCTTTATCATTAAACCAATTTTTAACTCTTAGATAAATTGTACTACTTAAGTTACGTACTTCTTCTGCAACAGTACTTAATATAATGACATTAGATAATTGATCTAAGAAATCCATCTATAAAAAAAGATTAATTTTTCATTAAAAGAATACTATTTTTTTCTTGTTTTTACCTGATTCAATACCACATTAGTATCTGGTATTAAATAATGAGGTTTTGAAATTATTTTTCCCACAATAGATTTGGTACCAGTTAAATTATTTAATTTAATATCTTGAGTTGATGGACATTGAGTACAACCTTCAATAGAACAATAGATATCATCTCGAAGATAATGTTCAGTAACTACTTTGACTACTTTTCCTTTCCCAGTTTTTTTATTAAATGTTTTATTACGAAGCATATTCGAAACTTATTTTGTGCAAAAAGGTATCAAAATGAAAATATAACTTTCATAGTTTATTATTTTACAAATTGAAGCTAAAAATTTATTGGTTAAAATTACTTAAGTTTTGCTTATTTTAAAATTTTGGTTCATTTCTAAGGAAAATTATTTAAAAAACCTTGAAGCTTTTAAGTATTCAAAAAAAACAAAGTTGGAAGGATATTAAAACAATAATAATAAATTATTACTAAAAACTATTGAAACCACTCTAAGTAGTTCTAACAAATAGACTAATATTTTATTTAAAATTGAGAAGTTTGAGTTTAAATAAAACATTCAAAATTAAATAATATCTATTTAAAATAAAGAAAATATTCGAGTTACTATTTTTATAGTCAAATAAATATTATAAATATTGTAATACAACTAACTTACAAATTATTTAATATTATTTTCTTTAATTTCAATACTTTTATTCATTTTATAATTGTTATAAAATATAAGAATATTCTTAATAAACTTTATAAAAATATTTTTAATTAAATTTCATTCTCCTTCTCTAATTTTCTTCTGGCTTCCAAACATTTGGTAAATTATTTAAACCTCTATCATCATCTCCTAATCTAGAAACAGTATCATCCCACTCCAAATTACCCATCAAATATGTCAATGTATGTAATCTAGTTTCCGATATCTTTAAAATTTCATCAGTAGCTTCTTCATTTAATTTACCAAATGATGTTAATATCCCCTCTTTGTCAATAATACCAAAATCGTTATCAATTTTTTCCACTAATAATCCTTTTTCAAATGCCAAGTTCGTAGTTTGTTCAATTGCTTTTGGTAAATCATTGATCATTTTTCTTAAACCAACTGGTAATTGAGAAAAATCAGTTATTTCTAAGCTATCGTCTTCAGTTACTTCTTCATTAAAAATTTCTGATTTTAATTTTTTTAAATTTAGTAACATTTGGGATTGACTACGCCAATGCCATAATTCCATTTTAGCTAACGAGTCAGTGATCGTATCATCTTCTTGTGGGTTAAATTTGATTTGATTTAAGAAATTAAGGATTGATTCAGGTTGATTTGGTTGTATCATTGTATTTTGAAATAAATTACCTTTGGAAAAGTTGAAATTGATTTCAGGTAATTTATCAATAATACCTAATGTCCATTGTAACATACCTTTGAAATAAATCCATTAAAGATTCTTCTTCATATATAAAAACATAATACAAAAATAAATACTTACCAAAATCTTCCCATGACCAACTATTTTCATTTAATTCCATATCACTCCATGTACCTAATGGCTTAATTAAATATTGAAACTCCTAAATTTAAATTTAAATTTATAAATTTTTTCAATTATTTCCATATCAAAACTTACCTTATTACTAAACTTCTCCTTTAACTCACAAGCACTTATTGCATTTTGAATACCTCTATCAGCAGACTCTATTCTATCACCTAAATTAATAAATTTACTATTAATATCTCTCAGTTCAAATTAAAAATATTAATTCTAACTTACCTGAAGCTCCATTTTTAATCGCTGCTTCAATACCCCATCTTGCCAAAAATAATTGTAAACAAACGGTTCGATATTTAATATCTGTTAAACTTCTACCTTGTCCAGAATTAAATATATAACTTTGATCAAATCCTGAAGTTAAGTTTGAATTGAATTTACTATCGGAAGCATAGTGACGATTAATAATGGAAAGTCGAGTAAAGTGAGGTACTAAAGTTTTGTTTATTAAAGTTGATTTACTTAAAAATGGCTGTCGAAATTGTAATATTTTCTTCAATACTTGCATACTTAATATTGGACTTTTTTAAGGTTTAAAGAGTGCAAAAGTAAAATTATTGGAAAATGAAATTTTTTGATTTTGTAATTAGTCAAAAATAAACATTAAATTTAAAGCTCAGGAATTGAAATCGATTTTTTTTATATGGGGATGTATTTTTACGTTTAAGAATTTTATTAACAAATTTTCCATTCAAATAGTGCTTAAAAGATGAAAAAAGTGATGAGGCTAAAAAAAATACACCTATATATTGTTTGTTGATAAGTAATGTTGACAATAAAAATGAAAGTAAATCATGTGCAGTTAATTAGAATATTTTATGTGGATAAATTTAAAGATCAAAACTCAAATTCAACATTAGTAGTTCGGTTTTCCTTTTTTGCTCATTTTTGTGCGACATAAACTCCAAAAACGATTATTAGCCAAAGATATAAATAAAAAACACTTTTAATTGATTTAGTTGAGAATTAATCGAAAATACTAGCTTTTTTTTAGTATTCTACATTTACTTTACAGTTTCTATTAATACCAATATTTTAGTTAAAACTGGGCTGTATTCTTCAATTAAAAGGCTTCGATTTTTTAACTAAATACTTGATTATCCCTATTTTTATTGATTCATTAAGTGATATAATAAATAACTACTTATCAATGTAGTAATCATCCAGTTTGATAAATCATGAAAATAAACCATAGATTCAACTTGCACAAATTAGTGCACAAAAGCTGTATTATTTAAAATAATACACTATATACATTAAACAAAAGACATTAAATTTAAATTTAATAGATACATATTCAGAGTATCGTCTTTTTTATATAAAATACATAACTAAATAAATTGGGAGTTCCGAGGACTGTTTTTTACAGAACATGTTTAACATCTGGGGATGTTTTTTTTTTTCGATTTATTACTTTTCTATTTTTTAAGCGTTATTTGAATGGAAAAATTGTTAGTAAAATTCTCAAACATAAAAATACATCCCCATCTCTTTTGCTCAAAAAATCATTAAACCACTCCAAATATCATATTATAATCATTTATAAAATGAAATGAAATGAAATGAAAATATCTCTATTAATAAGAATAAACAAATTAATAAGCAATAAATATTAATATAAATGTTCCTTGTTAATGAAGCAACAGTCCATGTTAAATACAGTCATTAATATAGAGTACAAGGTATGTCAAAGACTATTAAGTTATATAGGATGAAAATTGATGGCATAATATAAGTTATCACTTTTTATAGAATGAATTGTAAATTTTACGCTAACTTTAAAATAATAAGTTTAAAATAATAAGACTAATAAGAATTCATTAAAAGTATAATATATGACTATATATGCTTACTTTAATCTATTTATACTAATTTAGATAAAAAATAAAAAATTATAATATGACATAAATTTGAGATTTCTAATATTGTTAAATAGGTAAAAAGAACCTAAAAATCATTATGATAATATTGTATACCAAATAAAATAAAATTAATTTATTATAAACTTTATATTAATATTGATTATATTCTAAAAGGTTGGCATTGATAGCTACCTAGTTGTTTTGAGGAACTAATTGAGAAACTAATATACTTTATGAAAGTAATTACCTTTATTTAAATCTTAAAATCAATTACAATTAAGAGAACGGAGAACTACCAATCGTGATTCTTGATAGTATATTAAGGACTGTTGAATAAATTAAATAATTAAAAGTCTGTCGATTTGTTTTTGTCAGAATACGGGATATACTAGTTGTGAAATTGTTCCTGTAATAAACCATTTCAATTTTTTAAACACAATTTTCCTATTTGAATAATAATAATAATAATAATAAAACAATGTTTTTACAAGACTATGTTGATGATAAATTAGTAGGTTCAAGTCGCCTTTGCCTTGTAGGCGCTACTATTATTAATAGTCAAAATGATGACGTTTTGGGAATTTCTAAAGGTTTATATCTTGAACCAGAAAAAAAATTGATCATTATTAAAGGGCTTGATAACCTAAATACTTTTTTCCTGGTGATATTATAATTAATAAAAAGAAGTATATGTATGATAAGACAGATGGTGCTATTATTTATAAAACAAATCAGATTATTATTGATATTTATAATGGAAAATCTCAACTTGGTGATGCTGTATCCACTATTTCTTAACTTTTGGATTACTTAATGGAAAATAGATATTAACTAATCTTATCTTTAGCTATCTTTGGTTATCCCTTTTTTATTTTTAATAATAAAAGTTTGATGCAACTTAATGATCCTCTTGATTGATTGATTTTAACTAACTATAACTTAGTTAAAATACAAGAAAATTTGCATGCTCTAATAAAGTTGTTCAATAATATCAAATTAACTTATTAAAATTTTAATATTTGGGGGTATTTTTTTTAGTTTTATCACTTTCTCTGTCTTTTAAGCACTGTTTGAATAGAAATATTGTTAGTAAAATTCTTAAACACAAAAATACATTCCCATGTTTTAAAGCTATAATTGATTTTTAAAACAAAATTAATTAAATCAATTTCAAATAACTCAATAATAAAAAAGAATCACTTTGAATATGTAAGTCATAAAGGTATTGAATCTTTTAAGTCTAGTAATACAGTAATTGGTAAGTTATTAAAAGATAAGTCAAATGCTTAAATAAGGTCAATAGGAAGCTACAAAACCTTCTTAAACAACTTTAAGGGAAAAGGTGCTATTTGGATTAAATTAAATTAACACAAGTAATAAGATAAGATAAGATAAATTCAATAAATTTCAATAAAAAGAAATCTAAACAAAGATACATAATCATTTATATAGTTTTCATTAATTTAAAATGCATTAATTAATACTGTTTTATATTCATATCTAATATCTATGTCATTAAACTTAGTAATAACTATAATATTAATCTTGTTAACATCAGTTTTTAAAATGCATTCAACTTTTATTGAACCTTGAATAATATTAACTTTTTTAAAATTGATTCTAAAATTTGACTGGATTTACATAATAAATTAATTAAACTTTTGTAAATTAAAATATAAAACAAAATAATTGACTTTAACACAATTGTTTTATTGAAGTAATTTAATTACTATAATATGATTTATCAATTATGTTTATTATAAACGAGTTATAATATGAATTCATATCCTTATCATCCTATTATATTATTGATTCATATTCTTATCAATTAAAAGTTAAAAATATTAAAGTAAAAAATAAAGAATAGATTAAAAAACAACATAAAAATCAATTTATCCAAAAAACATTTACTTTCAACGTCAAATTAAATTAAAAGTCACAAAAATACTTATTATATTAACTCTTATTATATTTTTAATCTATTTTTCATTTTCATTTTCATTAGTGCCTGCTTTTTCTATAATTAGTAAGTCTTGTGCTTCCAATTGTCCATTAATTACTTCATTATTAAATTCCAATTCATTAAACTTTAAATTTTCATTATAATTCAATTCTTCATTTAAAGTGACTTCACTTTCATTAGGTTCTAAATCTAATTCAAATTGAATAACATCATTTTCAATAGTTCTAAATTCATTCTAAATAATTAATAATTAATAATTATAATTAATAATAAAGATCTTACCTTCTCTTCTTTATTTATTAATTCTTGGAAGATTTTATCTGATAATAAATTAATGTCATCACTAGCAAAAGAACGCATCAATCCTCCTCCACCAATAATTTCATTTTTATATCCATTATGATTATTTAACCAAGCTAAATCATCTTCATCTGATTCACTTTCTCTTTCGTCATAGTATTGTTTCTATTAAAATTAATAATAGTAAATATTTGAAATATATTAAATTAAGATAAATTACGATTCAAATTAAATTGAATTAAAATTAAACTTACATTTAAATCTTCATCATCAAAACTAGATCTATCAATATCAATATATTCTGATGAATAATCTAAATTAGTATGTTGATTGATAATATAATCATCATCATCTTCATCATCTTCATCTTCATCATCATCATTATGATTAATATTATTACTTAAATCTAAAACATTTTCATTTTCATTTTCATTTTCATTTTCATTTTCATTCTCTTCATCATTCTCTTCATCATAATCATAATCATAATCATTCATTGTATAATCATAATTATTTTGATTAATTAATTGAATTAATTTATTATTATTAAACATAGAATTATTATTATTATTATTATTATTTAATTTAATTTCAATTGGAGATAAGATTGTATTATAATACTTATCCCATCCCTGATTTAAAATTAATTGTTTAATATTTTTAATTTCATCAAAATTCAATTGTTGATTATTAATTAAAAATTGTTGAATTGTATTACCTAATTGAAGAATATAACCCAAATTACCAATACTAGGAATACTCTTTTCTCTTCTTATATTATCCTCATGTAAATTAATAATTTTACTAATTAATTGACATTCTTTTAATAAGTATTCAATTAATTTAATGCCTTGAGATAGTTGAGGAGTTAATAGATTATCTGGTGTTAATTCTAATAATTCCCAATTAAAGATTAAATGAATTAATTCAACAAATATAGAATGATAAAAGTTATTCCATTTATATTCAAAAAATAAATCAGTTAACCAATCAATTATGTTTTCATTAATAAAATGATTTATAATTATTGTATTAAGTTCATAATGATAAGTTATTAGTTCTAATTGTAATGGATTAAATGCCAATAATTTTTGTTGTTGATTGTTAGTTTCATTATTACTATTATTATTATCTATTACTTCTTTATTTTCTTCTTTATTTTCTTCCATTGTTTTTTCTTTTGATAATGAATTATTTAAGCTTAAACTTATTTTTTTTTTATGTGTCTTATTATTATTCATATTCGTCATAGATTGATCATCTGAATTGATAGATAAAGCTTCTAATAAACTATTCAATCCATTATTATCTATATTATTTTCATCAATGTCACTATCCTCTTTATCAAATATGGATTTGTTCTCATCTAATTCATTTTGATTATTTCCCTTAACTTGTCTATTACTTGGTAATAAAGAACTTGCTAAATTTTGATAATAAAATAAAGCTTTCATTAATTGAAGATAAATTTCTCCAATTTGAAGTCTTATTTTTCCTAGGGGTATAAAAGTACCTGTTGTGTTTGTGATTTCTTTTGGCACAAACATCTCATGTTTAGTCAATTCTATTAATTCCCTCATATTTGATCCTATTTTTAATACTAAATTTCGATGACATTGCGATAAGTTACCTCCAAAGTTACTTGGATTCCATAATAATAATTCTCTTAAGATACATAAAGTACAATGAATCGAGGATTTTAATGAAATTCCATCTCTTAATTTAAGATAACTTAATAACTTATCTATATTAATTTCATTTAACATTTTTAATACTAAGTTAGTAGTAGGATGCATAGGTTGTAATTGAGATGGCATAGAATAAGTAATGATATCTAATAAAAATTGTTGTGTATTATTATGTACCTAAATTATTATTATGAACCTAAATTATTATTATTATTATTATTATTACCTGTTCATTTCCTTCTGGTTTTAAATTATCTGTTAAAATCTCGGCAAATGCTTCTGCATCAAAACTTTTATTCCCTTCCTTTTCATCTTCACATGGTGGTTCAATAGAACACCAAATTCTCAAAGCTAACTCTGCCATTGCTGGTTCTTCAAAATTATTGCATAATAATGGAAAAATAGTATTCCATTTTAATTGAAAAAAACTTGGTAAAGAAGGATAATTACTAGTAATAAAATGTGTTGTTACTTTACCAATCCTTCCGCTTAGAGATGAATCTAATTTTAAATCTTCTACCCTTGTTAATGGTTCAATAAATAATAATTCCATTAATTCAAAGGAACTCAAAATCGATTGGGAAATCGACCAGGCATCGAGAAGAAGAATCTCATGACATAATTCTGTTGCTAATTCTTGTGTTAATGTAGGGTTTAATTTAGTAAATGTGGTTTTATTGAGTTCCTCTTCATTAGCTTCGTAAATTATATCTTTTGTTGGTAAGGTATATGAATGATTAATAATTGTTTTTAAATTTTCTTTGTTACATAAACTAGTAATAAAAAGAATTAATAAATTTATAATTTATTTATTAATATTAATTCTATGAGATAAAGTAAAGTAAAGTAAACTTACAAAGCCTGTAATTTATTATTAACTTTAACTTCTTGTAAAAAAGTAGGTTGTAATAATAATAATTCAATACCACAATTAGGTTGATTTAATAACAAATCAATATCCGATGTTAAATATTGATTTTGTTCCCAAAACATGTTAGAATCAACTAGATTTTATTGAAAACGAATTAAACTCAAAGTTTTTAACTACTTAATTTTAAGAAAGTGATAACAGTAATGATAATTACCTTTATATATATATAAATTAAACTATAATAGTTAATTAACTTTTAAAATATAACAAAAAATTAAAAGATATGGAAAAAAGAATCCACTTTTGTTGTAGAATTTTTTATCAACAACTTTTCATTCTGATCTTAAAAACGAGAATTTGGCAGGAAATTCACTATATTTAGTAATTTTTAGAATTTTTAGTACTTTTTAAAAATTTCGAATAAAAATAACTACCAATAAAAAGTATACTAGTTATTGCATTTTATTTGTTATAATAATAAACTTTAATTTTTAAATTAGATTTGATAAGTAACTTATTAATAGCTTCCTATTATTCATAATTAAGCTCTTTTTTTAAAAATCCTTTCTTTTCTTTTTGAAAAAAATTTATTACTACAAATACAATAATCAATCTTGGCTTTCAACTCATTTAGCTAATTGGAAGGAAAACGTATTAGAGAATGAAAAGAAAGAAATTTTATTTTTAAAAAATTGAAACAGAAGTTAATTGGATGCAAGTAATAATGTTCAATTGAAGACTATATTTTTAATAGCCAATTAAATCATATAAAAATTAGTCAAATTCAAAGCTGAGTCCAATTTAAGCAACTATTTATATCTAAAAAAAATTATAAAATTAAAATAAAATATTCAAATTAGTAATAAAGATAATATTTTTTTTAAAATCTGTTGATTTCAATTAATTTCATAAGTTTATGAAATTTGGTGTTATTTTTAAATTGCCTAATTTATAAAAAATTGTAAATTTTAGTTGAATATTGAAAGAAATATTTTGAAAGAAATATTAGATAAACAAGTTATTAAGATAATATTTTATACAAAGTAATGTAATGTGCTCAATAGCCAGTATTACTTTACTACTTTTGTTATTTTTTTCAATATAAGAAATGTTTCAGCTTCGAGGATAAAGTTCCAATCAAGTTAAATTACTAATTCATCTTTTTAAAAAATTGGTAAGTTTACTAAATAAAATTATCTAGATTTTATTAGAAATTCCAATTAAACGTAATCAAGTTATTTTGTATATTAATTTTTATTTTAAAAAATAAAAGAACTATAATAAATACTTTAAAACTCAAAATATTATAATGAAAGCAAAATAAAATTGTAAATTTTATTTTTGTTTATCGAATTGAAATTAATAGTCCACTTTTAATTTTTAACTTATTTTCCCAATAATTAAAAACTGAAACTCAAATGTCTTAGGGAGTTTAATTTTTGATATAAAATAGAAATTTTAGAATAATAATTTCTTCTTTATTATTTATTATTAATAATTTATTACTATCTATCAGGGAGATTAACAAAAGGAAATTTAGTTAATTCGTCAACAACTATAAAAAGTGAGTAAAAAGGAAGGGTTGGAAATTTATTTGTTTATAAATTGTGACTTTTAAATATTAATTTATTGACTCATTCAATATGAAATTACGTAAATCTTGTGAACGTTGTTTTAAAGGAAAAAAGAAATGTGATAACTTACAACCTGTTTGCAAACGGTGTATGAAATTAAACGTTGATTGTGTATATCCATTCACCTATAATCAAAGTTTATGGCAATTAAGTTATAAAAAAGAATTAAAAGAATACGAAGGAAAAGAGTTGATTGGGATTGAAACAAGGCTTAATGAGTTAGAAGAGAAGTTTAAAAAGGTAATTAAAAAGCCAATGAAATTGGAGCAGATATTGAATGGACTAAAAAAAGATCCAGAAAGTTATTATGAGCATCTACAAAAGCTATTAGATTATCAAGTGAATTTAAAAAGGGATACCAAATTTTTAGGTAACGTTATCAAATTTTATTTCTAATTAAAAGAATTATTAAAACTAATATTTTATCTAGAACATAATGTCTTCTACCGACATCTAGTAACTCTTTATTACAACTTTCAATATGGAATTACCTCCATGATATCTCGTAAATTAATTGAAGAACATTTTGAAAAACAAGCATCCGAATCTATTTTATTAAATGCTATTTATGCAACTACATTACCATTAGCTAATTTTATATCTAATCGACCACCCCCTAGATTAGATTTAAATCCATTTTATAAAAGAGTTAAAATCGCCTTACATGAATTCGATTTATCTCCTACTTTAGCTAATGTTCATACTCATTTATTAAATTGTATTTTGGAAATGGGAATGGGGAATTTTGAATGGGCTATGATGTCGATTAGTAAGTAGATTCTTTAAATTGTTTATATAAAAAACTTACTAATTGTACTTTTTTTAATCTTTTAGGTAATGCTATTAGGTAAGTTAAGAATTTATTTAAACTATAAATTGTTTTAATTATTATAATGAGATAGAAATTAAGAATTAAACTTAACTTTAATTTAATCTTTATATTAATAGATTAGCACAAACGTTAACTTATCATTCCTTAAAAGAAAAGAGAGAATATCGACGAAGTCAAAATCCTATGGAAATTGAAGAACCCTCCGATGGGGAAACAGCATGGAGTTTATGTATTGTAGTTGATCGATTATTATGTTGTAATATGAGAATGAATCCCAATATTGATTTTAATACTTATTTACCTTGTCCATCTTTAAAAGGCTATAGATTATTAGATCCAGATATGTTTTTAAATAATGTAAATTTTTTATTTTTTATTTTATTCTGAATTAATTAACTGATCAATTTCAGTATTCATCCCATTCAGGTATAACTCATGGAAAAGTAGAAAGCTATTTAATATTAACAGAGATATTGTATGAGTTAACTCAATTAGAAAAAAATTTAAACCCGAATTTAGAAGCTTCAAAGATATTGAAAAATTTAATAGAAGGTCAAACTTTAATTGATAAATTAGAGAAATTTGGACAATCTTATTGGATCATTAAAGACATCTACCGACGTCCTAATTTAACAAATATTGACGATTATTTTATTACAAGAATTGATATTACTTTATTATTTCATTGTATAACATTACAAGTATCAAGACATTTGTCAATAATTTATGATCAATTAGCTAAAAGTATTAAACTTAATTTATCTATTAAAGAAATTCATTATGATTCTTCACCTATCTTTCAATCTAAAGTAATGAATTATAGCAATAACAATAATAATAGTAATAGCAATAATCAATTACCTAAATTTGATTATGAAGATGTATTAAAATTTGATTTAAATTCCAAGCAATGTTTTAAGGGTTCAATAGCCTCGGCTGAATGGATCTTACATTTTGTAAAAACAGTAGAACTTACATGTAGTCCAAGTTATAAACCGACTTCCAAACGTAAAGACAAACATCAGTTAAACATTAATCATAATCTTTATAAAGGCGTTTATTACATATCTCTTTGTTTTGCTATGGGTTTAAATCATGCAAGGACAGTGTTTTTAACTACAAATTCTTCCGAATATAAAGAAAAGATTGAGTATTGTCAATCAAGGTTAACTACCTTAGCTAAAATTTGGCCAATGGTCGAATATTTCATGAAAAATGAAACTCAATGTGTTCAAGATACCTCATCTTTTGAAGATTCAATGTCCACTTCCACAAGTTCCAAATCACCTATTTCATCCGATTGTTCTTAGGTTGGATTTTTTGGAAATTAAGTTTTTATTTATTCAATTGTTTTTTTATCTAATACTCAAAGTGCAATAAATGATTTTACTCTAGGTTCAAGTGATAAGATTTTTTTTTGTTAGTTATTCTTGATTTTATTGTCTCTAGTTAGAATAAAGTAAAAGCTTGTTTTTTTATTTAAAAAAATTAATGAATTTTAATACTCAATAGAGCTTAAAAACTAGAAAAGTTAAAATTAAAACATCATAAATTTCAACTTTAGAAAATAACATTTATTTTGCCTAGTTACTCTTTTTAAAAGTTCAATATTAAAGTTAAATTCTAATATTTGGGGCTGTTTTTTTAGTTTCATTATTTTTCCATTTTTTAAGCGCTATTTGAGTGGAAAGATTATTGTAGTAAAATTCTTAAACAAAAAAACACATCCCCATTTGTTCCTTATTTTAACTAAAAACAAACACTACAACTACATGAAGATTTCAAAATAACTTATTATTATAAAAACACAAAAATACAAAAACATTTGAATTTAAAATTTTATCTAAAATTTTAATAGTTATTTGTAATAACCCAGAGTTTATAGTGTTTCATAATAAATAAATAAAAGAAATATTATTAAAGTTTACTTTTGATTATAAATTTAATTAAATAGAGTGAAATATCGCTTTGTCAACTCCATAATTGATTTTAGCATAAGAATCACTTAAGCTGCTGAGTTCTTGAGTTCAAAGGCAATCAATCCCACGCTTTTGTTTGATTTGCTATGAGAATTTCTAGCTCCATCCCAAAGAACGTTATCTTCTCATTTTGATCTTTATACTTTTCAGAGTATAAAAGAGATCTTAGAACATAGTAACTCGAGTTTTTTTAACTGAATTATTCCTTGATATCTCAAACATTTAATAAAGCCATTAAGTTTTCTTAATGGTATTTTATATATATTTTACATTAGTATTGTCTATTCTATTTGTCTTACATAGTCTGTAACATATTACTTGCTATTCTTCATAACCCAACCCTATTATAGTCACTTAAACTAAGACCTTTCGACTTATGGCTAGTTTAGCTAATCAAACAAGAATTGCTTTTGGCTCCGACCACTAAGTATCAGATTTCACATGAGTAATTTTGAAATTCGAGATTTCTATTTATAAGTATAATAATAAACTATGGAGATGTTTTGATTTCATTGCTTTTCTATTTTTTAAGCGCTATTTAAGTGGAGAGATTGTTAGCAAAGTTTTCAAACAAAGAAATATTTCCTCATATGTTACTACTTAATATCTAATGAACTAAAAAAACCTAACATCATTCTAATTAAAATTACAAAATCTATTAAAAATAAAAAAATTAACTATAAGCTTACTTTATAAAAATAAGATAAAATTCAAGTTTCGATATTTATTAAGCAAGTAAATAGTTTCTTAAATGATAAAAATCAATTATTAAATGTTAGTATTACTTAAATTATTAATATTTAAATTAATAAATAATTAAAAAGCAAGTGATTATAATAATAAATAAAGATTATTATTATATTGCTTCTATTATATAAATTATATAAAGATGATTAATTCTAGTTTTAAAGCTAACCATCTCTTTTTATGTAATTGTTTATTAATCTAACGATATATTAATAATGTAATCATAATGCTAAAATTATTTATTTGTTTAATATCAAATTTATAATGTTGAATATGGGGATGTATTTTTTTGCTCAATAATTTTACTAACAATCTCTCCACCTAAATAGCACTCAAAAAATGGAAAAAGTTATGAAATCAAAAAAAACACTCGCATATAAAGCAGTCAATAATAAATATTTTTCAATAAAGCTTTATGAAAATATATATGTTTACATATTATAACTTTGATTGATGTCAATACATAAGTTACATTAGTAAAGTCCTTGATAATATGACAACTTTATTAAATTTGGAAAAACTCCGCTAACTTACAATGTAGGATTGTATGAATTAGTTTCATTATTTTATCCATTTTTTTAAAAATTTCGTATTTTAGAAACTTCGTTTAAAATTTTATAAAATCAAACTTTTTATTAAAAAGTATCCGGACACAATTCTAAATCATTCTGTTATAGTTTATACTCCAAGTTAGTTGAATTTCTACTAGATCTTAAATATACATTCTTATAAAGCTTTATTGAGAAATATTTGTTATTGGCCACTTTATAATCAACATTGCAGATTTGTTATCAAATAGATAAATTATTTTGATGTTATGATTACATTATTAATATATTGCCAAGTTAATAAATAGCTGCATGGGAGGGAGTGGTTAGCCCCAAAACTATAATTAACCATCCCTATATAGTACAAGTAATATAATAATAGTTTTTAAATATTATTACAGTTACTTGTTCTTTGACTATTTATTAACTTAGCTATTAATAACTTAAGTAATCTTAACATTTAATAATCTATTTCTATCATTCAACAAACTACTTGCTTAGTAAATATCGAAAATTTTAAATCCTCTGTTATCTTCGTAAGATAAGCTGGGATCGATCTTTTAATTTTTCTGTTTTCTATAGACTCTATAACTTTAATTGGAACTATATCGCTTTTTTTTTGATGTATCAGATACTGGATAACAATGTAGTTTATTGTTATGTTTAATAAAGTGTAAATACTTCTTAATGCCCTAAATCTCTATTATTCTTTTTGTATTTTTGTTTCTTTTACACTTTTTAAAAATTATATCTGTTTTCCCATTATTAATAATCGAGTTATTAATTTTATTATGCTCCCAAATAAAAGCCTCAAATCTTGAAATTAATTGATCGATATGGGGATGTATTTTTGTGTTTAAGAATTTTACTACCACTTTTTCCGCTTAAATAGCGCTTAAAAATGGAAAAAATAATAAAGTCAAAAAAACACCTCCATATCTTCTATTTTACCTAACGCTTCAAAACTACTTTTGCATTTTGAAAGGTTTCCAAAATGTCCATCAACTATACTTTTTCCATGATGCTCAGCAAAAAAATTAAGATTAACGTTCAAACTACTGTTTATTTTATGAATTTCTTTAAACATATGAGAGTGTTTTTTTTGACTTCATTATTTTTTCCATTTTTTAAGCACTATTTAAGCAGAAATTTGTTAGTAGGATTCTTAAACACAAAAACACATCCCCATATAGTGTAGAAACTCTTGGGATCTAAAATGATTTCCTGTATCTGCCCATATATTAATTTTTGTAAACTTTTTAAATAAAAGCTCTGTAGAGATCAAATCGATTAAACAATCTCCTGCATATGCTGAATCATGATTCAATATTTCAGATAAATAATCAAAGTAAACTTTACCTATTGTTTTATCATCTTTTAAATATAATACACCAAAGCCTAATACTGATATAGCTTGTTTATTATAATGATCTAGATTTATTGAATCTGGTCTTGTTCCTATTTCCATATTTTCTTTAAAATCTAAAACTATTATACAACTTTTGTTATTTAATTTTTTAATAGTTTCATTAAATGTGTTTTTTTGAGTATCAACACAGAATTTATGTAATTTGTGTAATTTTTCTTCATTGAAAATTTGTTCTATCTCTGCTTTGTTTTGTATTGCTGTATTTAATTTATTTTCAAATAACTTTTTTCTAACTGTATACTGAGCACATATATTACATAGATCCGTTTTTCTTGCTGGATTTTTGAAATTACTTGGTATATATTTAAAGAACGTTAACCTAGCTACTGCTTTATCTCTTATATCATTCAAATATTTACTATATATCATTCTTCTACTTTTATTTAATATATATATATTATCTGATGAATATTTACTATCGTTATTTTTTATTAAATCTTGATGAAATAGTTGAATCATTTAGTAAATATTGTATGATAGTTTCAATTTGGTCATCTTTAATTTTTTTTGTATTTTTAATAATAGGTTTTAATGTTGATATTTTATTATTATTACTTGTTTTTGAATAATCATATTGATTTCTATTTATATTAAACCCAAAACTCTTACATCATCAAAAGAATATACTGAAGCTATAGTTGATAATAACGCTACTTGCTGACTTTTGTTTCCTGTTTCCCTTAAAGCACTAATTTTATACATTACTTGATTAAGTTTGTTATTATCGATAGTAAACTTTGATAATATATTTTTTCTTTGTTTTGTTTTATTATAAAATTACATAAACGCTGAGTTGTTATAAGTAGCTCTTAAAGTTGATGTAAATGAATTACAATGTTTATATTGTGTACTCCTCCCTATTATATTGAAATTTTCAGAAACTCCATTTCGAAGTTCAGTTATGAAAACTTGCGTTTTATTCTTATTTCAACAAAAAATAAAGAGATGTGAAATCTGATACTCAGGGTTTGGAGTCAAGAACAGCTATTGCTGGGTTGACTACACTGTAAGTCGAAAGGTCTTAGTTTATGTGACTAAGATAGACTTGGGTTATGAGGAATAGCACGTAATAGGTTACAAGCTATATAAGACAAATAGAATAGACAATACTAATGTAAAACCTATGTAAAATACTATTAAGAAAACTTAATGGCTTTATTAAATGTTTGAGATATCAGGGATTAATTCAGTTAAAAAGCCTCGAACTATTATACTCTGTAAACTCTTTTATACTCTGAAAAGTATAAGTATCAAAATGAGAAGATAATATTCTTTTGGGTGGAACTAGAAATTCTCATAACAAATCAAAATAATTAACCATGGGACTGACAAAGCGATATTTCACAGAGATTTAATTTTGGGCTTTTTAGATTTAACCGTCATATTAGACACAAATTTGAAAATTTAAAATTTGGATTAACTTCTAAGTAAATTCTAAAACCAGTTCGGATAGCCCCATATGTATTATAACAAAATAGTTTAAAACTAGTTGGTGTGCTTTTGCTTTTAACAAAAAAAATTGTTTTATGGAATTTTAAGCAAAATTTTTAATATGAGTTTTTGAAAAGGCGAATAAAAAAATGACCCCAATTTGGACATCCCCGTATACTACCTTTTTTTCCAAAATCTCATCATCAAAAACTTGATACTATTTTATTATACTACTCTCAAAAATCAACCCACCTAAGTCAACTTTTAAATGATTATAACTAGGTCAAATAGTGCTCGATTGGGTCTTGGTTTTCTATTTTATACTTACCGGTGTGAAATATCGCTTTTTCAGAACCATGGTTAATTATAGTATAACAATCGCCTAAGCTGTTGTGTTCTCGAGTTCAGAGGAAATCAATCCCATGTTCTTATTTTGATTTGCTATGAGAATTTCTAGCTCCATCCCAAAGAATACTATCTTCTCATTTTGATATTTATACTTTTCAGAGTATAAAAGAGTTTACAGAATATAGTAGTTCGAGGCTTTTTAACTGAATTATTTTCTGATATCTCAAACATTTAATAAAGCCATTAAGTTTTCTTAATGGTATTTTACATATATTTTACATTAGTATTGTCTATTCTATTTGTCTTACATAGTCTGTAACATATTACTTGCTATTCTTCATAACCCAACCCTATTATAGTCACTTAAGCTAAGACCTTTTGACTTACAATGTAGTCAACCCAGTAATATCTGTTCTTGACTCTAAACACTGAGTACCAGATTTCACACCGGTATCCCAAGTATACATAGGAATTGGCTCCTAGTATAATTAATATTATTATCTTTGTAATAGTATTTCATACGCCTTATTAATGCAAAATAAATTTGGCTAGTCCATTTGGACCAGTTTTTCAAGTTTAAACTAAACAACTAATGGAGATGTATTTTTTTGTCTAATAATTTTATTAACAACTTTTCCATTTAAATAGTGCTTAAAAAATGAAAAAGTGATGAAACCAAAAAACATCCCCTAATTGATGTTTAGTTTATGGTGACATTTATATAAATAAACTTGTTTTCCTTTTAAAAAATTTCGGATACCTTTTTCGTATTATTCATATATATGTATTATTGCTAAATTTAATATGAGGATGTATTTTTTTGTTTAAGAATTTTACTACCAAGTTTTTCCACCTAAATAGCGCTTAAAAAATGAAAAAAGTAATGAAGTCAAAAAAAATACTCCTATATAACGTTGGACATAAGTGAGTGCCTATTTTGACCACTTTTCAGTTTTTTATTAACAAGTGCCTTTAAAATCAACTTAAAAAGGCCCACTATATCACATTGAACTAACTTGTGAGCTTTCATTTCTATTATTTTAAATAAAAGTCGATGATATATCAAGCTCTGAGTATTATTCAAGGGCTTTATAGCTGGTTTTTAATTCTAAAATGTTATTAAATTTAATACATTAAATAATTCTACAACTTTATTCAAAACAATAATTCAAGGTGGTGTTTTCTTAATAGAATGGATAAAAACTGAACACTTTTTTGGTAGAGAAATTTAGGATTTTAAAATTCCTTCCAAAATAATATATCTACTTTAATGGTATTTTGATTTTAGGACTTATTCATATTTTTTAATGGTTATATTTAGAGCTTTATGTATGGTTTTTTTTCACTTAAAATAATATGAATGAAAACCTATCGGTTTATTCAATATAACATAATGGACCGATTTGACTTGATCGATTCCTGTCTAGTGTTAATCAGTCTTAAAGTGTATTATTGTGACGAGTACATTAATATAAACATATAAACATTCCTTTCAAGTGTAAAGAAGACCTAAAATAATTTAATCTAAATTTAACCAAAGTAGCAATTATTTAATACATTCTTATTTAGTTTAGAATTAATACAAATGGATTAGTTTTTATAAATATAATATCTGGAGATGTTTTTTTTGGCTTCATTTTTTCCATCTTTTAAGCGCTATTTGAGTGGAAAAATTGTTAATAAAATTCTTAGATACAAAAATACATCCCTATCTATTAGTATCTATTAATGTTAAATGTATTGCAAAAGAAACTAAAAAAAGACCAACATATGCTCACTTTTGTCCAACACTATAAAGTTTAGTAAAATAACTGTACTTTAAAATTTTTAGAAAATATCATTAGCAATTTAGGCAAGTGCTCCACTTGCTTATATATATCACTTCTTTATTACACATAATATTCAAGTTTTTGTTCATAATTTTCAACAAATAAAAACTCTTATCTTTGACAAATAAATTTTAATTATTTGCTGAAAAAAGCTCCATTCTTTAAGGTTGAATATCTAAAAATTTGTTAGCAAAGTTTAATACACCAATAATTCTAGAAAATAAGTGTATTAGATGAATCAAAGTCCAAGATAGTTCTCAGGTATTAGAAAGAAAGTAAGAAAAGGTAGAAACCCTCTTTCCTTCGTGGCATTACTATATACTAAATTTGTCAACAATGAAGTTCAGCTCAGGTAATACTCAGTTTAATTATCTTTTTGAAGAATAACGGAACGAGGCAATATACCAAACGAAATGAATCAACAACATCAAGAAGAAAAGTAATAAAAGTTAATGTGGTAGAAATAAGACTAGTTTATTATTACAAATTATGGAATTTTTAATGGATGCATTGTAAAGCGATATAAAAAAATCAATCTTTCAAGGAAATGAAGATGCCTAAAATCTAAGTTCAAATGTAATAAATTTTTAATGGCAATTCTAATAGACGTCAGCTCTTCCCGTCGTAAGTCTCGTAAGGCTCACTTTACCGCCCCATCTCATCTTCGTCAAAAACTCATGAGCGCTACCCTTGCCAAGGATCTCCGCGAAAAATATAACGTAAGCTTTATTTTAAATGGGTTGTAACCTATAAAAGATTAAACTGAATTTCTAAAAGCTAACTTAAAGGTTCGTTCAGCTCCAATTCGTGTTGATGACGAAGTTAAAATTATGACTGGTGCTCATAAAGGTAGAGACGGTAAAGTTATTCAAGTTTATCGTAAAAGATATGTTATCTACATTGAGCGTCTTACTCGTGATAAAGTTAATGGTGAGAAATCTTCAAAATTGTTTTATGAGAAAGTACTAATGATTTAGGTGCCTCTGTAAACATTGGTGTCCACCCATCTAACTGCCAAATCACCAAGCTTAAGCTTGATAAAGATCGTCTTGCTATGTTAGCTCGTCGTGACCGTACTGTTTACAACAAATCTGCTTAAATATAATCGGAATAAAAAAGGATTTTAATTTATTATAATGACCATTCATTATATGTTAAATGGAACATAAGAATGAGCAATTTTTCAAATTTTAAGTTAGGTAATTTTACAAAATATAATATTTTTAGGGACTGTTTGTCTTGATAATCTATATATATATGAAGTTTAAAGGAGAACTAATGCGAAAAAAATTAGCTCATACATCAAAAATAAATATATAACAAAAGTAATGACAAAGCGATAATACGAAACGAAGCATTAAAGTAATGAGTTTGGGAACATATAATTTTATTCATTGAAAAGTATATCTTTTAAAGTCCAATATGTATCATATAAATTTGCATTAAGCAAGTACACGAAAAAATTGTAATTATTTTAACATGACTACGAAAAGCTCATTTTATTGATCTGATAAACTGATACTTAGGGTAAAAGATAATTGTTTTCTCAGTTCACTTGCTTTTTATAAAACTGTTTAGATGATTTTAAATAAATATAATACTGTTTAAAAGATATGATTTTATTTTTTTTATTCCTTTAAACTGCGATAAATATGAAGTATAGTTAAAGTAAATAGAAAATATGATTTTTAAACTTTGTTTAATCTGAATACTTATATTTTATCGCTTTTTATCAATATTGCTAATACTACTACAATAAATATTTGTTTTGTTACTAATATTATTAACAAAACGTTTATAAGACAAAATTGCCATATAAGTAGGTAAGTTTATACTGCAGGATCTCAAAGGCAATAAATTCATAGCATAATTAACAGGTATAAACCATTACAGGTGAATTTCTCAATTTGCATCAAAGGTGAAATAATAATGAAATAAAAAAGATATTTAAAATATAATATAAACTTTGATTAAAACTATCTTTCCATACAAAAATAATAAAAAATACTTGAACTTAATTCATTTTTATTCTTGTCTTAGTTATTTCAAATATTGTTTTATTATTAACGTAAAAGTTATTTTTTATAAATAAGCATCAGAATGCCTCACATTTCATCACTGTTCACTTTTATGAAATAAAAAAGCCAAAAACTCATTAGAAATTGAAACAAAAAACAATAGGCATCGTATCTTACTGTTTTTATATACAATAACAATGGTCTATAATATTATTTCTATAATAAACTGTCGTTTTATTATAAAAAAACAACTCCAAATGTTATTTTTTATGATTGTATGTATAAATATTTAGAACGGTGGTTAGTATTGTTAACATTCTACACCTGCAGATAAAACTAAGTTTATCAAGAAACTAACTTTAAAAAATTACAACCCTCTCATTTCTAACAATTTTTAGATCTTTAAAGTAAAGCTCTTATAATTTATTAGCTGTAAAAGTTTAATCATTTATAAATTATTAAAACAATGGAAGCTAAGGTTCTCTAAATGCTTACTTGTTTTATTAGCATCATAGGAGAATATTTATGACGCGAATAAAGTCAGCTAATAAATTGGACTTTCATTTCTTATAGTATAAATGTTCATTTTTTCATACTCATATACTATAAGATTATAGTATAAGTTAGAAATATATAATATTTTAAAACATGTTATCATTTGATATTTTATATATTAAGTTTTTGTGTAATCAAAAATTTTAAAAATAAAATTTCAACTTTTTAATTTAGTTTTAAGGCTTAACCTGGACCATTCAATTTGAAACGAATTAGGGGCACATGATCCCATAAGAATGGAGATCAGGCAGGAAGTATTACTAAATTAAGTTAAGCACCTTAAACATCAGTTAAATCGAGGGTGAAATGATCAGGTAAATGGAGCTAAACAGCAAAATTATTCTTTAATGTCTAAGTTACATCAAAAAAGTTTAAATAAAGATATCTACTATGAGAAGTATAAGACGACTAAAAGTAGAATTAAAGAGGTTGAAAAGGTAACTAAAAATTAGAAATAATGACAAGTTGTTAATGAAATTATTAGGAAAACGAAGGAGCTCTTACTGAATTAGACATTCTTAATAAGGAGATAAAAAAGTTAAGGAGGTTGAATAAGTAAGATATTTAATTGTTACATAAACTCAAAAACTAAACAAGCTTAGTAATTGTTTAAATCGACTTGTTGAGCTTAGCAGTAAAGAGGATGAAAAAGAGGACAGGACTACAAGCGATGAAGAAGAGATCGAAAAGCCAGTTACAGAGGACAAAGATACGAATGATGACCCCAATTTAAAGCACTTCATCTCAAGGAAGCCCAACAATATAAACTTAAATGATTGGCTAAGCATGTATAAAGGTAGAAACGAAGCAATGATGCAATCTCGTCCTCAGTTACCTCCTAATCAAGCGTTCTATCCCATGCCTAATCCTATGCACTATACTCCTCAAGAAGCTGTCGATATGAGAATAAGATATGAACAGAACCTAAGGAGGCAAAACGAGATAAAATTTCAAATGATGAATGGCGAAAGAATGAGACAACACATAACTGAAAACGGTCAAGTGAGGGATCCATATTTAAGATATCCAAACGGGATCCATCCTAGTGGAATCCAGCATCCTCAGGTTAGAAATCCAGGAATGGTACATGCGGATTCTCAAGGAACTATCCGAAGGACGGAAGTAAGAGAAGAAGGCTACCGACCATACCCATATCCACATCCAAGTCATGCTCAAAGAGAAGCTTATGTGTCAATGCAACACAGACCTATGGTGGATCAAGAAAGGTTGAGACAAATGCATCATGTCCCAGTCCCAGGATCAGTTCCAAGTAGAGAACAGTTTCATTCTATGAAAGAAGCTTCAATGATGCAAAACGAAAGAAATATGATAATGAATGCCATGGCACCACCACCATTTAGCGAACGCGATATCAATTATAATGCAATGAGACCACACCAAAGTAGAGATAATATAGGATTAAACTCTTATTATAGTGACAGATTTAGAATGCCTCAAGATAAAAGATATGTAGATATGCGTAATCCAATGGCATACGGCATGGCTTATCCAAGACCAGCTAACCCACCACCAGTTAGCTCAGTACCAGTTCAATATCAACAATATGTGGCGAGAACAACAGCAAATTTACAAAATCCACCACCACCGGTTACCAATGCTCAACCAATAAATAATCCTAATATTACTACAAACCCATACAATGCACAGTCAGCTACTATAGCCAATAAGGCAGTAAAACCAAGGAGGGTACAACCCGTACCAAAGGATAAAGATGGGAATATCAAACTTCCATTACAGATGAGTATATTTACTGTATTAGATTTAGGGCGTATTGAGTATGAAAAACCAGGATATCATAGTAATCGATACCTTTACCCAATTGGTTTTAAAATACAAAGGTATTATAAGTCTACAATTGATCCAGAAGGAAATTCTGTTTATACACTTACTATACTGGAAGGCCGACTTGGGCCTAAATTTCAATTGGAAGCTCAAGACAGTGGTGAAGTATTTCATTCAGAAACATTGTCTGGAGCTTGGGGGCAAGTAATTAAGCTTGCTAATAACATACGTAAAGTGCAGGTTAATAGCTCTGGGTCTGGACCTGAACTTTCTGGATTTGCGCATGCTACGATTTCTTGGATGCTACAATCATTAAAAAATGCAGAGAAATGTAAGCAGTATATTTGGCAAGAGTTTGAGCCCATGGCATTCAATAACATTCCAATAAACCGTGGTCTAGCTCCCCCTCTTCCTAAGAAATAGGTTTGATTTATTGCCAATATCCTTGCACATCATCACACAAGGATATTTTTATATGATCAAAAAATTGTAATAAAATTATTTTAGTATTTTTTAAATAGTGTATAAATTTTAACTTAAGTAACCATATTACATTAAAGATAAAAAACAGTAGCAAAAGATAAAATGCTTTTAATAATTACAATTATTTTTAATTTGGATTATATTAAAGATAAATGAAATACTTGAAGTATAAAATTAAAGATTATGCTTGACTTTCAATTTGGAATATACCAGGCTTACGAGATTGAACAAAAGTCATAAATGCATAGACAATAGAAGATAAAACAGCCAATGTAATGGTCATGATTGTAATCCAATCTACTGCATCATCGGTTCTTGTTAAGGATTGGGACATAGCTGCTTTGACAATAGGGTTCGGAAGACTTGATAAAATACTTGGTTTCCCCATACCAGCAAGGTTATCGGTATAAACTTTAGATAACACATCAGAAAATGGAACGTTGGAATCAAATGAATTGATCTTATTATTAGCATCTGAATTCTCGGATATATATTTAGATATATCCAAGTTTCTAAGTAGAACACTTCTTGCTAATTTATTGGGATCATTTTTAACAATGTCATCAATGGTTCTCTTAACGTTAATAGCCAATGTTTCAGATTTATCATCTTTAATAGTAGAAATATAAATATAAACTAAGACTGACTGGTCTGATTCAATTTTAGAAGGATTATTAGGCTGAATCTTAAGGATGCTAAAAATTTCTTTGCCATACTCACTAATGTAATCAAGATCTTGTGGGATAGTATTCATCACGTATTTAGATGCTGAGATATCAGTAATTAACTTCTTGTAACTAACATTATTCAATTTGATTCGAAACACTAAGCCACCTTCATTACTATTTGACTTAAGATCTGTTCCGATAATAAATTGTGGGCTATCTGGTGGGAGTACTTCTGGATCAATTGAGCTTACATTTTTGGAAAAATCATCACTACTGGAAGTTGGTTTACTTTTACTTGAAGAATCAGTTAAAGTAAAAGAATCAGGAAGATAGGTGGGAATAGCCAATGTGTAAGCTCTAAAGCTAGTAGATGGGGTTGATGATCCCTGTCTTTGAGTTTCAGAAGCTGTATTTACTTGCTCAAAGTTGACTAAAAACTCTTTGACTGGCTCTTGAGTTGGAGTTGCAATAGGGGTTTGAGGTATAGTACTGCTTTGTGTAGGAATTGAGGCTGAAGGGGAAATGGAAGTCTTGGGTGTCGAGATAGGAATGAGTGAAATTTGATAGCTTGGTGTAGGAGTAGAAGTTGGAGGTGGAGGTGGAGTAGTTGGTTCTGGAGTTGGTTCTGGAGTTGGTTCTGGAGTTTGGGGGCTTTCAGTCGACTCTGTGCTTGATATAAAGGTTGATGTAGATGATGAGATATTTGTTGATCTAATATTGCTAGTAGATGAACCGTTAGTTGTCTTACTTGAATTGGAGCTTGGCCTACTAAATGAGCTAACTACAGTCTTAGATGATATTATGCTTGTTTTAGTAGATGAGCTTATACTGGTGAAGTCGGGTTTAGAATTTGAAGTGGATGTTTCGATAGAAGACAAAGTGGTTTTCTCACTGGAGGATGAAAGAGTACTTGTTAGTACAAAGGTGGTATTTGATGCAGTCTGCGAAGGTAAAAGTGTTTGTGTTGTTAGCGAAAGAGTTGAAGAGGATTTAGTAATAGTTAGACTAAATGAACTAGGCACAGTCAAAATAGAGCTATAGTCGGTATCAGTAGATGGGGTTCCGGGCCCAGATGTTTTGGTACTTGTAGCTACGTCACTTTGAGTAGAAATATCGGTTGGGGGAAGAGAAGAGTCAACAGATGAGGATGCAGTTGGGGATGAATAACTTGACCCTGTTTCCTGGGTTGTTTTAGTAGGAAGTTCTGATAAAGTATAAGTTGCAGAAGCACTAGTGTTAGTTTTAGCTGGCACTTGGCTTTGAGTTTCTGTAAGGGTAGCAATGGGTACATCTCGTGACGAAGTAAGCGAAGATGAGAAGGAAATAGAGGAAACGACGGAGCTACCAGCAGTCTCATTAGCTTCACTTGAACTAAATAAATTAGTACTGGATGGTCTGCTTATGGTTTGAGTAAAATTTGGGATGGTAAAAGTACTTTCAACTTCGCCTGAGCTAAAGGAAGTGGTACTAGAAGGTTTACTTGAAGTTGGAGTACTAGTAGTACTTACAATGTCGCTTGGCTCAGAAGTATTGGTTTCAGAAGACCTGCTTAAAGTTTGGGTGAAAGTTGAAGTAGTAAAAGTACTTCCAACCTCATCAGACTTAGAAATGGTAGTCTCAGAGGGTCTAGTAAAAGTTGGAACAAAAGTCGAGGTACTAATAGACCTTTCACTTGAGCTAAAAGAGATAGATTCAGAAGGTCTACTTAAAGTTGAAGTGAAAGTTGGAGTGGTAAAAGTACTTTCAATTTCACTTGATCTAGAAATGCTGGTTTCGGAGGATCTACTAAAAGTTGGAGTAGTAACGATACTCTCACTTTCACTTTCACTTTCACTTAAGCTAGAGGATGTAGTTTCCAAAGATCTACTTAAAGTTGAAGTGAAAGTTGGAGTGAAAGTTGGAGTGGTAAAAGTACTTTCAATTTCACTTGATTTAGAAATGCTGGTTTCGGAGGATCTACTAAAAGTTGGAGTAGTAACGATACTCTCACTCTCATTTTCACTTTCACTTTCACTTTCACTTAAGCTAGAGGATGTAGTTTCCAAAGATCTACTTAAAGTTGAAGTGAAAGTTGGAGTGAAAGTTGGAGTGGTAAAAGTACTTTCAATTTCACTTGATTTAGAAAGACTAGTTTCAAGTGATTTACTTAAAGTTGGAGTAGTAAAAGTACTTCCAACCTCATCAGACTTAGAAATGGTAGTCTCAGAGGGTCTAGTAAAAGTTGGAACAAAAGTCGAGGTGCTAATAGGCCTTTCAATTTCAATTTCACTTGATTTAGAAATGCTGGTTTCGGAGGATCTACTAAAAGTTGGAGTAGTAACGATACTCTCACTTTCACTTTCACTTTCACTTAAGCTAGAGGATGTAGTTTCCAAAGATCTACTTAAAGTTGAAGTGAAAGTTGAAGTGAAGGTTGGAGTGAAAGTTGGAGTGGTAAAAGTACTTTCAATTTCACTTGATCTAGAAATGCTGGTTTCGGAGGATCTACTAAAAGTTGGAGTAGTAACGATACTCTCACTCTCATTTTCACTTTCACTTTCACTTAAGCTAGAGGATGTAGTTTCCAAAGATCTACTTAAAGTTGAAGTGAAAGTTGGAGTGAAAGTTGGAGTGGTAAAAGTACTTTCAATTTCACTTGATTTAGAAATGCTGGTTTCGGAGGATCTACTAAAAGTTGGAGTAGTAACGATACTCTCACTTTCACTTTCACTTTCACTTGAGCTAGGGGGGGTAGTCTCAAAAGACTTACTAAAAGTCTGGGTAAAAGTTGGAATATTGGAAGTGTCTTCACTTGAAGCAAAGACATTACTTTCAGAAGATCTATCTAAAGTTGGGGTGGTAAATGTATTTTCAGTTTCGCTTGAACTAAAAGAGATAGGTTCAGAAGATCTGCTTAAAGGTTGGGTGAAAGTTGGAGTGGTAAAGCTGCTTTCATCTTCACTGAAAGTAAGAGATGTATTTTCGAAAGACCCGCTTAAAGTTGGAGTGGTAATAGTACTTTTGCTTGAAGTCAAAGTATTAATTCCAGACGACGTACTTAAAGATGGGATAGTAAAAGTGTTTTCAATTTCGCTTGAACTAAAAGAAGCAACTTCTGATGAGGTACTTACCGTTGGAGTGAAAGTTGGAATGGCAAAAGTACTATCAATTTCAGTTGAGCTAGAGAAAGTTGGAGTTACGAAAGTGCTCTTGATTTGGCCTGAAGTAGAAGTAATCTCTTCAAACAATTCACTTGAGGTTTGAATAGTAGAAGCACTTTCAATCTTACTTGATTTAGAAACACTAGTCTCGGATGAAAAACTTACTGTTGGAATCGTAACAGAGGCAGTAAAAGTACTCTCAACTTCGCTCGATTTGGGGAAAGCAGATTCCGACGAGGCGGTTGATGAAATAAGGATGACTGATGTATCTACACCTTCTCTGGGTTCTTCTGTTTGAGTTGTGGTGCTGAATGTAGTTTGAGTTAGGCTTGATGAAAATAAAATAGATGATTCACTTGGTTGAACAATTTCTTCAGTTTCACTTGATGTAAAAAATGAAGTTTGAGATGAGTCTAGGGTTGGGGTTGGACTAACACTTGATCCTGATTCCACTTCACTAGTTACTTTATCTTTGCTTGGAGCAGTTGAAGAAAGTTGAATTGCAGAAGGAACAGTGTTGGAAGCAGTGGTCCCAAAATGCTCCTCAAAATTACTAGAAGTGAAGGATGAGCTGAAAAATGAAGTGAACAGCGATCCAAACGTTGTTGATGGAGTAGGTGTTTCAATCTCTTCATCAAATGATTCTGTTTCACTTTGGGTTGGTATAGATACTTGATTAGAACTAGTAAAAGTCTCTACAACTGATGTCTCAGTTGGAGTAATAATGTCACTTTGAGGACTTTTTTCGATCTCAGAAGAACTTAAAGTTGATATGATAGGTGTTTCAAATGTAGTGCCAACAGTCTCTTTTTCACTTTCTGTAGTTAGTTCAGAAGTAACTGTTGGTGAACTAAGGGGTTGTGTAAAAATTGGTACTGATGAGGTAGTTACGCTTGTTTCACTAGAAATTATAATTGGTGTTGTAACAGATTCACTTAAAGAAATCGTTGGCTCAGAAGATGTGCCTAACTGGGTGCTTTGGCTAGTTTCTAAACTATTTGGACTAACTATTGAGCTTGAAGCTGTATTAGGCGTTGAGACAGAATTAATAGTTGTTTCAGTTGTAATAGCTTCGCTTTCGACCTTACTAGTTGTAGAAGTACTTGAGATGAAGCTTGAACTTTCTGAAGTTGGGACAGAAATAGTTGATTGAGTTGATTCAGCTGTAGACTCAGTAGTAATCTTAGATGAGATTGATGACGAAGTTGATGATTCTGAACTTGAAGTCACTGAAGTCGCTACACTTGGACTAAAACTACTCTCGCTTGTTGATACTTGAGAAGTTAGAGTTTCCAACTCTTCTGCTGTGGTCGCGGTATGGCTCTCAGCTGATTCAGAATTCGTCGATATCGATGAAAATGTCTCTGAAGTAGTGGTTGAACCTGTAGCTGAACTTGTCGAGGTATTTACAACTACTGGAACACTAGATGATTCACTTGTACTAGCTAAAGTGTTTGTGTCAGATGAAGCTATTGGTTGTTCTGTAGTAGAAGTTACAGTAGGAGTTGCAATTGGATTTTGTTCATGCTGTGTTTCTGATGATTTAACTTTGGTTGTTGTACTCGTAATTGTTGCTTCGTTATGATCTGTGTAAACAGTTGTTGGGGAAACTGTAACTTCTGTAATTGTCGAATTTTGAGTTTCTAAAGTAGGGGATGAAATTGTTAAAGTTTCACTTGAACTTGATCCTGAACTTGATCCTAAACCTGAAGTTGAGATTGAATTTTGTGTTGAAGTAGTTTTCTCACTGCTAGTTTGAGCCTCAGATGGTGTTACTAAAGTAGTAGATTCGATGCTTTGAGCTGATATACTTGTCACAGTAGTTTGAGTTGATGTACTTGTTTCCACGCTTGACGCCTGGGTTACAGAAGAGGCTGAACTTATTACACTTGAGCTTACCGATTGTGTAAGTGTCTCAGTTTCTAAAGTTGGTGTACTGAGATTACTTTCAGAGACAGCTAGAGTTGATATTGAAGCCGAACTAATAACATTATCTACAGATGAAATTGTAGGTAATATTGGAATTTGTTGGCTCAAATGATCATGAGATAAAGTTCGAAGCTGTAAATCAGACTCAGATGATTGTGTTAAACTGCTAATTATACTTTCGTTTTGAACAGCGCCTAATCCTTGAGGTGAATTTAATTGCGGAGCAGCATCATTTTCTACATCATCAAAAGGTGGTAATTCTTGTTGTAATGTAGATGAAATAAGGATTGCTATGCATATATATTGTACAATTTTATGAGAGCTAAATTTATTCATATCCTAAAGATTGTATGTGATATCCCAGTATCAAATATTAATTATAGGAAGCTGAATATTAGGGAGAATAAAATATCAAAATAAAATTAAGGAGATAATAGTATTTAATTAATGAAATAAGAAGGACTAATTATAGAATAAACTGATGTCCTATAACATTAACAAATAGTTGAGTATAGTGAAATTTTAATTAAGCACGGCTATAATAAAAGTAATAAAATTTGGTTTATTCTTTAGTAATTATCATTTATTTCAAAAATTAATATCAAGTTACCCAGTTCCTATTTCCACTTGATATCGACTTATTTTTAACTCCAAATTTGCATGACTATTTCTAAATTTAGAGCCAAGCTTAAAAGCTGACTTTCATTGGCTGATAAAATTAATCAATTTGCTAAATTATTAGCACTTTAATTGCTTTGATTCTAATTGGTTTTAAACTTGGAAAAATTGCCAATGTCATTAACATATTGAAATCCAAATAATTAATTAATAAATCTATAGATAAACTTAAATTCTATAAAACGAGATTGTACATTCTATAATCTTTAACCTTCAAAAAAGATATTAATACATAAGGTTTCTATATATTTTTTTATAAAATTTTAATAAAACGTTAGATAATAAGCTAATGTTTTAAGGAGGGGTTCAGAATTAAAAGCGGATTTTAATCAATTTTTAATTTTACATCAAAAATTAAGACAGTAAAAATAAAATATTGTGATGACTATAAAAAGGAATTGTGATAAAATTTTGCGTTGTTTGGGTAATTGAAATTGGAGCAGTACTCATTGCTTATGCAGCTGAAGTGGCTTATTAAATATATTAATCTTAGAAACGCTTGTTTTTCTCGAACCTGATTTCAAATTGAATATACTAATATTTTAATATTGTCTTATCTCTAGTTTTTTGTTATATTATTGTGATTCTATATCATCCCCTGAAACGTTTATAATCACTGAGAGTTTTTCCTATTTTTGAAAATGCTTTAAGAATGTAATTTTACTTAGCATTTTGGTTAAGGTTCAAAAATGATGATTTTAAATTTACTTGTAAATTATAAACTTTACGAATTTAATAGAAAAATACACTCAATAGTTATTTTTAGTTACTAATAAATTTAATAGCAGATTCTTTTTCTCATAGAAATTGTAAGTATAAAGCAATAGCCTAGATTAACATCTACTTCTATAATTTTGAGGAAATTATTGAATTAAATCAATGAGAAATCCCATCTTTTTGATGGTGTAAAAAGTCAGCCAAAAAATATTTCGAAAGCTTATTTCTTAATTTATGATTGGAATAAATAACAGTACTTCATCTTATTCCATCACTTTACGCTTTAGATGAGCTTCATAGTCCCTTGTGTTAAAGCAAACCCCATAAGGCTAGCTCTTTGTTCAGTATATCCCATTGGAGGAAGTAAAAATTCCTTTTTATTATACTATTAAATTATAAGAATCATCATTTGGGGATGTTTTTTTTGGCTTCATTATTTTTTCTATCTTTTAAGCGCATTTGAGTGGAAAAATTATTAGTAAAATTCTTAAACACATAAATACATCCCCATTTCCTTTTAAATAAAAATTGAGTTAATATTAAAAACCTTAAAATTAAAAATATAAGCATTTACAGAATAAATGATGATAATAACATTTGAAAGATATTTTACTTTTATATAAGTAGCAAAGAGTAAAACTAACTCAAAATTGTAATAAAACAAACCCATTATTTCGAAAATCATACCTTAACCGCAGTAGTTTCAAGGTCATTAAATGCTACATCATAATAGTCAACATCAGAGTATAGTGCCCTGCTTAAGCTGGGTTTAGTAGGGATAACTGAACTTGCTTTTGAATTTTTGAAGAGTTCAAGTACTTCTGTAGCTGTAAAACCTAAACGTTTGAATACATTCTCTAGTTCATCTGCATGTTTAGTCATTGCTAACTTATCATCATAAATCTCACGCACCTTATCGTGGACATATAAAAAGGTTGCATCATATGGCTTAACCTCATCAAGTCTAGCTAGTGCTTTTGAAGTACATGAGAGATCAGTAAAAGTATCAACTAAGCGCCCACCATTATCCTCAACTATGCGACGTAGCCTTGAAGTAATCCTACGTTTCAATTTATCTATAGTAGCTTTACCATCTCTTTCCTTTTCATAAGATTTACGATGTTCTGCGGACCATCTACCATAATACATATGAAAAGTCATTGCAGAATAACGAAGATCAATAGCATTTTGTTTGTTAACATCCTCGCCTGTAATGCTATGAAGACTATTAATTGAACTAGATATCATAAGGTCAATATCCCCTGTCTTCTCGAGTACTTTCTCAACTCCATAGTTAGATAAAGTATATTCACGATCATTTGCTTCAATTTGAGCTTCAAATTTTTGACTTGCCTTTGCCAACTCATCCATCTTCTTTTGTATTTCTCCAAAATATTTTAATACCTCTTTTGGCAAAGTTCCAAAGGTGGCAGTTTTACTGATAGAAGAAATGTCATTTAAAGCTTGGCTGTTTAAAAAGCTACTTTGGTTTTGAGTTAAGCTTGAACCAAATCCAGAAGTAAAATTATTTGATATGTTAACACTTTGTCCAAAAGCATTTGATGATTGACCTAAGCCAAGGGTTGAAGCTCCTGTGTTGTTACCAAACTGGAAGCCACTACCGGTTTGCCCGAAATTGGAGGCTCCGATTGTAGACCCTGTATTAGCGCCTAAGCCGGAGCCTAACCCTGTAAGGCTAGTGTTTCCAAACATACTTGAAGTATTGGTATTCCCAAAACTAGTATTCCCTAGAGTAGAGGAACCAAGTCCATTGCTACTGTTCCCTAAAGTTGATGAACCAAACCCTCCGGTGGCACTAGAAAATGCAGTACTGGTGCTTCCAAATCCAGTGTTTTGCTGTTGCCCCAACCCAGTATTAGTTCCAAAGCCAGAACTTTGAGTTTGACCAAAACCTGTGCTTGTCTTATTACCAAAGCCTGATGATTGGCCAAACCCAGAACCTTGTTGTTGACCAAACCCAGAAGATTGGCCGAATCCTGTATTTTGTTGTCCAAGTGCAGCACTTTGCTGTTGTCCAAAACCAGTATTAGTTCCAAAGCCAGAACTTTGAGTTTGACCAAAACCTGTGCTTGTCTTATTACCAAAGCCTGATGATTGGCCAAACCCAGAACCTTGTTGTTGACCGAAACTTGAGGATTGACCAAATCCTGTATTTTGTTGTCCGAGTGCAGTACTTTGTTGCCCAAATCCAGATGATTGACCAAACCCACTACCTGTATTGCTTCCAAATCCAGATGTCTGTCCTAATCCAGTGCCTTGTTGCCCAAAACCTGTACTTGTACTATTGCCAAACCCAGTACTACTTTGTTGGCCGAAACCACTACTTTGCTGTTGACCAAACCCTGTATTTTGTTGACCAAAGCCAGATGATTGTCCGAATCCACTAGTATTACTTGTTCCAAAACCTGAAGTTTGGTTACCTGCTTGGCCAAATCCACTAGTGTTACTAGCTCCAAAACCGGAAGTTTGATTAGCTGTCTGACTAAAACCACTTGTTATACTATTTCCGAATCCACTTGTACTTGTATTATTACCAAAACTGCTACCTTGTTGTTGCCCAAACCCTGTATTTTGCTGTTGACCAAAACCAGAAGCATTACTCCCAAATCCACTTGTAGTTGTATTAGTTCCAAAAGCAGTGCTTTGTTGACCAAAACCTGATGCTTGTCCAAACCCTGTGTTTTGCTGGCCGAATCCAGATGATTGATTAAGTCTATTACCTTGCTGTTGACCAAATCCGCTACTTTGTTGTTGACCGAACCCTGTGTTTTGCTGTCCTAACCCAGTATTTTGTTGACCAAAGCCAGATGATTGTCCGAATCCACTAGTATTACTTGTTCCAAAACCTGAAGTTTGGTTACCTGCTTGGCCAAATCCACTAGTGTTACTAGCTCCAAAACCGGAAGCTTGGCCAAAACCGGAAGATTGCTGAAGCCCAAAACCTGAAGCTTGGCTAGTTGCCTGGCCAAATCCAGATGGCTGTTGAAGTCCAAAACCTGAGGCTTGACTGGTTGCCTGGCCAAATCCAGATGGCTGTTGAAGTCCAAAACCTGAGGCTTGACTGGTTGCTTGGCCAAATCCAGAAGTTTGATTACCCGTTTGACCAAAGCCAGAAGTTTGCTGAAGTCCAAAACCCGAGGGCTGACTAGTTGCTTGACCAAAGCCAGAAGGCTGCTGAAGCCCAAAACCAGAAGGTTGACTACTTGATATACCAAAGCCAGAAGATTGTGTATTAAAAGCTGAAAGTTGATCAAGGGACATTGGCTTATTTATAGTTAACTGCTGTTGCCCAAATCCAGAAGGTTGGCTACTTGATAAACCAAATCCTGAAGGCTGCTGTAAACCAAATCCTGAAGGCTGACTAGATGGTTGACTGAAACCAGAAGTTGGTTTATAAAAACCAGCGACTTGATCTGGCGTTATACCAAAACCAGAGGGCCCTTTTACCTCTGGTATGCTATTAAATCCAGTAGCTTGTTGGCCAAACCCTGTACCCTGTTGTTGATTATTCATGCCAGCAAGCTGTGAAAGGGATATGGTTGGCTTCACTGGTATTCCAAAACCTGAAGTTTGAGTTGATGATTGACCAAAACCAGATGATTGCTGAAGTCCAAATCCTGAATTTTGAGTATTATTATTAAAGCCTGAGGGCGTCTGTTGATTAAACCCAGACATTATTATTTAAATTGAATTACTATAAGTTAATTTTGAATTGAAATTTAGCTTACGTTGGAAAAAAGTAAAGTAGTAAACTGACTTGATTATATGGCTTTTTTATGGGAGCTTAAAAAATTTTCGACCAATTAAGAGACTCTCCTATCTATCTCCATTGCGGATTTTCTGCGTATTATTTGCGTAGTTTGATTCAAATACCAAATGCTGTTTTATTTTATTGGTTTAGAAGTAAATTGAATTTACTCCATTAGTTTAGACTCATTAACTATTTAATTAAACAGAATAACTTTTGATTAGTTTTTGTTTGCTTCTTACAATACAGTATTGAGCTTAATGATAAGGACAGTAAAAAGTGATACCAATCCCTTGTTAGTGTTGTTTGATAGCTATCAAAAAGCTCTATAAAAAGCTTCTGATCATGGTTGAGTTTTAAAATAATACTGTATGCAAAAAAATTAATTCAAAATATGAGTATTGTTTTTTAACTTACTCTTCTTATTATAATTTTACCTTGGTTTAAAAAAACTTGTCTGATTTATGATGCAAAAATTTAGTCATCCAAGGCAAAAACTGTAATAAGGGTAATACTTGAAGATGTTTTTTAATTTCATTTTTTCCATCTTTTGAGCGCTATTTGAGTGGGAAAATTGTTAGTAAAACTTAGACGAAAAAACATATCCCATATAAAGCATATGGGATGTATTTTTGATTTTTTTTTACTGACAATTTTTCCTTAAAGCGCTTAAAATGGAAAACTAAAAAAAACATCCCCATATAGTTTCTAAAAGGACACTAATGAAAAATCCGATTTAAATAGTGAAATAAATTTTAAGATAAATTTAGGTTATATACTAAGTATATTTTATTATAAAAATACCTAGTGATACAAATTAATTATATGTATTTGTTCATTTATTATATAGTTGATATTTTATTATTACTTAAATGATATTATTAAATTCAAAACTAATATATATATAATAGATCAATAGTAAAAAACCAAGACAAATTTAATTTACTTTGTTTACTAAGAAAATAACTTCTGTTTACTTTATTTATTAAAGTGAAATTTTTAGTATTAAATTTAATAAAATGGGGATGTATTTATGTATTTAAGAATTTTACTAACAATCTTTCCACTCAAATAATACTTAAAAGATATAAAAAATAATTAAGCCAAAAAAATATCCCCAAATAGTAATAAATATTATAAACTAGAGTTAATATTTAAAAAAACTATTATTAATTTATAGATATTAAACTTATTTCAAAAATAGTGAAACTTTTAATATGATTTTTAAGCAATTAATTTATTATAGAAACAAATTACTCCAGCAATTTTATTGTTAATAATTATCAGGTGTTTTATAAAAAGGCCAAAACAAAATTTAATTTTTGATTAGTTAAAAAAGAATATTGCTTTTTAACTGTTACTTAATTTTTTAAAGTTTGATTGTATAGCTACTTAAGTTCAAATTATAATGGCTAGTAATAACCTTTGAAATCAATAACTTATACTATTATATCAAGTTCTAACTTGATATTATAAAAAAGAATTTAAAATAAAAACCAATCAATATTAATTAAATTTAGTTAACAACTATATGGGGATGTATTTTTTTGTTTAAATTTCACTAACAATCTTTCTGCTCAAATACCACTTAAAGCGGAAAAGTAATGAAACCAAGAAATATCCCCATATAACAAATTATAAGTATTTTAATTTTGACTTAATTTTAGTTTTAATTATGCCTAATATAAAATCGTCTTGCTTGTTTCAAAAAGATTAAAAAATATACTATATAAACAATATTAAGATAATACATCTATTTGAAAATAAAATAAACAGGATAAGATTAATAAAATTCTATATACATAAAATTTGCTTTATAACTAAATAAATAAAAGTAAACTTTTTATAACATTGAAATTATAAATTTTATTTAAAAAAAATAAAACCAATTAATTACCTCAATTTGATTGGATATAGTAAAATAAATAAACAAATAAAACAACAATTAAAAATAGAACAAATTTTGTCTGAAAATTAATTTAAGATTAAATTAATGATTTAAGAACAAGTTGAAAGCTTCTAAATTTATTACTATTAATTAATTAAAAAAATGTCTCTTTCAATTATCATTTAATACTAATAAAACTAGTTTTTGGACAAGGTCTTTATCTAGTCTTATTACTCTCGCTTAGAGGATTATTATTACCTTACCTTTTAATTTATAATAGCATAAGATTAATAAATAAATTTGGAATAAAAGCCATTTCTTTAATTAACATTTTTTCTATGGTGATTTTATTTTATAGTAACTTAACCAATGATTTCTCTTTTTGCAAAAATAAGGAATTACAATTACTAAATTTAGGGACCATTTTGCATAAAGTGGGGGTAAGTTGAATTATCCGAATCTAAGTTCAAACTCATAATTTAGAGTTCAATTTATAACTTAGATATTTTCTTTATTTTAACAGATTGGTCGAACTTTTTTAACATCTTGAGCTAAACCATGGAGGATCTTGACTTTGACTTAATTAAACCTGGAGCCCTGATTGAGGAATTCAACCATTTCAAAATTTATAAATGTAAATACAACAGTAATTATACATGTTCCTTTAAGCATTTCAAAACAGAAAAGGTGATGATAGATAAACTAAAAGACTGTTCCCTTAATCTCAATAGAGAGCTAAAGCGTTTGAAGTATAATACAAATATCGAGCGTTTTATAGGTACCTGTTTCGATGACCAAAACCAGTTTTATATGGTATCTGAATTTATTGTTGGCAAAACGTTGAGTCAATTTATAAAAGAGGATATCAAAGACATTCCTTTTGAAACTAAAGCAAAAATTTGTTTCCAGCTGGCTTTAGGGCTAGAATTTTTACATATTAACAATTTTGTTCATCGAAATCTTATGGCAACTAATGTTTTATTAGATTATGAAGATAATTATTGTCCGAAAGTCACAGAGATTTGCTTGCATGAAATTTTGGATACTATAGATGAAGCGAACAAGGTAATTAGTTATTATTTGTTGATGCAAGTTTGATTTTAACCATTTTAGATTGTAAGGACTCGAGATGACTTTTATTGGAAGGCACCAGAAATCACTGATCTTACTTTTAGCTCAGGAAGTAAAAAAGCGGACATATTTGCTTTTGGTATAATGATGTGGGAAATTCTCTCTGAAAAATCAGCTCAATTTGAAGTCAATAATTTAATTGGTAAAGACTTAGCCCAAGACTTTAAGGACATTCCAGAAGATTTTATTAATATAATAACTGCTACTTTAAGTAATGCCCCTGAACAAAGACCAAGTGCTCAAGAGCTCACTTTTAGCTTACACCCTTTTGCTGGAAACGATGATTCTGATTTAGGGAGTGATGAAGAAGGAACTACCGAGTTACAAAGCACAACAATCAGTGAAATGCCAGAACATGCTACACAGCTTGATGATCAGGAAACTATTCTTTTATACAAACAAGGGTTGGAGTTTCTGGGGATGAAAGATTACGTCAACGCTGCAAAATGCTTTGATCTTCCAGCATGGAACAATCATGCTGAATCCCAATACTATTTAGGACGTGCACATTTATTTGGACTTGGACGTGAAAGAAACCTTATGCTAGCTACTAAGTGGCTTGAAAGTGCAGCAAATAATAATCATTTAGATGCTGAGTTTTTGCTTGCAAGTTTATTTTATTTCGGAGTCCGAGAAAGCGGAAGAATTGACAAAGATGAAGCGGCATATTTATTTCAAAAGTTAAATAAAAAGAACCATGTGGCCTCTCGAGTCTATTTAGCTTATTGTTATGAAACTGGGAGTGGGATTGATGCCAATCCAGAAAAAGCAATTAAACTTTATGAGAAATGTGTTGAAGAAGAGGATTCAATTGCATTATTTCGATTAGCTAAAATGTATGAGCTTGGTTTAGGAACTGAAAAAAACTCACGCATGGCTATTGAATTACATCAAAGAGCAGCTTCATTAGGGAACCCACATTCTAAATTTCATTTAGGTAAAATCCTCGAAGTAGGTGCTGGTATGCAAAAAGACCCAAATGCTGCGTTTCAGTATATTAAATCAGCTGCTAACCTATCCCACCCAGAAGCTATCTACCATTTGGGTCGATTTTATCAGCGAGGTTTTGGTGTTGAAATTAATCATTTGATGGCATTAGAGCTTTTTAAGAAGTCAGCAGAACTTAATGTAGCTAAGGCTTGCCATTCGATAGGACACATGTATGATAAGGGCCGAGGTGTACCACAGGATAGTAAGCTAGCAGTGTTTTGGTATTTGAAATCAGCTAATGCCGGTGACCGCTTTTCTCAAAACAATCTTGCTAGATGTTATCATTTAGGTTCTGGTGTGCCTAAAGATATGGAAAAGGCTATTTACTGGTATCGTCGATCATGTGATCAAGGAGTAGTTCAAGCCTATGTCAACCTTGGTAGATGTTATGAACAAGGATCTGGGGTAGAAAAAAATTATGGGGAAGCATTCAAATATTATAAAGCAGCAGCAGAACAAAATGATGCGAACGGATTATATAAGCTTGGAAGTTGTTATGAAGAAGGGTTTGGAACAGAAAAGGATTTAAATGTAGCAATGGAATATTATAAACAAGCTGGAGAAAAGGGTTCAGAAAAAGCATTAGCTAGAATGAACCAGCTTCTAAAGCCTTTGCCTCCTATTGACCAACAAGCACGTAATGAGTTGGTAGCAGTCAATGAGCCCCATGGGCGTAACATTGCAAACCTTACGATTGATCCTAACCCCAGACCAAGTTCATATCAAAAGCCACTTCCAGAACCCATCCCTTTAGTTGCATCACCCAAAATCATACCCCCA
Organism: Batkoa obscura; assembly: GCA_030770535.1. NCBI lineage: Eukaryota > Fungi > Entomophthoromycota > Entomophthoromycetes > Entomophthorales > Batkoaceae > Batkoa > Batkoa obscura. Next base: position 376,773 of record JASVEC010000032.1, read on the forward strand.
CCATCACCAAAAGGCTCAATGAGCTCCTTGACTAACGGAAGCAAAAAAACGAAAAGTAAGTTGAAGAAACCAGAAGACTTTTTGTCCCTTGATAATTTATATACTGACGAGCCCAAAAGTAAAGCTAAAAGTAAAAATAAAAAGGAAAGTAAAGATAAGTTCTTTGACTTACCACAGAGCAATCCAACTTTGCCACCGGAGCTCCCGAGTGTTAGTAATTCAACACGTAGTCGTCTTAATAGGCTAACTGCTCAGCGCTTTGATGTGAATTCCATGTCCAAACCAAGGGTTATCCCTAATCTTGCCAAAGGGTCGAAATCTAACTCATCATTATCACAGAATTAATATTGAATACCTTTAATTGGTTTATTTTTTTTAAAAATAAAATATAATTTTTAATGTAAAATTAAAATTAATAAAATGAAATAAAGTTTATTCTTTATTAAATGTATATATAAAAAGAATAGCACCTATAGTAAACATTATTTATTATATTAGCTATAGTTTTAATTGTGTTTTTAATAAATTGAGAATGATAGAAACGTGACCTAATTGTTTAATAGATTTGATTTATGACCTAATGTTCCATTTATAAAATGTAAATTTAAAAATAATAACTCACTAAGCTAATAAAGCAGTCGTCAACTTAATCTATTTTTTGCACTAAAACGAACATTGAAAATACAAAAACTCAAATAATAAAAAGGCAGAGTGAGTCTTTTAGCATCAAAAGAGTTTCAGATGAAAGAAATCAAATGGGAGCAGCTCCAAAGCAAACAACTTATAGCTAAACATAACTATAGGATACATTACCTCTGTGACTATCAAGGACAAAAAAAAGAATTACAAGAGTATCCAGGCGAAGAGCAGGTCAACTTAAACCTACGAGCATATTATTTCGAGCTTCAAAAAGTCCACCAACTGCTAAAATCTTATCCCAACCAATACATTGAAAACTTTGTAGCCTTTTATTTTGACTTGGATAACCATTTTTTTACTTTAAAGTCATATGTGGATGGGGTTACATTATATATTTTATTAACCGAAAACAAAGTATATGGCTGGAGTTTAGAACAAAAGTTGAAACTTTGCTACCAGTTAAGCCTTGGTATCAGTTATCTGCACCAACATGATTTTATACATCGTAATTTGACTACAGCAAACGTTGAACTTGATGTTGACAATCAACTTCTTCCTAAAATTAGAGATATCGGGCTGTTTGGTTTGTTAGATGCTTTAGATTCAAAAGAAAAGGTAAATTTTATTAAAGTATTTTATTTGAAATCATTAATTACCCATTCAAAGACCCAAAAAAAGCGCGATGAGTTATATTGGAAAGCGCCTGAGTTTGAAGTTATCAATTATACAGTTGGAAGTGTTCAGGGCGATATTTATAGCTTAGGAGTGTTGATGTATGAGATACTAAGTGGAAAAGCACTAGACCCAAAGGATAATAAACTGAATGAATATAAGAAATGGCACCCAACCATGCATTTACTACCAAAGGTTATCCGTGACTTAATATTAGCCTGTATTAACCAGAAGCCTGAATTACGACCCAGTTGTACCGATATCATTGCCATAATACAGCCTTTTGTCGGAGGTGAATATTTGGACAGTATTGACTTTGATATAACTTTAGATCAGGTGGATTTATCAATATTAAACAACGAACAAGGAGAGGAAGAAACGGAACAACAAATACTAAAAGAAGTTGAAGTCTGTTATCAGTTAGCCTTATCCTATCTAAAAGTTGATAACTACATCAAAGCAGCCAATTTACTTGATGTTCCAGCTTGGAACCATCACACAGATGCACAGTATCATTTGGGAAAGCTATATCTGTTTGGACTAGGGAGGGAAAAGAATTGTAGAACAGCAATGATTTGGTTGGAAAAAGCAGCAAATCAACGGCACTTGGAAGCCGAATTTTTATTAGCACAGATTGAGTATTTTAAGTTAAATAAGGATACTAAGAGTAAGATAAGCCAGGTGGTGCATAAATATCAAAGACTAAGCGAAAAGAACCACCTGGATAGCTTGCTCCATTTAGCTTATTTCAATGAATTCGGGATTGGTGTTGATTTAAACTATACAAATGCAATAGAATATTATACTGCTTATTTAAATGCCTTTGATGTTTTAAAGGGTACTAAGGAGAATAATAAAACAATAGAAAACAATACTAGTAATAACCAAAATATACCAATGGTGCTGTATAGGTTAGCTATGTTGTATGAGGATGGTCTAGGGATTGAAAAAAGCATACCTTATGCCATCAAGCTATATTTAATAGGCATCGAATACCAACATGCCCATTGTGCCTATAGATTAGGTCAGCTATATGCAAGTGGGTTAAAAATAAGGAGAGACTTAACTAAAGCACATGCATACCTTAAGCTTGCAAAACGGGGCATGCACCCAAAAGCAATTTATGAGTTAGGTAAAATGAATTTGAAGGGAATTGGAATGCAAAGTGACTACCAAAAAGCACTTGAAAATTTCAGGTTAGCAGCGCAGTTTAAAGTGGCTAGAGCATACCATTCAATCGCTTATATGTATGATTTAGGTAACGGGGTGGAAAAAAATTTTGGGTTGGCTTATAAGTGGTATTTAAAGGGAGCGGAAGCTGGGGATAGATTATCACAAAATAATCTGGCGCGGTATTATCAGTTGGGGATTGGAACCATGAAAGATATGGGAAAAGCTATTTATTGGTATCAGCTATCAGCTAAACAAGGGGTAGGGCAAGCGATGGTCAATTTAGGTAAATTCATGATTATATAAACCAATAATAAGTTGTTTATTGAACTATAGGTAAATGTTATGAAAGTGGACAAGGAGTTGAAAAAGATTGCGCTAAGGCCTATGAGTATTATAAGTTAGCGGCAGAGCAAAATGATCTACACGGCTTATTTAAGTTGGGGGCATGTTATGAGGCTGGCGTAGGGATTAATAAGGATTTGAATTTATGTTTAAAATATTACAAGAGGGCGGGAGACAAAGGGTTTTTAAAAGCTAAACAGAGGTTTGAATTGATTTATAATTTGGTTAAAAATTAGACTGTCATCCTTTTTTGTTTATTTAATAAATAATAGTAAGAAAACATTAGTTTGTTTTTAATAATGTAACGAATTTATTTTTTAAAGTTCTTTTGAGGTAGGAATCGGCATGATTGATTGCTGGTCATAATTATCAATAAAATAGTTTAACAATATAACAATGGAAGCTTGGGCCATGATATAAAAAGCCGGCCCAAAGAAGGGGATTAACATTAAGAAATAAAATAAAATAGAAAATCCAAACGTAATCGAAAACTTTTTCTTAAAAAAAAGAGCTCTTTGTTTCTGATCCATCTCCAAGCGATTGAAATAAGGTTCAAATAATTCTCTTATAATACTTCTACTAGTATAATAAAATTTGATAATTAATAAACAATAATTTTGATTTGAGTTAAAAAAAGTCGGTATCAAAGTAATGAATAGGGCTAACTTAAAACCAAGCATACGATTGAATAAAAGGAATAAATTCAATGGTAATATTAAAGGACCGACCACAGGTATCTTTGATACTAAAAATAACAAACCAAAATAAGCCATGCGTTTCAAGTTACGTAATAATCCTTGTTTTAACTCCAAATAATAATCTAGTTTATAATCACTGTTTTTTACCAAATATTCAACCAACTCTGTATTTTTACCATATAGCTTTAAATTTGATAAGAATATGTTATTCATTGGGTAAGGGTAAATGTACCTTAATATAAACAAATTATTGATAAATACGATGGAAGAGTAGTTTAATATAAATTGGTTGATGTCAAAGTTGAACAAATACATCAAGAGGTAGTTTAGTAAGTAAAATAAACTATTGAATAAGATGTAAAACACACTTTTACTTATACTTAGGAATAAAAAAGCTTTATAAAAATAACGCTGAATCTTTTTGTTTTGTACCGATTTATAAAGTGCTTTCACACTCAATCTTATACCTATCAGTATCTGTTCTGGTTTTAATTTCATTTTTTATAGTCGATTTAACTGTGATAATAAATTCAAATTAAAAGAAGTAAATCAATTTTTAGTTTTTTATTCAACTTTATTACTTTTTAAAAAATGCTCTCATTTTCTATTTTTAGCTTCAGCCAACCAACTTCCCTTTTAATTCTAACTTTATATAAAATTAAAGTTGACTTATTTATAATACTACTACTAATGCTAATATCACCACTAATGCTTATACCATAACTGTGGTACTTTGTCTTAAACTTAAGTTGATAGTCAATAACTTAGTATTATCTTTAGTATTACTAACAGTATTACTATTACTGCTATGATTATTATTGCTATTGCCACCCTCCTTAAATTTAATCAATTTGAGATCATTGGGATAAAACCTCATCGATATATACGCTGGCTGCTTCATTGCTTTGGAAGTAAACTGAATCATATTACAGATCATTAATTTGACCCTTAAGGGTGGATTGGGTCCACTTGCTGAAGGCATTGAGTTAGATTTTATCTTGACTAACTTGTTGTTAGATAAGAAGTATAAGCTTGTTATATACTCTCTAAAAGGATGGATAGAAGTGTTGGTAGTAGTCGGACTTTTATATGAATGACTATACATTGTAGTTTTTGTATTATATGTATAATTCGTAATCATTAGTTTATATTTTTTATACTTCATATTTTTTCATTTAGCTTGTTTATATAGGAGGATTTTATAAAATTAACTGGTCAAAGTTACTTTACTTGATTTAATTATCCTTTGGATACCGTTGAAAGAGTTTTATTGATATATTATTTTTTCCTTTCAAATTATAATTTGTATACTTATTATCCAATGAAATATGCTTTAACTAGATCTCCGATTTTTTCTATTGGCTAAAATCTTATTTTTAATTTTACTATTTTTAAATATATTTTAACGGGTCATTAACTGGTTTTATTTTTATTAACTAAAATAATACCATTCTAATCTTGAAAGTTATTGCCAATCCAATTTAAACGTGAGTAAATTTTTTAATTCGCCATCATTTTACTTTAAGGTTTTAATTATATAACAGATATTAACTAAAATATTAAATAAAAATAGGAACAAATTAAAAGGTTTAGCTATGTTTAGATTATATCAATAATGCTGAACAATAAAATAAAATAAAAATTAGTACACAAAAATAAAGTTAAAACTTAATTAACGAACGAAATATCTTTATTATTTAATATATAAAAATGACCAACATAAAGACAACAAAAGGAATTGAAAACGGGGGATTAATAGATTGATTTTAGATATGATAAAAACAGCTTATCAAAGTCCCTATTATCTGTCGGATTCAATGTAGCCGCTTTAGGCTTTTTAAAAGAACTAATTGTATATTCATTGTTCAATGCATTGTTGTTATAACCATTATAACTATAACTGTTATGATTATAACAATTGTCTTTCTTGTTAGCTATATTAGAAGGTATAGTAATCATTGGTAGATTCAAAGGATACTTTTGATAAACAAAGGATTCATTATAAAACGTAGAATGATTGTTATTTTGAGGAGTATTTAAAGCGGTTTGACTAGAAATCGATAATGGGGAACCTTCTTCTTTAGCTAATGAGTCATTGGTTGGATTATAAATGCAAGATATTAAAGATTGTTTCCTTTTATTGACATTGTTATTATTAATTAAATTAATATTATTATTGTTAATATTATTGCTATTTCTTCTACTTTGCATTCTTACACGAATTTTAATACCTTGAGATGCACACAATCTGGTCAATAAGGTAGACTCCATCATACCAGGAAATGATTTTGGATTAAATACTTGGAAGGGAGTGGAATAAGTTGAAGACAATTGAATTGTCACATCGTCTTTAATAATAAAATGAGTGAACTTTAATTTAAAAATGCCTTCCACTCTCACTGATAAATCTTGGAACAAAATTAAATTTTTTATTTGATTGTTCAAGTCTTTAATCAGTTGGGTGGTTTGACTTAACCCCCCATTGAGTACGCTGTTTGGTTTATAGTTTTCTATCGGGAGTAGACTGGCACTGTCGACTAACTTTACATTAATAAAATGAAGCTGAGAGTTGTCATTGATGTCTTCATCTCCATCGTGGGTGGGACTATTGCTATGGATTTGTAAAATTGGTGGTGGATCAATAGGACGACGATCAATTTTATCACGGCCACTACATTGGCGTGCTTGTTTTGGCTGTTGAAGAATGGACAATGTATAATACATGGTAAAGGATTTAATAGGGATTTAAAATATTGAATAATAAATTTTTAAAAAGAAATTATAAATTGTACTTTATTTAAATAACCATGTCAAGTATTAATAATTATCTGAATTAAATTACTTAATCCGCTTAAAATTTAATAGCAGAAGAAGTAGTTCAATTAATTACTATGATTTTGGGTATATGTTGATTGAATTATTATATATTAAATTACCACTTAATTATATTTACTGTTAGGGTATGGGATAAGTAGTAGGATTGTTTAAGAATATACAATGAATTAATTTGATTTTAAATTCATTTATGTTTTAATAGCATTTTTAGTTTATTTCTTAATGAGTTCTCTCCTCTTCTACCCTCTTACTTTAGAATTCCCGGTAACTGTAAATTTATTTGTAGTCAATTTATTAATAAATTCATCATTTTTTTACTCTTTAATTAGTTATAGGACCTTCTACTATTCTTTATTTTAAATAAAAATATAAATCTTGGATTGCATAAAAAATATAATAGCATAAATGAATTGTAAAAATTTATTAAATAACATATCTTGTTTATTTACAAAAATAATTTTATAGAGGATGACGAATGGAATGTGTGGGTATTAAGATCCTAACTATAAAAAAGAATTAATAAAAAGATCTTATTAATTCATAGTAATAACTATAATAATATGCTCAGTTTTGCATGAATGGAATTATATATAAGTCTTTCAACATCAATAGCTTGAATCAGACTCGTCATCTAATAAGGGCTCATCATTTAGATGAAAATAATAATAGTAAAACTACTATTATTATGTTTAAGAATAGTAAAAACACTTACATTAATTATCAATGGAGCATTATGATACATGGGTAAGATAAGCGGTAATGCATTAAAATCTATAAAATCAAAATTAATATAAATGATACTAATAAAGCTTTTAAATAATTAAGGTAATTTCAGTATAAAAAGCAGCCAGCTATGTTTTCCTTCAAGAAAATTAGGACGGTAATTCCATTAAAGAAAATCATCACTTAAAAAAGTATATAAGAGAAACTATCTACTTACCATATATATTACATACGGTTACTTATTAGTAAATATCATTTAAAATGATAAGGGATAGTAAAGAACTAGAAAAAGACAATAAGTAAATGGACTTTGGAAGTTAATTAACAAAGTTAAAAAGTAATACAATTTCAGAGTAAAGTTCTAATCAATGTAGTTCAGAAACTCTAGTTTGAAAATTTGAAATTTAGATCATCATTGTATTATTATTTAACTTATCAAAGCTTTGTTACTTACCTATTAATATTTAATACAATGGGAGAAACTATTGACACTGAAATATAGTTTACAGTAAGACAAGGAGAGAAAGAAACAAAACAAATCATGCGTCCATAACACAGTTTGTGTCGATAAATTCAAGTACTACAAGACTATAGACACAGCCACCATACCGTCACTTGTAGCTATAGATAGAAGTAGGAAGTCATAAAATACAACTTTTTAAATAGAAGGATTGGGATCATAACCAACGATCTAACATAATCTTTACATTTTTAGCTTTATAGTGATTTTTGGGAACCGAATTTTTTCGGATTTTTTAGTTAATTTTATTGGTCTAAAATTTTTGACCCTGGTTTGACCAATAAAATTTTTTTAAAGAGCTTTATAATTTAGATAGTTTTTGAGAAAATTTTTAGCAGATAAGCCAATGGAATCAAGGAATCTGGTAAAAGAAAATTTGACCAGTTAACTGCTAAGTTAAACCATTCCAAGCGAATTCTATTTGTTGTTCAATTAGTACTATATTTGATAAATCATACTCATTATTGGGCATATATTTTTATATTTAAGAATTTTACTAACAATTTTTCCACTCAAATAACACTTGAAAAATGGAAAAATAATGAAATCAAAAACATCTCCATTATTAGACTTCACAAAAATGATAAGTCTGGGTTTTCAAATGTGATCAAATGGCTAAGCATGAGGGATGGAATTTCTGTAATATTAGAAATAGAAATAAGTAAAGCACTAAAATAAAATCTTAAATTGTCCTACTTTTAGCTTTACTCTAATTTTCAATATAATCGTTATGCATTTGGTATCATTTTGTCATAAACACTATGATTTTAAAAAAGTTATATTTGAAACAGAGATGTTTATTGAGATATTTGATTACAATAAGTGGTTGGACATTTGTTTTATTAATTTGTTAGTATTTATAAAGTCGATCAATTTGTTAAATCATGAAAAGTAAACTCGGGTATTATTGTTTCAAATATATCATAGTAACTTAATACTTATTATTAAAAATAGGTATGGAATTAAAGTAGTAAATAAGCTTGGTAATAAATTTAGTTTAATACAGCGTATATGTTTTTAATTATTTTAATTATTAAGTGGTTACTAAATACAAATATTGAAATATTAATATATTATTAGATAATTATGATTTGACAGAATCAGTATTTAATCAAGATTGCTAAAAGAGGATAAATGCTAACATTAAATCAAAAAAAGAAAATATTAATAAGTCAACTGTTAATTATAATAAATTTGTTCATCATATTTCAATCAAAAATAGCTAAAGCTTTAGTCTATTTCAATTTCAATAATTATACTATTTTAATATATTCGACTTGTAGATTCTTCATAAGACAAATATCACAGTCTAATAAAAAGAAATAACATAAAAGTCAAATATCGTAGTTAATAAAAAGCCAATATATTGATTTATTATTAAGTCTATATAATAAATTGAAGTAAGGAGTTAAATATTTATTAAATATGAAATAAATAAATTATCAATTTAGTTTTAAAGCTAAGTAAACCTAAAATAATAAATTGAGAAAAAAGGGTTTCAACTTTATCTTAAATTGTAACTAAATTAAACTAAGTTGTCTTAGCATCATTAATAATAAAACAATTAATTTAGAAAATTTCGTACTTTAGATATTAAAATATATCACTAATATCTGATTACATATATTAATCAATAAAGGTGTTCGAATATATCATCATTTAGGAATATATTTTTGTTTCAGTATTTTATCTATTTTCAAGTAATTTAAATTGTAAAGAAATATTACTAGTTAAACAAAAACATCCTTATATTAAATGATTTACTTTTGAATTTTATACCTATGATGTTTTTGATTTTATTACTTTTCATTTTTTAAATGTCATTTGAGCAGAAACATTGAGTAGAATTCTTAAACAAAAAACACATTTTCATATTCGAAATAAAGTTATCTTTGTTTCAAATTTGATTATACTAGCCATCTTCTAGTTGTTTAAATAAAATGAGATTCAAACTAAATTAGTTAAGTTTGATAGAAACATTCGGTTAATAGAATTATCATAAATAATAGATAAGGTTGAGCTCAGTTCCAATTGAATTTAGTTATTGGCTTCCATAGAGAAGAATTTAATTAGAAGAACATCTCAGATAGAGGCGTTTAAGTTTGGTTAAATCTGAAAATAAAAGTTCACAGTTTAATTAAACTCAGTTTACAAATGAAATGATAATGTTTTTAATGTCATCATTTTGATTATATTTTTATGTAAAATAGGATTCAAAAACAATCATTAATTCAGTAATGCGAAACCAAATCATTTTATATGTTTATTTTGAATCAAATAACAAAGTTACTTTCAATAATTGTATTTGATTGTGGCTTTTATAAGGATTCAACTGGAATTCAATAGAACTTTGGGTTTAAACTGAGCTGACGTGAATCGACAGAATGTGACTATTGTTAAGCATAATGTTCTCATTAGTAAGTTAAAATGAGATTATTGAATAAAAAAAGGCATTTTCTCAAATTTGAAATTATTAATTTCTTGGCTTTATTCGTTAGGCTTCGAGGCTTAGCTAAAAAATGAGATCATTTTCAGAGAGTTTAAATCTAGCTAATTAACAAACAGCTTTAAGTTTATCAAAGATAATGATTTGTATTTGGAAATTATGATAAAAATAGACTAAATTGTGGCTTAAAATTGGATTTTAGAATAAAATAACAAATCAAGTATCGAGTACCCAATATTAAGGAGAGGATTAACCAATATCATATAAAGTTAATTAAAAGGTGTAGTAGATAGAGAACTAAGTTTAAGTACAATAAATAACAAAATTATCTTTTTATTTTTTATTTTTTATTTTCTATTTTTTTATTTCTTTATTTTCTATTTTAGTTAGTTAAAAATGACTTTAACAACAAGACAAGCAAGTTTAAAAGAAAAAGTTGGCAAAGGAAAGGAATGGATTAGCATAGGTAATAAAAAATTACAATATTCCGGATACTTAATGAAGTTGGGCAAAAATTTATGCTGGCAGCGAAGACTATTTAAGTTTGATGGTGAGACTTTATATTGCTATAAGACCCAAAGAAGTATCAATAGTCCAGCTAATAATCCCTATGTAACCTCCGCTACTTTATTGAACCCAACGCCACACAAGTATTTAATTATTAAATGGAAGGTCAAAATTGAAGATATTGTGGATATTCAGTTGATTAAAGATAAAGTCAAAGAAAATGATGCTTGGTTTATGGCTAAATCATCAAAAGCATTTGTACTCACTTTATCAAATGGGGAGAACCTTATCTTAAGGTCCAATAACAAAATGGACTTAGATCGTTGGTTATTTACCTTATCAAGTCATTGGCCATTGTATAAATATCAAAATGGAACAAATAGTAATCAACATAGCTTTAGAGAAGCTTGTATTCAAGCTTGGAATCAATCCTCACTTTTAGTTCAAGCAGGACCAAGCTCACCTTCTATTCAAATTAATGACAATGAAATGGTTTGTAGTTTATTGCCACCTATTAAAGTACCATTTAAACAAGTAGAATTGGTTTCAGATACTAAACCTGATGTTGGAGACGCTAATATTAAAAATAATCATATTAAGAATAGTATTAATATAAATAATAACTTGAGTAACAATGGCAGTAGTAGTTCTATTAATACAATTAATAGTAATAAAATGAATAAAATTAATCCCATTTCATCATTAAAACCAAGAGGCTTAATCAATGTGAAACCAACGGTACCTAAGCATAAGCATTCACATTCTAATTCTAATCCTCAACTTCAATCTCAAACGAATCTTACACTCAATTCCAATGGTAACAACATCGCTACTGCTAAACTCAGTAGACAGAAGCATCGACGTAATCAATCGGATGTAACTTTGGAATTACCTCGTTATAAGCCAACTAAACCAACTCAACAGGTACCTTATATTGATATTATTGAAAGTAAACAGAGAGCTACGAACAAGGACAAATTCCCTATTACCCCATCTCAGCATAACAATGTAAATATGAAAAAACTAAATAAACCTTTAGTGCAGCAGACACGTCCCAACTTACATTTAAGATCTTTATCAAATGAAAGCGTAGGTTATCCCACATTGAAACCAAAAACTAATTTATATGGTAGTTCTCAAGTTAGGTTAAATGAACAGAAACGATTTAATAAATTGAAGTATGATACTAACAATTATTTGCCTCCAATTCATCCCATTGGTCATACTAAGGTTGGGTTTTATCCTACTCCAGGAGTTAAAAATGCTAAGGCTTATCTTAGTTAAGCCGTTAAGGAGCGAAAGTGAAGACGACATGAACTTTGTTCTTTATGTTTGGCTGCAGGTTAGTTGAAAGTATTAAAGTTGTTATTTTTTTAAATTAGTTGCTATTGTTTCATTGCATTTATTTTCTATATAAGTATTATTATGCCGTAGTTTATCTGAGTTTAGAATATATTTAGCATATATAATAGTTTGAGATGGTTGTAATGATATTATTACTTTTATAATATATCACTATATGGTGATGTATTTGTATTCAAGGATTTTACTAACAATATTTCCACTCAAATAGCGCTTAAGAGATGGAAAGTAATAATAAAGCCAAAAAAAACATTCCCATATTATGCAATCATGTTTTTTTAAATTATTAATTTAACTTTAAATTGTTTTTTAAATTTTGAGCTTTTAGTCAAACGAATTCTAAGAATTAATAAAATAATAATAGAATCAACTGTTAAAATTAGATCAATTTTAAAGTAGTATGTATATTTTTCCTTTACAACAAAAAGATAGTACAATAAAATTGTCATAATCCAAATATATCAACTTATCATTGTTTATTATTATTACTTAATAACAATAAGCATTGAAACAAAAATATTCTGAGATTTATTAGCCTAAATTAAGTTTGAAAATAATAATATACATTTGAAGTTCAAGAGCGAAGATGTGCGGAATATTTGCCCATTTATACTTTAATACAATTGCTGATAATTGGGCAAGTATTCTACCGATTCTCACCTTTCCATCTTATCAAATCCACACTAACTTTGAACTAAAACATTAATAAAAAATAGATAAAGGTAGGCTTATCTTAATAGCATTTAATTCAAGAGTTATCAAAACAATAATAAACTCTTTAATGGAGTTATTTTAGTTTATATAATAATACTATATCAACTTTAACATTAAATAATAATCAATTCACTTTAAGCGTCTTCAAAGTAGACTTATTAAATTATTAAAATAAACCATATTAAAAAATTAATAAATTTATTAACTTGAAAACTAAAAGTTATGAAATCATATTTTATTCTCTCCCCATAAAGTCAGGATAGATAGTAAACTTCACCAATCAAAAATGAATAATCTATACATTATCATCAAAAATTATTCTGATTGGCTTTAATCGAATTCTAACATAACTTAACTAAAGCCAAATTTACTCCACAAAATTCAATGTATGGCGTCTTCATTTACTCCAATCGTTATTATTTCTATATTTAACATTGATATTCCTTGTAGGCATGGTAAGGTTGGCTATTTTAATTGGCTTTTAGTGAAATATTTAAAATCAATTTTTAGCGAAAAGGATAAGCTTAACAGCTGATAACATTACATTACAAATTTAAAATAAGGCTATAAATAAGCTGAATGCATTCTTTAACATATTAATTTTCATTTCTTTCTTTCTTTTTTCTTAATAATAATAATAATAATAAATACGATTCCATGGAAGCAACACCATATATCGATGAACCAATGTCACTCCAACCATCAACAATGAATGATCGTCCGTTTGTATGTAACATTTGTAACTTTGCTTTTAAAAGATTAGAACATCGTACGCGTCATATCCGTAAACACACTGGGGAAAAACCGCAAAAGTGTTTATTTCCAGGATGTAATAAACGATTTTCCAGATCAGATGAATTAGCGAGACATGCTCATGTTCATAAAAATTTACCTAAAAAAAACAAGAAAGTATTAAAACCAACATTGAATTTTAAACAAGTAAGTATTAATACCAATGGCCAGTTATCCAAAGGAAGTGCTGACAGCAGAAAAGTAACAAAGGGAAATAAGAAATTAAGTTGTCCTTTTATTAATTGTGATGAAAAATTCAAAAATCAAACTTTATTAAATTGTCATTTTAAATCTCATAATGAAGAGATTTTAATCAATCAAGAAGTTGGTAGTAATAATGAGGAAATGGCATTAAATCTTAATTCAAATCCTATTCATCCTACTCCTATTCATTCTCCTAATTTACCCCCTTTATCTCCTCACATCGCTTCCAGTACAATCAATACTTCTAATGTTAATACTTCTTCCTCAGCTTTTAAAATCTCTGATCCTTATCGTGTTCGTTCTTTATCTTTGGTTAATTTAGGGGAAGCATTACTACAATCTCGTGTTGGTTTACCACCTTCAATTACTCATACTCATATTCATACTGAAAAGACTAGACCATCTAAAATATTAGATATTATTCAGTTACCTTCTTTAAAAACGATACTATCTTTACCAGACCCTTTTGTTGATAATAACCTTAAGTTAAAACCAATACTTAAATTTTAACTTAATAGGTTATTTTTATTTTATAATTTAATTTTTAATCTTGTTATAGTTTGCTGGTAATTCAATCTTGTTAATAAATATAAATAGTATATCATTCTTAATATTTTTTTATTTTTTTATATTGTAACTTTGTAGATAACATTGTTTGCTTCTAGTACTTCAAATTTAAGATAGATGATATCAAGGTTATATTCGTAAAATTGGTTCATTTTTTTAGAATATGGAGGTGTTTTTTTGACTTTATTTTTTCCATTTTTTAAGCACTATTTTAAATGGAAATTTGTTAGTAAAATTCTTCAACACAAAAATACATTCCCATATACTTTTTTATATTATAAACCAATAGTTTTAAATTATTGTGTTGATTTAGAGCTAGTTGTATTTAAATGCTCTCACTTTTTTATAATTTGTTACTGATTTCTTTTATAATGAATTTATCAATTCATGGGTTTTTCTAATGTTATTAAATTCATCATAAAAAAATTAGCAACAAACTAAAAAAAAACAAGCATTTAAATGCAACTAGTTTGATTAAAACTCAATGTTAAAAACTATTTTTTCAATAAAAAAGCAAATTTATATTATTGAACTTATATTGTATAATATCTTCATTGTTTTACTATCATTGATAATCAATATTTGATCACTTATAATTATCTATAATGATTAATAGTAGAACTTTTACGTTGATCTTTTGTTTATTTTGTTTAAAATACTAGATAGTATTATTTACTAAGTTTATTTAAATTTATCCTATTATATTTAGGGATGTTTTCAATAGTCGAAGTCAGCTGAAATTTATTAGATGACTAAACAAATAAAAATGGGATAAGAAATAGTTTGAGTTTATTCTAATCTATTAATAAATAAAAAGGGGACATGATACTCAATATTATTTAATAAATAAAATTATTGAATAAAGAAGTGAGTTATAACATTAGGTGTTTTGGTGTATTTTATTTAAATTTACAAATTTAAGCTATAGTATGGGGATGTTTTTTTTGGGTTCATTATTTTTTCCATCTTTTAAGCGCTATTTGAGTAAAGAAAATTGTTAGTAAAATTCTTAAATACAAAAATACATCCTCCTATTTTTATGATTTATTCTTTTCTACAAATTTATATATGAATAAAAAAACAGATCCAGACGGATAGTTTAAATAAGATAATAAAACTAAATTAAGAATAGGACAATGAATAAGCCAATGAATAGATTGTTAATAGAGTAACGAATAGCGGATAACAATTAATTAATGTGATAAAAAGGAGATTGTATGTATTAAAGAGTTGTATTTAAAACTAAGCTTTAAATAAGTTAAAAGAAATTAAGATAAAATAATCTCTTTGTATATATTTATTTTGATATCAATCTTTAGATTATGGCAAATAACAAAAAATTAGTCAATTTTTATGATAAAATTATATGAAGTTTTTTTAGTTTCATTACTTTTTCCATTTTTTAAGTGCTATTTAAGTGCAAAGATTATTAGTAAAACTCTTAAACAAAAAATACATTCCCTATATTATCTTTATTGTCTTGGCTTATTTGATCACTTTTTAGTTTAAAAAGTGAAAAAAACTACCAACTGAGATTTAATATAACCTTAATTTTATATTAAACCTGTGTTCAAAATTTGAAATGAATAAAAAGATAAGTTATTATTCTATTTTAATTAATTTTGTAATAAACAATTAATGAATAAATATTAAACTAACTCAGTACTTTAGCTTTTTATCTAATATGTTTTATATTACATTATATTATATATTTTATATTATATTTTATATTTTATATTATACATTAAATTAATTAATCATATCAAAAAGCAGTTAATTTTCATTTTATCAATTAAATATCAGTGATATAAAAAAATGAGCTCATAGTTGCTAAAATAACTAAAAAATTCTAAATTCTAAACTCTAAGTGGAGGTTAAGACTAATAAATCAATAGAATAATCACTTGAGTTTAAGAATAATTAAAATAAAATTAAAACATTATGACCTGTAACAAGTGTAATTTTTTAATAACAATAAAAATATTAAAAATATAATTTTATTTTTACTTTTAACTCGAACAACTCCTATAAATGTTTAATAGAGTATTATAATTGAAAAAGCAACTTTGATTAACAAAAAATAAGTCAAAAACAAACCCCAAGTTTAAAAATAAACTTCATATAATTGGATAATGATAGTGATCCATAACCAATAAGATTCAAAAAATAGGGAATTATTGCGGTAAACCTAAAACATGTTAATTGATAACTACTAGAAATAAAATTAATTTATTTTAAACATTATTTTTACTAACATTTTAATATTATTACTTTCTTGGCTATTAATTTGATTATTAAAGTAAAAAAGAAAGATGCAGTTTCATTATTTAACGTTATTATTATCTTTTATTCAATTTATCAATAGTAATAAAATTGAAGGTTTTACAAGAGCAACAAGTATTATATATGATCAAGTATTATTATCCTTTTTATCCGAAGTCGAAACGACGGATAAGTTTGTCAACAAAAATAAATTATTACAGGTCAATTTAAGTACCATTATAAATTTATCAGATATTCAACGAAACAATCAAGTTAATACAATAGGTTTACCTAATTGTGTTGTACCCAGTGTGTTTAGTTTAACTAAAAATTATCCACCATTATTAGTTTATGTACAAATAGATAAAGAAACTTTATTACAACAAAGACCGTTGACTAGTTCTTTTTATTTTTATAATTATACTACATCTAAATGGAATATTGAACCCACTTTATCGCTAAATTCTCCCGTTAAAAGGTCTGGTGCAAGTATCACTATAGATGAACAACAAAATATATATATATTTGGTGGGTTTATTGTAGATCCTAATAGTAATAGTTTTTTATTAACTCGACAAATGTATAAATTTGATATTATTAAAAATCAGTGGTTAGATTTATCTATTGATGCTATTAATAAAGGAATATTACCATCGGCTTTTCACTCAGCTACTCTAATTGAAGGAGATAAAATTGTTTATTTAGGTGGAGCTAGTATGAGAATTACACAAGATAACGATGACGTTAAAGAAATTAGTTTACAGAGTACATTGAAAAAAGATTTAAGTTTAATTACCATTTATGATATTAAAAAAAATCAATGGATAATCAGAAATTCCACTAATTTCTCAATAAAACCTAGAATTGGCCATTCAGCTACATTTATTAAAGAGATTAATAGTATATTAATTTATGGAGGTACAGATCAAATTACAGGTAAAGGTGTCATCTATGATGATATTCAATTGTTAAATTTAAATACATACCAATGGAAAATGTTACCAACTATGTTTTTTAATCAAACATTATTTAATATTGGACGAGCTTGGCATTCTTCTTTATTGATTGATAATAAATTATTGTATTTATATGGAGATAAATCAATACAAGAAGATTGGACAGATATAATGATATTAAATATACAAAACATAACGAACAACATTATTAATTGGGATAAAACAATCGGACCAGCCCAAGATTATCAACAAGAAAATTTTAATAATTTATTTATGAAGGTCAAATATCCCACTGAATTTGTAACATTACCACCACAAGGTGATGAATTACCTTCCAATAATGGATTAATATTAGGTATTACTTTTGGATTAGTTGGGGGTATATTTTTGACCTTTTTAATCTTTTTTTTATTATGGAAATATAAAATGAAAAAATTAAACAAGATTAATAATAATAAGTTAAATAGAAATTCAGTTAATTCTTTTTTATCAAATGCCCCATTATTAACTCCTATTTGGTCTAATTTCAATAATAACAATCCCTTTCAATTAGATCGTACTAATTCAAAAATTTGGGAATTAGATTCTCATTATGCAGATTCAATTATTGATAATAAATTAACAACAATGAATAGTATGAGTAATACCTATTTTCATTCAATTATGTCATCAAATAAGAGAATTAATAACAATAATAATAATAATAGAGACGAAGATAAAGATGATACATTTAATGAAAATGATACTTTAATTGCTACTCGTCGTTGGTCTGCAGATATTATTAGACAATCTCCTAAAGTATTGAATGAATTACCTCCTAATCAAGACCAGGCTACTACTAGCTTTTTATCTACCTCAGTTACCCGTTTTAATTGATTTTTGTTTTAATTTTAAAAAAGAAAACGTGGGTGCTATTATCAACCCTCTGTTTCTTTTTTTAATAACTATGTGTTTTATTAATATATTCTATTTATTAAAGTTGGATCCTTTTTTTTGATTTTGAAATTTAATTTATAGTTATTATATTATATGCCTCTTATTTTTATTATATTTTTAAATTATTCAATTTTATTAAAGAAATCCAAATTCAAATTTTTATCTTCATTATGAAATGAAGAATGCAATAATAATTTAGAATTACTAATATCAAAGATACGTTCCTAAATTAAATATTAAATATTAAATTCTAATTAATATATTAGGTTTTACCTCAATAGTATTTAATGTAATTAACTTATATACTGTAACATCTTTTGTTTGACCAACTCCTAATAAAAAATATATTAACACATGTTATTTTTTAGCTTACTTTTATTTAATAATACTTACTATGAGCTCTTGCTTCTGCCTGTCTATCATTTTGAGGATTATGATCCAAATCATGTAAAATAACTGTATCTGCTGAAGTTAAATTAATACCTGTCGATGCTGCTTTAGTAGATAATAAAAAGATTGATATATTTCTATTATTATTAAATTCATGAATTAAATTTTGTCGGTCATTTTGAGCAGTAGCACCATCTAAACGGAGATATTCTATATTAAGGTTCGTAACTACGGTTTCTAAAATGTCTAAGACCATCACAAATTGACTAAAAATAATAATTTTATGATTCTATTATAAATAAATAAGTTAATTATTCGATATTATATAATAATATTTACCTGTTGAATTAATTTTGGTAAATTTTCTATCATCCATTTTACTTTACCACTATTCATATATTTATCATTGGACAATAAATATTTGTTAATACACTTCAATAGATAAATCAAATTATAATAAATTTAACAAATTCAATAACTTACTTTGTATTTTTGACATAATTCGATCATATCTGAATCTGCGTAAGGCACTAAATCCTATTATTGTTGTTATATATTATATTAGATAATATAGAATAATAATCCTTACCTCATAAATAGCATCCACATCCGAATCATGGAATTTAGGATCCTAAATCAATAAATCAATATTTGAAATAATATTTATATATTAAATATACTTTAATAATCTCTTTAGCAATTTTCCTTTTTAATTTTTGAGTATAATAAAAACCCTTAGGTATTAATAATACATGATTGGCAATTCTTCTCAATTTAAATGAAATATCCATTAATTGATTATTGCCCAATAGTTTCCAATCTTTAATTTGCTCAATTATTGAATTATATGCTTTCTTTTGACTATCTTCTAAGCAGATTTTGATTACTTTTTCTGTTTTTATAGGCAGGGATTTTAATACCTAGGGAAATAGGAATACGTTATTACTGTTTATACTATTATTGATTAACTTACGTCTTCTTTAGTTCTCCTTAAAATAAAATTATCTACTAATTTTTTTAATTTTTGTAATCTTAAATTAAATAATTGATCCAGCTTTTGCATTTTATTATCTTTCAGATGACCAAATTTTAATATATTTGAGTTTAGTAATACTTCCAAATACTCATTATTTTTAATACAAAATGGTTGATTAAAAAACATAAATAAATTAAATAATTCCATTAAATTATTTTGTAATGGAGTGCCAGTTAATATTAATTTAAAGTTACATTTTAATTTACTTAAATATTGATAATTTTGAGTTTGCTGATTTTTTATTAAATGTCCTTCATCTAATATAATACTTTGATATGTTAATGATTTAAAAAAATGACGATCATATTTATCAGAGTTGATTAAGTTGTAAGTACTGATTATTACTTGTGGCTGAATGTTACCTCGTTTATAATCAAAATGGATTCGTGCTCTTTCAGATTGAGTACCTAATAATAATGATATATTATTATTATTATTATATGTTTAATTTACCTTTATAAGCTAACACTTTGATAACTTTACAAAATTTATTGAATTCTTCTATCCAATTATCTAATACGGAAGCAGGTACAACAATCAGATTGATATTATTATGATTTAAATTTAATATAATATATGATAATAATGTAATCACTTGGCATGTTTTTCCTAATCCCATCTTAATAATAATAATAATTAATATAACAATATAATATAAATATAAACAACTTACTTCATCTGCTAAAATAGCTCCACATTGATTTTGATATTTATTTAGCAACCATTTGACTCCTTCTAATTGATAATCTTTTAATGAAATCCCATTATTTAATTCAAATCTAATATTTTTAAATCCTTTAATAATAAATTGATTTTGCCATTGATTTGATAAATTTACTAATTGATCCAAGGCATTAAATCCATTAATGATTTTATAGTATTTATCAATCAAACTTTGTTTTATTAATATTCTCAAATCCTCTATAGTATTATAAGGTCGATGAGATATAATATTTTGTACGCGTTCTTCTTTCTCTATGGTTAATAATTTTTTAATTTCTTCCATACTACTTTGATTAAAGAAAGTCAAAATATCTAAATATTCATGAGTGGTAATTTCTTCCTTAATTATTCTTTCAGATAAATCAATAACATCCTCTTTTTCTTCTTCATTTTGTTTTTCTATCAATTCAGCATCCGAATCTATCACTTTTTTTCTCTTATGTCGGATGATTTCTATCTCCGAATCACTACTATTATCACTCCCTTCTATACATACCACTTCAGGTTTATTTTTTTTTGCAATAGTGTTCTCTTCTTCAGTATCGCTATCTACGACCAACTTTGCTCTTTGTCTATAACTTTTTTTGACTATCATACCTTCTTCATCACTAGAGTCAATGATTACTCTTCTTTTTGTAGATTGAGAACTCTAATTAATAAAATAAATAAAAACATATGGTAGCATTCATCAACGACTTACCAAACTAATTACTTCTTCTTCATCTTGTTCTTCATTTATAATAATCTCGTCCATTCCCTTTCTAATATGACTAGCTTCTCTACTTAAGGATTGTACTCGCTTATTTAATAAGCTACCATCTTCATAAACTTCAATAATTTCATAGTCATTGGTTCTATTATCCTCTGAGTTAGCCATTTTGATTAAAGAAAGGTGCTTTGTTTATTAATAAAAAGATACACAAAGGGAGGGGGAAAGAAATGGATTTTAGTTTTGATATTTCCCTTTTTAAGGGATTTTTTTAATTCATTTTTTTAGCTAATCTAATTTGTTCCTCATTTTTTCTATGGGATAAAAAGTTTGAGGGAAAGAGTTTAATTGGTAAATTAGAAATAAGTATTAAGAATAATCGAAGTATTATAGTAGGAGCATTTGGTTCATGCAGGTTTGAGTATAGCTATAGATTTCAATTGGTTTAAGGACAATACGCATTGATTTATTTTGATATTATGTATTCTCCTTTTATATTAATGCTTTTTTGTTAGGACAAGTTTTTACCAAGATCACATCTAAATTATTGATGTTGAAAAACTAAACAACATTCAAACTAACTTAAATTATTATCACTGTTCCTAAACAATTGTTTATTTTTATTTAAGCTTTATATTCTATCATAGGTAAGCAAAAGAATACAAGTTATTTTATTTGTAGTCTACGTTGAGGATTTTCTATTGATAATAAAATAAGAGTTATAAAGCCTGTATTTGTTATTTATACTTATTTAAAAAAGAATGAACTTTGGCTTATTTTTTTGAAACTTCTGGTTATTTTTTAATTAATACTAAATATTAGATATGTGAGTGTTTTTTTTGATTTCATTATTTTTTCCATTTTTTAAGCACTATTTAAGCGGAAAATTCGTTAGTAAAATTCTTAATACAAAAATACATCCCCATATTCTTGCTTAAAATGTCGCAAAATTTGATTTAAAAAAAGTGGTATTATTAGTTAATAGCAATTTAGCTTTTTAAAATTTTAAATAAAGACTTAATTTTTAATAACTTATAATCAAAATAAATATTAATGGTTTTTCTTATAGGAACCAAAAATAAATATTGATTGTTTTTAATTTAAATTATGCTTTTTGGATTAGAATTTTAATTTTTTTAAAAGCTAGCAATAACTTTCCAAAAAGCAACTTCTACTGCTGTAGCCTGCAACCATTGCAATAAAAAATCCTGGGAAATTCGGCACACATTAGGCAAAAGTACCTAATAAAGCTATATATATCAAAAAGTATAGTTTTATATGAGTGATTAAATAAAATTTTAAATTTAACTTAACATTAAATTTCAATTCTATGTTTTAATATATGGGGATGTATTTTTTCATTTAAGAATTTTATTAATTTTTCTGCTCAAATAGCGCTTAAAAGATGGAAAAAGTAATGAAGCCAAAAAAATACCCGCATATGATAAGCTGTAAACCATATAAAACAAACAAAATAGAAAATATTACTATAAATTTTACATAAAGATACTAATGAAACTTAATAGTTTTATTAAAAAGTATAATACCAAGGAATAATCTACCATAAAGCTTTAAGTTATTGCATTTAAAAAGTATATTTTAAATAATCATATACATAGAATATGGGGATGTATTTTTACATTTAAGAATTTTACTGACAAATTCTCCGCTTAAAAAGCATTTAAAAAATGGAAAAAATAATGAAGTCAAAAAAGACACTCCCGTATGTTATAGCCAAATTAACTATAAAACTGTAATTAATTTTATAAACAATTTAAGTAGCTGTTATATTATGATCAACTATAAAGCTGATAAAGCAGCTTTTTACATTTTTGCTAAATATATAAAGTGTGAAATATCGCTTTGCCAGTCCCATGATTAATTATAGTATAATAATCCCCTAAGCTGTTGTGTTCTCGAGTTCAGAGAAAATTAATCCCACGTTCTTAGTTTGATTTGCTATGAGAATTTATAGCTCCATCCCAAACAATATTATCTTCTCGTTTTGATATTTATACTTTTCAGAGTATAAAAGAGTTTACAGAGTATAGTAGTTCGAGGCTTTTTAACTGAATTATTCCCTGATATCTCGTACATTTAGTAAAGTCACTAAGTTTACTTATTAGTATTGTCTACTCTATTTGTTTTGTATGGTCTGTAGTCTATCACGTGCTATTCTTCATAATCCAAGCCTATTTTAGTCACATAAACTAAGACCTTTCAACTTATAGTGTAGTCAACCAAGTAATAGCTGTTTTTGACTCCCAAACACTGAGTATCAAGATTTCACAAAAGCTACTAATTGAAAATTTAATTTTTACTATAAGTTATAATTTTATGAATATAAAAGCGTTTAGTTTATTTTTTAATTTATACTTAAAACTAATATTAATATATAGGAGGTGTTCTTTTAGCTTTATCACTTTTTCTATTTTTTAAGCATTATTTAGGTAAAAGAACTATTAACAAAATTCCTAAACATAAAAATACAACCTTGTATAAAAATATCTGAGTTTATTTAAAAATTAATTTAAACTTTAAGTTTATAAATTTTTGATGTATGGGGGGATTGTCCGAATTGGTTCAGAATTTACTTAGAAGTTAATCCAAATTTTATATTTTTAAATTTGTGTCTAATATAACGGATTAAATCCAAAAAGCCTAAATTAAATCTCTTTATTTAAAACTTATTTTAGTTGTTTCCTTTTTTTAGATAGCTAATTTTCTTAACCATATAGGGTTGTCTCTGAATTAGTTTCATTATTTTATCCAATTTTTAAAAAAAATTGTATTTCAAAAACTTCGCTTAAAATTCTATAAAATCATATCTTTTATTAAAACAAAAGTACCCAGACACAGTTCTAAATCATTTTATTGTAGTTTATACTGTAAGTTAAATTAGTTGAATTTGTACTAGATCTTAAATACATATGGAGAGGTATTTTTGTATTTAAGAATTTTACTAACAATTTTTCCACTCAAACAATGTTTAAAAAAATGAAAAAAATAATGAAGCCAAAAAAAACATCCCCCATATTCTTATAAAACTTTATTGAGAAATATTTTATCAACTGATTTATAATCAATATTACAGATTTGTTATCAAATAAATAAACCATTTTAATGTTATAATTACATTATTAATATATTGCCAAGTTAATAAATAGCTGGATGGGAGGGAGCGGTTAGCCCAAAAACTATAATTAACCATCTCTATATAGTACAAGTAATAATAGTTTTTACATATTATTACAGTTACTTGTTCTTTGGCTATTTATTAACTTAGCTATTAATAACTTAAGTAACCTTAACATTTAACAATCTATTTCTATCATTCAACAAACTACTTACTTGCTTAGTAAATATCGAAATTTTTAAATTCTCTGTTATTTTTATGAGGTAAACTGGGATTGGTCTTTTAATTTTTCTATTTTCTATAGACCTTATAGCTTTGATTATAATATATCACTTTTTTGATATATCAGATACTGGATAACAATATAGCTTATTATTATGTTTAATAACATGTAAATACTTCTTAATGCCCTGCATCTCTATTATCCTTTTTGTGCTTTTGTTTCTTTTATACTTTTTAAAAATTATATCTGTTTTCCCATTATTAACAGTCGAGTTATTAATTTTATTATGCTCACAAATAAAAGCCTCAAATCTTGAAACTAATCAATTGATATCTTCTATTTTACCTAACGCTTCAAAACTACTTTTCCATTTTGAAAGGTTTCCAATATGTCCATCAACTATACTTTTTCCATGATGCTCAGCAAAAAAATTAAGATTAACATTCAAACTACTATTTATTTTATAAATTTCTTTAAACATATGGGGCTGTTTTTTTTGGGTTCATTACTTTTTCTACTTTTTAAGCACTATTTGAGTGGAAAAATTGCTAATAAAATTCTTAAATACAAAAATACATCCCCATATAGTGTAGAAACTCTTGGGATCTAAAATGATTTCCTGTATCTGCCCATATATTAATCTTTGTAAACTTTTTAAATAGAAGCTCTGTAGAGATCAAATCGATTAAACAATCTCCTGCATATGGGGATGTTTTTTTTGATTTCATTATTTTTTCATTTTTTAAGCGCTATTTGAGTAGAAAGATTGTTAGTAAAATTCTTAAACACAAAAAAACACCCCCATATGCTGAATCATGATTCAATATTTCAGATAAATAATCAAAGTAAACTTTGCCTATTGTTTTATCATCTTTTAAATATAAAACACCAAAACCTAATACTGATATAGCTTGTTTATTATAATGATCTAGATTTATTGAATCTGGTCTTGTTCCTATTTCTATATTTTGTTTAAAATTTAAAATTATTATACAACTTTTGTTATTTAATTTTTTAACAGTTTCATTAAATGTGTTTTTTTGAGTATCAACACAGAATTTATGTAATTTGTATAATTTTTCTTCTATCTCTGCTTTGTTTTTTATTGCTGTATTTAATTTATTTTCAAATAACTTTTTTCTAACTGTATACTGAGCACATATATTACATAGATCCGTTTTTCTTGCTGGATTTTTGAAATTACCTGGTATATATTTAAAGAACGTTGACCTAGCTACTGCTTTATCTCTTAGGTTATTCAAATATTTACTATATATCATTCTTCTACTTTTATTTAATATATATATATTATCTGATGAATATTTATTATCATTATTTTTTTTATTAAATCTTGATGAGATAGTTGAATCATTTAGTAAATATTGTATGATAGTTTCAATTTATTTGCTCGTCTTTGATTTTTGTTGAAATAAAAATAAAATGCAAACTTTCATAACTAAACTAACTTCGAAATGGAATTTTTGAAAATTTCAATACAGTAGGGGGGAGTACACAATATAAACATTGTAATTCATTTACATCAATTTTGAGAGCTACTTATAACAACCCAAGGTTTATGGAATTTTATGATACAATAAAACAAAGAAAAGATATGGGGATGTATTTTTTCGTCTAAGAATTCTACTAAGGATTTTTCTACTCAAATAGCGCTTAAAAAATGGAAAAGTAATGGAATCAAAAAAAAACATACCCATATATAATACTATCAAAGTTTACTATCGACAATGATAAACTTAATCAAGTAATGTATAAAATTAGTGCTTTAAGGGAAACAGGAAATAAGAATCAACGAGTAGCGTTATTATCAACTATAGCTTCAGTATATTCTTTTGATGAATGTAAGAGTTTTGGGTTTAATATAAATAGAAATCAATATGATTATTCAAAAATAAGTAATAATAATAAAATATCAACGTTACAACCTATTATTAAAAATGCAAAAAAAATTAAAGATGACCAAATTGAAACTATTATACAGTATTTACTAAATGATTCAACTATCTCATCAAGATTTAATAAAAAAAATAATGATAATAAATATTCATCAGATAATATATATATTAAATAAAAGTAGAAGAATGATATATAGTAAATATTTGAATAACCTAAGAGATAAAGCAGTAGCTAGGTCAACGTTCTTTAAATATATACCAGGTAATTTCAAAAATCCAGCAAGAAAAACGGATCTATGTAATATATGTGCTCAGTATACAGTTAGAAAAAAGTTATTTGAAAATAAATTAAATACAGCAATAAAAAACAAAGCAGAGATAGAAGAAAAATTATACAAATTACATAAATTCTGTGTTGATACTCAAAAAAACACATTTAATGAAACTGTTAAAAAATTAAATAACAAAAGTTGTATAATAATTTTAAATTTTAAACAAAATATGGAAATAGGAACAAGACCAGATTCAATAAATCTAGATCATTATAATAAACAAGCTATATCAGTATTAGGTTTTGGTGTTTTATATTTAAAAGATGATAAAACAATAGGCAAAGTTTACTTTGATTATTTATCTGAAATATTGAATCATGATTCAGCATATGGGGGTGTTTTTTTGTGTTTAAGAATTTTACTAACAATCTTTCTACTCAAATAGCGCTTAAAAAATGAAAAAATAATGAAATCAAAAAAAACATCCCCATATGCAGGAGATTGTTTAATCGATTTGATCTCTACAGAGCTTCTATTTAAAAAGTTTACAAAGATTAATATATGGGCAGATACAGGAAATCATTTTAGATCCCAAGAGTTTCTACACTATATGGGGATGTATTTTTGTATTTAAGAATTTTATTAGCAATTTTTCCACTCAAATAGTGCTTAAAAAGTAGAAAAAGTAATGAACCCAAAAAAAACAGCCCCATATGTTTAAAGAAATTTATAAAATAAATAGTAGTTTGAATGTTAATCTTAATTTTTTTGCTGAGCATCATGGAAAAAGTATAGTTGATGGACATATTGGAAACCTTTCAAAATGGAAAAGTAGTTTTGAAGCGTTAGGTAAAATAGAAGATATCAATTGATTAGTTTCAAGATTTGAGGCTTTTATTTGTGAGCATAATAAAATTAATAACTCGACTGTTAATAATGGGAAAACAGATATAATTTTTAAAAAGTATAAAAGAAACAAAAGCACAAAAAGGATAATAGAGATGCAGGGCATTAAGAAGTATTTACATGTTATTAAACATAATAATAAGCTATATTGTTATCCAGTATCTGATATATCAAAAAAGTGATATATTATAATCAAAGCTATAAGGTCTATAGAAAATAGAAAAATTAAAAGACCAATCCCAGTTTACCTCATAAAAATAACAGAGAATTTAAAAATTTCGATATTTACTAAGCAAGTAAGTAGTTTGTTGAATGATAGAAATAGATTGTTAAATGTTAAGGTTACTTAAGTTATTAATAGCTAAGTTAATAAATAGCCAAAGAACAAGTAACTGTAATAATATGTAAAAACTATTATTACTTGTACTATATAGAGATGGTTAATTATAGTTTTTGGGCTAACCGCTCCCTCCCATCCAGCTATTTATTAACTTGGCAATATATTAATAATGTAATTATAACATTAAAATGGTTTATTTATTTGATAACAAATCTGTAATATTGATTATAAATCAGTTGATAAAATATTTCTCAATAAAGTTTTATAAGAATATGGGGGATGTTTTTTTTGGCTTCATTACTTTTTCATCTTTTAAACACAGTTGAGCCGAAAAATCATTAGTAGAACTCTTAAACACAAAATACATTCCCTAATGTGTTTAAAAAATATATATCGTCTAAAATTAAACTCTTTTATTAGAAAATACATAATTCATAATATAAAACTCTATAGATTAACTATAAAAGTTCCTGCTTTGTAAAAAAGCATTTCAAAGCCTTATAAAAGTATAGTTAATAACAAAACAATTTAATGAAATGAGGTAGTATCTAAGGTAAATATCAAATATCTACATATCTAATCAATCAATAACAATTTTTTAATTATTAGGATGAGATTTGAAGTTTTTTATATTAAACTATTACTAATATCATCATCATTTGTTTGATCAATTTTCTGCTTTTTATTTTGTTTAAAAATAACTATACCACTTTTATCAATCTAAAAAAGCGATAAGACTATAGTATAGAAGGGGATTAATTGAAGCAATCTGAGTATCATTTGTAGCTTTTATACCTAGCTCTACTAAAGTATTTCAGCTTTTCCCTCTTGCAATTCTCCATAAAGTTTCTATCCTCGTACAACAATTCTTATAACTCTAGAACTGGCTATTTTCTCAAATTTAATTTCACTTTGAGTTGAATCTGAACCTTTTTTTAGCTACTTTCACCAAAATGAAGCTTATCACATACCACCGCCTCCTTTATATAGCCTTCATCAGCTAATAAAGTCAGTTCATTGTTTTTATTTTGAGATTACTTTTTAGTAAAAAAATCTTTAATAATTAACTATATATCCCAATAAGAATTAAGAATTATAGCCATGTAATTTGATTCATATTAATATCACTGCGTTAAATACTTGAACCATTAGAAAAGTAAGTAAAACTACTATCTCTTTTTGCACAATAGATTTATTTAGCGTTTCTCTGAGAGAACCTTTTAAATCTTTCACTAAAGCTATCTAACATATCTTGAAACATCCTAAGCTAAGCAATCAAAACACTTGGGGGATCCCCCTCGGGGAAATTGTCAAAATCCATCTTTAGTTTACATTCTACTTGGTTTCTATTTTCTTAACTTTGTTACAACTATTTTTTCCACATTTTGGTAACAATCATTTTTTTCAATTTTATAATGCGAAAGGAGAAAGGCATCGAAAGTTAAGAGATAATCTGTTATATCTTTCACAACTTATCAAGAAGCATAAAAAGTCCAAAGAATCCTTTATTATTACCCACACCTAAGAGGGAGGCGGTTTTTTTCTGTTTTCTTTTATTTTTTTAAACCACTCTTTTCCTCCCTCTCTCCTCCCCCCTTGCTTTATCCAAAATTTGGAAAAACAATTGAACTCTTTTTTATTGAAGTTTCAAGTGAATAAATACTAACATCAGGATTATAATAATTTAACTGGGAGAACCCTTATCAGAGGGATCAATTAATTAGCTCATAAATATCTAGATATCATCAGAATTAAAGTTAGGCTCCAATTTCCTTCAAGAATCTATGTAAAATGTCTTTTTTTGGGCTTGGCTTTGGTTTGTCATTTTTTATAATTATGAAGTAATAGTACACTTCTTATATATAAATTTAATTGGGGTTGTTAAATAAAAATCAATGATTAAAAATTTGTCGATTAGTGTGATAAACAAACAATCTCTAAGCTAAGCAAAAGAGCAGTTTAATATCTTACCACTAATACTGGTACTATTTCTCAGTAGAGCCTTAAAACTATAAAGTAGCTTGTTTCACTGTAATTTCTCAAAATCCCCCCTATTCAAAAAAACCAGCAAAATAGAATTACCCTAATTCATAAGTCAGAGTCTCCCGCTTCCTATTGTTGAGACTAATCTTGCTTTTACACATACATAAAAGGAATTGCTATAAAAAAAGCTCGGAAGCTATTAAAAATCACAGAGTGCCCTTATTATTACAAAACTTAAAGAGCATGGATTACATTTTAAAGATAACCTCCATGGTATTTCAATCCAATCCTTCATTCTTTCTAAACAAAAGTATTTAATTCATAAAAAATAAAAAATTAGCTCTATAATGTTTCTGAAGATAACGACGGTGAAGACAACTCTGATTTTAAAGATGACAATAGTGAATTGATAGGGTCTGAGTGTAAAATAACCAAACAAATAACGAGGTTTCACTAAATTAAAAATGATTATAGATATATTCTAATAAGATTTTGAATAAACAATATTAGTTTGATTTATACACTTATTTTGATTCCAAATAAAAGTAACTTAATTAACTGAAGATGATAGATAGTCCAGGAATTAATCATAAAATAAACGGATATTGTAAAATTCGACATTA
Source organism: Batkoa obscura (assembly GCA_030770535.1). Taxonomy (NCBI): domain Eukaryota; kingdom Fungi; phylum Entomophthoromycota; class Entomophthoromycetes; order Entomophthorales; family Batkoaceae; genus Batkoa; species Batkoa obscura. The sequence goes on from JASVEC010000032.1 coordinate 407,375, forward strand.
AAATAATAAAAGCAAAACATAATTTTATACCAAATGTTATTAAAAAGTAAAAATGTGCTTTTAGCTTAATAGAAACAATATCTAAAATTTGCAGATAAAATATGGATTGAGAAAACGCAATTCATATCTTTATTTTATACCTTAACTTAAAGAATATATATATAGTTATTATTTTATAAACGTTGGGAGTGACAAGATAATTTCAAAAACCTCCACTTCTCTCTATTTTAAACTGTTATTTAGTCCATAAGCTTTAATTTAAACTCAAAATCTCTATATATTTGGTTGGTTTGTACTTGCATCAAATTAATTAATTATGAAGCTTCCACAGAATGTTTGTTATCAAAAAACCAATGTATAAATTATTTGGAAGTTTAATTACAACTTATAAGCATATTTCGAATCAACTTTTACTGCTGGAAACTTCAACCAATCCAATCCTACAATCAAATATCTGGATAATACACAAAGCAATATAATCAAGCAAATAAATGAAAGAAAGGGAAAATTTTGTAAACCGCATTATTGCTAATTACAACTTTTATAGCTTTAGGAGTTTGTACATGATAGAGTTGTACATGCCTGTAAATCATACTATAGCTATACCACAATTGATTGAACATTGGTGTGTCTAGGAATTTTAAGCCAGTTATTTGTAAAGCTAGAATTGATGAAAATGGTAAATCCTTCTTTTCAAATCATAAGATATTGATAATATCTATCTTATATGCTTTGAATCTACCCATCATGGGATTAATTTCAAATCAAAATTTAGCAAGATTCTCAAAAGAGTTACAAAATATAAAGAATTGGCTGAGAAAACTTTCAATGCTAAGTTCAAGAATATAAATGATAAAATATGAAATTGTCATAATTCAGCTTGGAGTGCTTTTAAATACAATTATGGAGGAAAATAGTAATCAATACAATAAATAAAACAAATCAACAAAAACGCAAAAAACAAAAAGGTCACAAAAGGAGATCATATGAGGAAAATGGTTCAAATTATTAAAAAACTAAAAAATAGAAAAAGTTATGAAACCAAAAACATTCCCATATATATTCCCATGGATATACAAAATTTTTGATCAATATTGTTTTACAATGGAATAGAAAAATGTATTGATTTTAAAAAATATAGTTAAAACTAAAACTAAACCAAATAAATCATAAGGTTAAGATGTCAGATCAGGTGCAAGAAAACTAGCTTTTAAATACACATATTCTATAGATTTTAGTAGAATATATTCCAGTGGAGTTCTTCACTTCAAAGAAAATTTTCTATATTAAGAATTTTGTGAAAACAAGTTATGGAATTAGTTACTGCGAAATCCCAATTACAATAAATGAAATTTATAACTAGTTTTGAAATTGTGTGGTTATAAATCCAATTAAAATCCAGACACGAAATATCGGTTTTAATAACATTATGAAAGAAATTAGACAAGCCGAAATGATTACTTCAAAGTTACCCAAATAAAAAAAGCACCTAACTAATGTTTTATTAAATATAGTTTTAACTTTAAGCAATATAATAAAACTAGTATCTCTACAAATCCAAATCCCAATTTATAAAATTAGAAATCACATAACATGATCCAAAATAAAGATTGGTGTGATTTATTAAAATTTAATTTTAGACATTTGGATGTATTTTTTGCTCAAGGATTCTTAACAATTTTTTCACTTAAATAGGACAAGAGAATAATAGCACCTAAAAATAAAAAATGGAAAAAATAATGAAGTCAAAAAAACATGCCCACACACAGAAAATATAGTTAAACTTTCTATAGTCTCATAGTTACACCTACCAATAAATATATCCCTATCATGTAGGATTGTAGCAGGTGGGATCTACTATCTCTATTCGTTATGAATTATCTTATTGGCCTATTGTTCACTAAGTTAAAAGTATAGAAGATACAAAATAAACTCAACTTTAATGATCTGTTTAGCAGCGGCTGGACGGACAACATAGTGATAGTACTGATTCTTAAAACTGTAAAAGACACTATTAGAAATAATTTCCAAAGAAACTGAAGGGTTTTTTACAGGAAATATGAAATATGAATCTAATTCTCAATTGTGAAAGTTATTTTGACATCACAAACATTTCAACTAAAGATATTAATAGGCAATTGGGAAGATACCTACCCGATTTCAATAAATGAAATTAGTCTCAATAATTTAGCATTCAAAGAAAAAAATTCCTAAGTATATAAATATAGATCGTACCTAGGATATATAAGTTTTGTAGACAAAGAATTTGATCTTCAAATGGTTAAATGTTTATTCAACCAAATTTATATCCAAAACTCAAATTTACCACTTTCAATAATATTATAAAACCAAGATAAAAGGGTCGTCCAAATTGGTTTCAGAATTTACTTAGAAATTGATCCAAATTTTAAAATTTTAAGTTTGTGTCCAATATGACGGTTAAATCTAAAGAGCCTAAAGTTAAATTTCTCTATTTAAAACATTTTAATTGTTTCATTTTCTTAAATAGCTCATTTTCCTAACTATATGGGAGTGTTTTTTTTGGCTTCATTACTTTTTCCATCTTTTAAGCGCTGTTTGCGTGGAAAATTTGTTAGTAAAATTCTTGAACACAAAAATACATCCTCATATGTTTTACATTATTTCTGTTAAATATTTAATAGATATATAATATATAACTATATGATTATATAATTATATAAATACAGTTTATTTGACTTTATTTTTTGTTGGAATAGAAATAAAAATAAAATGCAAACTTTCATAACTAAACTAACTTCGAAATGGAATTTTTGAAAATTTCAATACAGTAGGGGGGAGTACACAATATAAACATTGTAATTCATTTACATCAATTTTGAGAGCTACTTATAACAACCCAAGGTTTATGGAATTTTATAATAAAACAAAACAAAGAAAAGATATATTATCAAAGTTTACTATCGATAATAATAAACTTAATCAAGTAATGTACAAAATTAGTGCTTTAAGAGAAACAGGAAACAAAAATCAGCAAGTAGCGTTATTATCAACTATAGCTTCAGTATATTCTTTTGATGAATGTAAGAGTTTTGGGTTTAATATAAATAGAAATCAATATGATTATTCAAAAATAAGTAATAATAATAAAATATCAACGTTACAACCTATTATTAAAAATACAAAAAGAATAATAGAGATGCAAGGCATTAAGAAGTATTTACATGTTATTAAACACAGCAATAAACTACATTGTTATCCAGTATCTGATAGAAATAGATTATTAAATGTAAGATTGATTACCTAAGTTATTAATAGCCAAGTTAATAAATAGTCAAAGAACAAGTAATTGTAATAATATGTAAAACTTATTATTATATTATTTGTACTATATAAGGGTGGTTAATTATAGTTTTGAGGCTAACCACTCCTTCCCATGCAGCAGCTATTTGTTAACTTGGCAATATATTAATAATGTAATTATAACATTAAAATAGCTTATTTATTTGATAATAAATATACAATGTTGGTTATAAAGCAGTTGATAATAAATATTTCTCAATAAAGTTTTATAAGAATATGTATTTAAGATCTAGTACAAACTCAACTAATTTAACTTACAGTATAAACTATAATAGAATGATTTAGAACTGTGTCTGGGTACTTTTGTTTTAATAAAAAAGTTGATTTTATAGAATTTTAAGCGAACTTTTTAAAATACAAAATTTTTCAAAAATTGGATAAAATAATGAAACTAATTCAAACAACTCCCACAACTTGTTATATTGATCAACGTTTAAAATATTTGATTTACAAACAATTGTTCTTTAAGAACAATTCATAAGTGATATAACTTGTCATCCAAAACTACACCACGGTATCTTAGAATTGACATTTAATAAGTGAGTATACTAAATCACGTCATATTTATTATAAATCGGTTAAATATGATTGGTATTTATAGTGCGGAATTTTTCACTTCATTAAATTGCATTAAGCAAAGAATTTAAGATTAAAAGCAAACATGATGGATGGGGTGTGTGTTTTTTACTTCATTACATTTTCCATTTTTCAAGCACTATTTAAGCGGAAATTTTGTTAGTAAAATTCTTAAACCCAAAAATGTATTCACATGTTATAGTTGAATTATTTATTGGCAAATTTAAAACATACATAAAATCCTACACTATTTGCAAAATATTGATATCAATGAAGTTATTAATATAATTCAATTATAGTAATTCTTCAATACTTACCAATCTCACAAGAGAATGTTTATGTTTTATACTGATCATCCATCCATGTGGACAAAAGATATTTACATTTACTCGGGAGCTTTGTAATTGTTTTTAGATATCCATCTCTTCACTCTACTAGATAAATATATATGAATAAAAATTAGGATTAAAGATTGACAAACTAGTATTATTGAGATATTAATCTGGGAATCCCTGGGGTAACAGGGATTTTTATTTTATGTATTATCTATCTAAATCCATATAAATTTCAAAATTGCCATTAATAGTGGTAATATAGCGAGCACTAAAGATGCTTTTCATAATTAGAAAACTTCACAAATCTTCCCAAACTATCTTATTTATGGAAAAAGTGAGTTCATGTTTTAGTTACTTTCATGCTAAGTTTTTTTCAATCAAAAAATTACCGATTGGACTAAAACAGCTAAAATTGGTTTCTTTGTATAACCATTAAGCTTGATTTCTTAGGTAGTACTCTGCCTTTTGTTAATAAAAACTAACTATTGTTTATTTGTTGGCTATTACAAACAAAGTAAACTATATGAGGATGTATTTTTATGTTTAAGAATTTTACTAAATTTTCCACTCAGATAGTGGCTTAAAAAATGGGAAAAGTAATGAAAGCCAAAAAAAACAGCCCCGTTATAGTTTAACGAAATTCAGTCAATATTTCATTTTTATGAAATTTGATTTTGATTTAAAGACATTAGCAAGAGAAATAATTTAATAGATTATTCATTAATTAACACGTTTATTTTAAATATAAATGCTCAACTATATTTAAAAATAAAAAATGGGGGGATGTGTTTTTTTGTTTGAGGATTTTCCTAACAATATCTTTTTCCACTTAAATACAAATAGTGCTTAAAAAATGTAAAAAATGAAGCTAGAAAAAACATCCCAAAATACTAAATAATTTATTTTTAATTACAAATATATATATAAATAAAATCGCTAATACTGGAACAATAAAGCTCAAAAAAAGTACTATCGGTTTATGCTTATATTTAAAAAGCTATCTTAATAATAGAAATCTTGAAATAAAATATTCACAATATAGATTATATAATTACTTCAAAACTATAATTTATAATCAATTAATAAAGTAATGTTTAATTAATAATTGGATTTTGAAAATAAACTTTTGAAAAGTTAAATCTCACATTACTTTTTAACTAAGAATGTGTGATGAATTTCTTGCTTTACACAATGTAAATTTTAAAATAAACAAAAGTACATTAGTATACTAAATTGCTTTTATTGTTTTTTATCTTTTTTTATTTTTAAAAAAGCGCTCCTCCCCTCCCCATTAATATTAAGTAAAAACAAAATAATTTGTAATTTAAGGAAATTTTGAATTTTCAAAATTACAGATCTAATTTAAATTTGAATATGGAAGATTTTCCAATAATAGTCTCAAATTATAAACATCATAATATTAACGACTTTGATTTTATTATTTTAATACCTAATATTAGAAAAACCATTTAATAAAACTTTAATAATAATTTGTGAAATACCCCATATAAACTGGGATATAATAAAATCCTTTTTGATTTTAGCTATTTTCAGTATGGGGTCCATTTTAAAAATATTTGATAGCTAATACAACTTCACTTATACATTCATTGATTATACTAAAACAACTACAAAACTTTAACAGTATTTATTTTGTCCATTGTTTTTATCTGTAATAATAATATTAAATATGTTTATTCAAATTTAATTATCATTTTTTAATTTGATTAGGTTTTTATTATGATGTTTCAATTTTGCTTTTGTTTTTGTTATTGAGCTTATTATCAGTTAAACAAAATTTAATTTAAGATTAAATAAATACAAACAGCCTTTTTTGAGCTATACTTTTATAATTACGCTAAAAAATGCTCAAACAATCTTCTAAGGAATACACCAAATAATACATAAGCTGCTTATAAAACAAAAGATTATATTTGACCTTTACTAAAATTGAATATTTTAACTACAATATATGGGGTTGTCTGAATTAGTTTCATCATTATTTTATCCAATTTTTGAAAAATTTTGTATTTTAAAAAGTTCGCTTAAAATTCTATAAAATCAACTTTTTTATTAAAACAAAAGTACCCAGACACAGTTCTAAATCATTCTATTATAGTTTATACTGTAAGTTAAATTAGTTGAGTTTGTACTAGATCTTAAATACATATTCTTATAAAACTTTATTGAGAAATATTTATTATCAACTGCTTTATAACCAACATTGTATATTTATTATCAAATAAATAAGCTATTTTAATGTTATAATTACATTATTAATATATTGCCAAGTTAACAAATAGCTGCTGCATGGGAAGGAGTGGTTAGCCTCAAAACTATAATTAACCACCCTTATATAGTACAAATAATATAATAATAAGTTTTACATATTATTACAATTACTTGTTCTTTGACTATTTATTAACTTGGCTATTAATAACTTAGGTAATCAATCTTACATTTAATAATCTATTTCTATCAGATACTGGATAACAATGTAGTTTATTGCTGTGTTTAATAACATGTAAATACTTCTTAATGCCTTGCATCTCTATTATTCTTTTTGTATTTTTAATAATAGGTTGTAACGTTGATATTTTATTATTATTACTTATTTTTGAATAATCATATTGATTTCTATTTATATTAAACCCAAAACTCTTACATTCATCAAAAGAATATACTGAAGCTATAGTTGATAATAACGCTACTTGCTGATTTTTGTTTCCTGTTTCTCTTAAAGCACTAATTTTATACATTACTTGATTAAGTTTATCATTGTCGATAGTAAACTTTGATAGTATTATATATGGGTATGTTTTTTTTTGATTCCATTACTTTTCCATTTTTTAAGCGCTATTTGAGTAGAAAAATCCTTAGTAGAATTCTTAGACGAAAAAATACATCCCCATATCTTTTCTTTGTTTTATTGTATCATAAAATTCCATAAACCTTGGGCTGTTATAAGTAGCTCTCAAAATTGATGTAAATGAATTACAATGTTTATATTGTGTACTCCCCCCTACTGTATTGAAATTTTCAAAAATTCCATTTCGAAGTTAGTTTAGTTATGAAAGTTTGCATTTTATTTTTATTTCTATTCCAACAAAAAATAAAGTCAAATAAACTGTATTTATATAATTATATAATCATATAGTTATATATTATATATCTATTAAATATTTAACAGAAATAATGTAAAACATATGAGGATGTATTTTTGTGTTCAAGAATTTTACTAACAAATTTTCCGCTTAAATAATGCTTAAAAAATGGAAAAACAATGGAATCAAAAGAAACATTCCCATATATATTAAATAAAAGTAGAAGAATGATATATAGTAAATATTTTAATGATCTAAGAGATAAAGCAGTAGCTAGGTCAACGTTCTTTAAATATATACCAGGTAATTTCAAAAATCCAGCAAGAAAAACGGATCTATGTAATATATGTGCTCAGTATACAGTTAGAAAAAAGTTATTTGAAAATAAATTAAATACAGCAATAAAAAACAAAGCAGAGATAGAAGAAAAATTATACAAATTACATAAATTCTGTGTTGATACTCAAAAAAACACATTTAATGAAACTATTAAAAAACTAAATAAGAGAAGGGGATTTTTTTTTAGTTTCATTATTTTTCCGTTTTTTAAGCACTATTTGAGTGAAAAGATCGTTGGTAAAATTCTTAAACAAAAAAATACATCCCCAGAAGTTGTATAATAATTTTAGATTTTAAACAAAAGATGGAAATAGGAACAAGACCAGATTCAATAAATCTAGATCATTATAATAAACAAGCTATATCAGTATTAGGTTTTGGTGTTTTATATTTAAAAGATGATAAAACAATAGGCAAAGTTTACTTTGATTATTTATCTGAAATATTGAATCATGATTCAGCATATGGGGGTGTTTTTTTGTGTTTAAGAATTTTACTAACAATCTTTCTACTCAAATAGCGCTTAAAAAATGAAAAAATAATGAAATCAAAAAAAACATCCCCATATGCAGGAGATTGTTTAATCGATTTGATCTCTACAGAGCTTCTATTTAAAAAGTTTACAAAAATTAATATATGGTGTGAAATCTGGTACTCAGGGTTTGGAGTCAAGAACAGCTATTGCTAGGTTGACTACACTATAAGTCGAAAGGTCTTAGTTTATGTGACTAAGATAGACTTAGATTATGAGGAATAGCACGTAATAGGTTACAAGCTATATAAAACAAATATAATAGACAATACTAATGTAAAATCTACGTAAAATACTACTAAGAAAACTTAGTGGCTTTATTAAGTGTTCGAGATATTAGGGAATAATTCAGTTAAAAAGCCTTGAGCTGTTATGTTTTAGAATCTCTTTTATACTCTGATAAGTATAAATATCAAAACGAGGGGAGAATATTCTTTGAGACGAAGATAGAAATTCTCATAACAAATCAAAATAAGAACATGGGATTGATTTTCTCTGAACTCAAGAACACAACAGCTTAGGTGATTGCTATCTATAATTAACCATGGGACTGACAAAGCGATATTTCATAATGGACAAATACAGGAAATCATTTTAGATTCCAAGAGTTTCTACACTATATGTTTAAAGAAATTTATAAAATAAATAGTAGTTTGAATGTTAATCTTAATTTTTTTGCTGAGCATCATGGAAAAAGTATAGTTGATGGACATATTGGAAACCTTTCAAAATGGAAAAGTAGTTTTGAAGCGTTAGGTAAAATAGAAGATATCGATCAATTAATTTCAAGATTTGAGGCTTTTATTTGCGAGCATAATAAAATTAATAACTCGACTGTTAATAATGGAAAAACAGATATAATTTTTAAAAAGTATAAAAGAAACAAAAGCACAAAAAGGATAATAGAGATGCAAGGCATTAAGAAGTATTTACATGTTATTAAACACAGCAATAAACTACATTGTTATCCAGTATCTGATAGAAATAGATTATTAAATGTAAGATTGATTACCTAAGTTATTAATAGCCAAGTTAATAAATAGTCAAAGAACAAGTAATTGTAATAATATGTAAAACTTATTATTATATTATTTGTACTATATAAGGGTGGTTAATTATAGTTTTGAGGCTAACCACTCCTTCCCATGCAGCAGCTATTTGTTAACTTGGCAATATATTAATAATGTAATTATAACATTAAAATAGCTTATTTATTTGATAATAAATATACAATGTTGGTTATAAAGCAGTTGATAATAAATATTTCTCAATAAAGTTTTATAAGAATATGTATTTAAGATCTAGTACAAACTCAACTAATTTAACTTACAGTATAAACTATAATAGAATGATTTAGGACTGTGTCTGGGTACTTTTGTTTTAATAAAAATCGGACAAAATAATGAAACTAACTCGGACAACCTCATATATTAGTAAAAGCCTTGCTAATCTAAGAATTTCTATTAGATCTAGTAGAAATTCTGCTAACTTACAATATAAATTATAACAAACAATTTCAAACTGTGGTGTGTCTCAAGGTACTCTTGCTTTTTAAAAAAGTTGTTTTTATAGTTTTAAGCAAAGTTTTTAAATGTAAAATTTTTGAAACTTGAATAGAAGAATAATTTAGACAATCCCCCATATGGGGATGTATTTTTGTGTTCAAGAATTTTACTAACAAATTTTCCACGCAAACAGCGCTTAAAAGATGGAAAAAGTAATGAAGCCAAAAAAAACACTCCCATATGGTATTTACTAACTTTAAAATATTTTTTTTGAATAATATATAAATATTATTATTTTATTATATTATCAAAGTTTGTTTATGTAGCAACCTTGTTTGATTTTTTTTAGCTTAAAACGTTTTTGACTATTGATTTTAAGGTACAATTTTTTATATTTATATATAAAATCACATTCATATGGGGCTGTCTTAATTGGTTTCAGAATTTACTTAGAAATTGATCCAAATTTTAAAATTTTAAGTTTGTGTCCAATATGACGGTTAAATCTAAAGAGCCTAAAGTTAAATTTCTCTATTTAAAACATTTTAATTGTTTCATTTTCTTAAATAGCTCATTTTCCTAACTATATGGGAGTGTTTTTTTTGGCTTCATTACTTTTTCCATCTTTTAAGCGCTGTTTGCGTGGAAAATTTGTTAGTAAAATTCTTGAACACAAAAATACATCCTCATATGTTTTACATTATTTCTGTTAAATATTTAATAGATATATAATATATAACTATATGGGGTTGTCTGAATTAGTTTCATTATTTTATCCAATTTTGAAAAAATTTGTATTTTAAAAACTTCGCTTAAAATTCTATAAAATCACATCTTTTATTAAAACAAAAGTACCCAAACACAGTTCTAAACCATTATATTATAGCTCATACTGTAAGTTAGTTGAATTTCTACTAGATCTTAAATACATGTTCTTATAAAGCTTAATTGAGAAATATTTATTATCAACTGCTTTATAACCAACATCGTAGATTTATTATCAAATAAATAAACTACTTTAATGTTATAATTACATTATTAATATATTGCCAAGTTAATAAATAGCTGCATGGGAGGGAGTGGTCAGCCCCAAAACTATAATTGACCATCCCTATATAGTACAAGTAATAATAGTTTTTACATATTATTACAGTTACTTGTTCTTTGACTATTTATTAACTTAGCTATTAATAACTTAAGTAATCCTAACATTTAACAATCTATTTCTATCATTCAACAAACTACTTACTTGCTTAGTAAATATCGAAATTTTTAAATTCTCTGTTATCTTCGTAAGGTAAGCTGGGATCGATCTTTTAATTTTTCTGTTTTCTATAGACTCTATAACTTTAATTGGGACTATATCGCTTTTTTTTGATGTATCAGATACTGGATAACAATGTAGTTTATTGTTATGTTTAATAAAATGTAAATACTTCTTAATGCCCTGCATCTCTATTATTCTTTTTGTATTTTTGTTTCTTTTATACTTTTTAAAAATTATATCTGTTTTCCCATTATTAACAGTCGAGTTATTAATTTTATTATGCTCGCAAATAAAAGCCTCAAATCTTGAAATTAATTGATCGATATCTTCTATTTTACCTAACGCTTCAAAACTACTTTTCCATTTTGAAAGGTTTCCAAAATGTCCATCAACTATACTTTTTCCATGATGCTCAGCAAAAAAATTAAGATTAACATTCAAACTACTATTTATTTTATGAATTTCTTTAAACATATAATGTAAGAACTCTTGGGATCTAAAATGATTTCCTGTATCTGCCCATATATTAATCTTTGTAAACTTTTTAAATAGAAGCTCTGTAGAGATTAAATCGATTAAACAATCTCCTGCATATGCTGAATCATGATTCAATATTTCAGATAAATAATCAAAGTAAACTTTGCCTATTGTTTTATCATCTTTTAAATATAATACACCAAAGCCTAATACTGATATAGCTTGTTTATTATAATGATCTAAATTTATTGAATCTGGTCTTGTCCCTATTTCCATATTTTGTTTAAAATCTAAAACTATTATACAACTTTTGTTATTTAATTTTTTGATAGTTTCATTAAATGTGTTTTTTTGAGTATCAACACAGAATTTATGTAATTTGTATAATTTTTCTTCTTCGTTGAAAATTTCTTCTATCTCTGCTTTGTTTTTTGCTGTATTTATTTTATTTTCAAATAACTTTTTTCTAACTGTATACTGGGTACATATATTACATAGATCCGTTTTTCTTGCTGGATTTTTGAAATTAGTTGGTATATATTTAAAGAACGTTGACCTGGCTACTGCTTTATCTCTTAGATCATTCAAATATTTACTATATATCATTCTTCTACTTTTATTTAATATATATATATTATCTGATGAATATTTACTATCGTTATTTTTTTTATTAAATCTTGATGAAATAGTTGAATCATTTAGTAAATATTGTATGATAGTTTCAATTTGGTCATCTTTAATTTTTTTTGTATTTTTAATAATAGGTTTTAATGTTGATATTTTATTATTATTACTTGTTTTTGAATAATCATATTGATTTCTATTTATATTAAACCCAAAACTCTTACATTCATCAAAAGAATATACTGAAGCTATAGTTGATAATAACGCTACTTGCTGACTTTTGTTTCCTGTTTCCCTTAAAGCACTAATTTTATACATTACTTGATTAAGTTTATTATTATCGATAGTAAACTTTGATAATATATCTTTTCTTTGTTTTGTTTTATTATAAAATTCCATGAACCTTGGGTTGTTATAAGTAGCTCTTAAAATTGATGTAAATGAATTACAATGTTTATATTGTGTACTCCTCCCTATTGTATTGAAGTTTTCAAAAATTCCATTTCGAAGTTTAGTTATGAAAGTTTGCATTTTATTTTTATTTCAACAAAAAATAAAGTCAAATAAAGTCAAATAACTGTGTTTATATAATTATGTATTTATATAATTATATAATCATATAATTATATATTATATATCTGTTAAATATCTAACAGAACTAACATAAAATATATAGTTAGGAAAATTAGCTATTTAAGAAAAGGAAACAATTAAAATAAGTTTTAAATAGAGACATTTAATTTTAGGCTTTTTAGATTTAACCGTTATATTGAACACAAACTTGGAATTTTAAATTTGGATTAATTTGTAAGTAGATTCTGAAACCAATTAGGACAGCCCCATATGATTATATAATTATATAAATACAGTTTATTTGACTTTATTTTTTGTTGGAATAGAAATAAAAATAAAATGCAAACTTTCATAACTAAACTAACTTCGAAATGGAATTTTTGAAAATTTCAATACAGTAGGGGGGAGTACACAATATAAACATTGTAATTCATTTACATCAATTTTGAGAGCTACTTATAACAACCCAAGGTTTATGGAATTTTATGATACAATAAAACAAAGAAAAGATATGGGGATGTATTTTTTCGTCTAAGAATTCTACTAAGGATTTTTCTACTCAAATAGCGCTTAAAAAATGGAAAAGTAATGGAATCAAAAAAAAACATACCCATATATAATACTATCAAAGTTTACTATCGACAATGATAAACTTAATCAAGTAATGTATAAAATTAGTGCTTTAAGGGAAACAGGAAATAAGAATCAACGAGTAGCGTTATTATCAACTATAGCTTCAGTATATTCTTTTGATGAATGTAAGAGTTTTGGGTTTAATATAAATAGAAATCAATATGATTATTCAAAAATAAGTAATAATAATAAAATATCAACGTTACAACCTATTATTAAAAATGCAAAAAAAATTAAAGATGACCAAATTGAAACTATTATACAGTATTTACTAAATGATTCAACTATCTCATCAAGATTTAATAAAAAAAATAATGATAATAAATATTCATCAGATAATATATATATTAAATAAAAGTAGAAGAATGATATATAGTAAATATTTGAATAACCTAAGAGATAAAGCAGTAGCTAGGTCAACGTTCTTTAAATATATACCAGGTAATTTCAAAAATCCAGCAAGAAAAACGGATCTATGTAATATATGTGCTCAGTATACAGTTAGAAAAAAGTTATTTGAAAATAAATTAAATACAGCAATAAAAAACAAAGCAGAGATAGAAGAAAAATTATACAAATTACATAAATTCTGTGTTGATACTCAAAAAAACACATTTAATGAAACTGTTAAAAAATTAAATAACAAAAGTTGTATAATAATTTTAAATTTTAAACAAAATATGGAAATAGGAACAAGACCAGATTCAATAAATCTAGATCATTATAATAAACAAGCTATATCAGTATTAGGTTTTGGTGTTTTATATTTAAAAGATGATAAAACAATAGGCAAAGTTTACTTTGATTATTTATCTGAAATATTGAATCATGATTCAGCATATGGGGGTGTTTTTTTGTGTTTAAGAATTTTACTAACAATCTTTCTACTCAAATAGCGCTTAAAAAATGAAAAAATAATGAAATCAAAAAAAAACATCCCCATATGCAGGAGATTGTTTAATCGATTTGATCTCTACAGAGCTTCTATTTAAAAAGTTTACAAAGATTAATATATGGGCAGATACAGGAAATCATTTTAGATCCCAAGAGTTCTTACATTATATGTTTAAAGAAATTCATAAAATAAATAGTAGTTTGAATGTTAATCTTAATTTTTTTGCTGAGCATCATGGAAAAAGTATAGTTGATGGACATTTTGGAAACCTTTCAAAATGGAAAAGTAGTTTTGAAGCGTTAGGTAAAATAGAAGATATCGATCAATTAGTTTCAAGATTTGAGGCTTTTATTTGCGAGCATAATAAAATTAATAACTCGACTGTTAATAATGGGAAAACAGATATAATTTTTAAAAAGTATAAAAGAAACAAAAATACAAAAAGAATAATAGAGATGCAGGGCATTAAGAAGTATTTACACTTTATTAAACATAACAATAAACTACATTGTTATCCAGTATCTGATACATCAAAAAAAAGCGATATAGTCCCAATTAAAGTTATAGAGTCTATAGAAAACAGAAAAATTAAAAGATCGATCCCAGCTTACCTTACGAAGATAACAGAGAATTTAAAAATTTCGATATTTACTAAGCAAGTAAGTAGTTTGTTGAATGATAGAAATAGATTGTTAAATGTTAGGATTACTTAAGTTATTAATAGCTAAGTTAATAAATAGTCAAAGAACAAATAACTGTAATAATATGTAAAAACTATTATTACTTGTACTATATAGGGATGGTCAATTATAGTTTTGGGGCTGACCACTCCCTCCCATGCAGCTATTTATTAACTTGGCAATATATTAATAATGTAATTATAACATTAAAGTAGTTTATTTATTTGATAATAAATCTACAATGTTGGTTATAAAGCAGTTGATAATTGTGAAATATCGCTTTGTCAGTCCCATGGTTAATTATTTTGATTTGTTATGAGAATTTCTAGTTCCACCCAAAAGAATATTATCTTCTCATTTTGATACTTATACTTTTCAGAGTATAAAAGAGTTTACAGAATATAATAGTTCGAGGCTTTTTAACTGAATTAATCCCTGATATCTCGAACATTTAATAAAGCCACTAAGTTTTCTTAATAGTATTTTACATAGATTTTACATTAGTATTGTCTATTCTATTTGTCTTATATAGCTTGTAACCTATTACGTGCTATTCCTCATAACCCAAGTCTATCTTAGTCACATAAACTAAGACCTTTTGACTTATAGTGTAGTCAACCCAGCAATAGCTGTTCTTGACTCCAAACCCTGAGTACCAGATTTCACATTTGGCGCTCATAACTGGGAAAGCTCTTATAACTATTTTAGATAGCCTTTATAATCTTTCCTTTACGGTCCTTACCGCGTAACCACCCCAAACAAAGAAAAACCCCCTTAACCTCCTTAATTCTCAACTATGGTCGACAATGGTCTTGTACCTTATTTTGCGGACTCAAAATACCTTCTTGATAACCGTCAACAGTTGATCATCACTGAATACGACATGGGTAGTAGTGATGAAGAGGAAGCTAGTGTTCTGACCCCAGAAATAGAAACTGCTGCTTTAAATCAAGCTGCACTACCTCCTCACGTTGTAAACTCAGTCGTTACCTACGGAGCTGTCCCTATGCACGTCCTTGATGGTGACCTCTCCGCTTGGAGACAATACCAAAATAGTGGCTCCAGTACTCAAATCAATTTTCGTGCCCAGTACCAAACGGTACCTACCCTTTCCCACGTTCAACAATATCTAGTAGAGTTCCTGCACAACAAACTCATCCAGATGGTTGGTGAACTCGACCGTCTTTCAATTCATAACAATGAATTGTCTACCTCTTTAAGCTCACTTTTAGCTACGGTTAACAACCTTTCCATGATCAGTAACCAAAAGAGTGGTGTCATCGCCCCTTCAAATGAACTCCATGTTAGTAAGTTAAATGAGCTCAATCAAAGACTCAATAACACCGTTACCTATGAAGCCCACAGAGAGTTAGTAAGAGAAGTAGGAGATCTCAAAGCTGAATTACGTCAGCTCGATACTGCTCTACATTCTGAACTTGTTAAAATCTCCGATGAGATCAACCTTTCCCTCACTGAGATCAATGACCATACTACTGAAAGAATCTCAGATATTGACGGAAAAACAAAAGCCACTTTCGCAGAACTCCACAGATCGCTAATGAATAAATTCAAAGAGTATAATCACCGCTTATCCTGTATTGAACAATCCCCTCCATCTACTTCAACCAAAGATGCTAGAATCTTGGCTTTAGAACAAGATTTAGCTGTTTGTAATGAACAAATGGCTCAACAAGTGACTACCATTAGCCAGCTTATCACCTCCAATAATAATTTGAAGGAACAAATTAGACTGGACAAAGAACAAACAGTAGTTGACTGGGAGGAAATCTCGCGTAACATACAGAGTACCAGAGAAGAGCTCATTCTTCTTCAGACTAAGGTAGCTTCAAATACTAACCAAATCAAGGCATCTTCTTGCAATTGTAGAAAGGAGCGTATTGCTGTTTCAGCACCTCCCTCCAGACTCTCGAGTTACAGAGACGTTCCAAGATACAATATGTATGATCTGGGTGATAGTGCCACAGAATCTATCTTTGGTACTGAATATCAAATAAACCATAAGTATCATGGGTCTGTTCACTTGGTACAACCGGATGATCAAACAAAGAAAGAAGAGAACTCTCCCCAAGTTTCCACATACCTACCCCAATCAAATCCTAGAATGACTGCTGTACCTACTGATGGTATTTACTCAAGAAATCCTGCTACAGGATCTAACGCTGATCCAATACGACCTCGTGTACAATCTTATGCTGAAGTCAACCTAGCCAATCCTTTTAACAAAAATAAGTCATCACATATTGCCCCTCAAATCGCTCAACATATACCCTATGAGAAATCTTCACCTCACTACGTACAAGCCGATCCGATTACTGTTCAACATGATCATGGTATATCACACAATACCCATGACGCTTATTTTAGTCATCCTGGACCTTCTGGTAACGATCCAAAATCACATAGCTTCTCAACACACCGCCACAACTACCCAAGAAGCTCCCAACCTGTTAACACAAAGTTTAATTTTAGTCTTTTATTCAATCCAAGTGAAATTACTGCTACTACCTTCATTAAAGCTCTAGAAGTTCATCTCGATGCTAACAACTGGACCTATGAATGTCGTCCTCAATGCCTTTTAGGTCAACTACAAACAAATGAACTTTCTTGGTGCATGACTTTACCTGACGACTTACGCAGTAATTGGGATTCCTTCAAAAAGGCGTTTATAGACCATTATGATTCCGATGTAAAAATGGAAGCAAAAAAGGCAGCCCTCTTATCTTTACGTTTAGACGACGAAAATAAACTTGAGAGTTTCATTACAAACGTAAGAAATCGTGCTAATGCCTTAATTTCCTGTGGAAAGTTAAGCGTTACAGACCTCCGCCTGGCCTTCCAGCGAAACCTTCCAAGTCATATCGCATGCCTTTTTCTAGATCCTCACCATAACATCACCAACGTTACACAGATGATAGAGATTTTAGAATTATACCTTGGAAGTCCAAAAAGTGAAGTTAGACCCAAGAAATTATATGTTAATCACATAGATAAAGGGATGGACAACAACGAATACCTTCATTGTTTTACCATCACTCAACAACACTACTCCAACCATCGTAAATCTCGAGTATTTACTGGATGCTGGAACTGTGGTGAATATGGACACATTACCGTTAACTGCACTGAACCAAAGCCAGAAAATGGTATTTTTAAATATTATTTCGAAAAGAATGTTCGCAACAATGAACGTTTCAATAAAAATAAACAAATAAATCACCTCAATTATAACGATACTGAAGGCGATGATACTGAGAAGTTTGTCGACTCCGATAACGAGTCAAAAAACTTCTAAGTGGGAGGATAAATGAGGATCCCCCTTCCACGAAGTTAAAAATTCCTCCTGATCCAGATGATAGCACTGGATTAGACCTTAAAGTTAATACGCTTTCAAAATTTGACCCCTCTACCCTCATCCTAGCACTTCCTTCGCGAATTCGTGGTAGACCTAAAAAGAAAAGAGTTCCTGTTGTGGAAATCCCTAAAGTCATTCCACCTCGAATTTTCAAGCTACCTGATAACTCTATTAATGCTCCTGATTCGATTCCAATGAACGAGATCTCCAAACCTTACATCTCACAATTATCCGATTTATCTAAACTATCCCTCACACAAAGCGAACTAGATAACACGCATCAGTGGTTAACCAATGTTACGATCCCAATCCCGCTAGACAAGATCTTAACTGGAGAATCAGACTTAGCAATTGCATTTAGAAAAATTATTAGAGAATACCAGAATCCAAATAAACAGATTCTTTTAGTAAACCTCGATGACAAAGCTAACTCCATCGATTGTACTTACATCAATGCGTCAATTTATAAAAAGAATGTACGCATCATATTAGATAGTGGAGCTCCTATCAATTTCATATCGAGTCGTCTGGTAAAACGATTATCCTTTAAACCAGATATAGATTGCTCAGACACCTTTGGTACAGCTGGAACTGGAACTACTACAGCGCTAGGAGCATACTCATCAATACCAATCAAATTTGGAAAACTAACCTTAGCCTTTCCAGCAATAGTATTAGAAAGTGAAGGTTATGACTTCCTCCTAGGCACCGAATTCTTTGTGAAACACGGTTGTCAATTGTTGTACGATCAAAATATCTTAAAAATATTAGATCAATCCATCCCAATGTACTACAATAAACCAAGAGACCTATCTATCAATATGATAAACAATAAATCTCCTGGCTGCCGTATAATGAACTATCGGACCAACAATAAATTAATTGATGTCACTCTCTGCGGATCAGAATCCGTAATTCATCAATATCCAGAGATAGCATATAAACAGTCTGGAATTCCCGTTATTTCTCCTAAGAACTTATTAATACCGCCTAAGTCACAGATAGTATTAGATACTGAGATCTCACTATGGATACCTAAGGAATTCCATTTATCTATATATAGTATAGAAGGTGTCTCACAATTAGAACCACTAACTATGCCCGGAATTTTAGGCAACAACATGAATGAGACTATCAAGTTATTACTTGCAAACATTACCAAAAAAGAAATCAATATCTCTAGAGGCCAACAGATTGGCACGATATACGTAGAAAACAACGCCTTGATTAATACTTTCAGTAAATTTGCAACACTAGAAGAATTTCAAATTCACGAAGAGGCCCCAAATAACCAAGCCCTTTTTGTGGAAAAAGACACTATTAACCATCTAAACCAAGATGAACAACTCCAATTTTATAAATTGCTGGAGGAATATAAAGACATATTCGCAACTTCAGAAGAAGATATTGGTTGCGCTCGCAATACTAAACATAAAGTATATACATGTGATTCATTACCCGTCGCAACTAAAGCATATCGTAAATCTCAATCTGAACTCAAAGCAGAACGAGAAGAAGTTCAAAAACTCTTAAGGCTAGGTTTAATCATTCCTTCAAATAGTCCATGGGCCTCCCCCCTTATGATCGTTAAGAAAAAAGATGGAACTAATAGAGTAGTTATGGACTATAGAAAGCTTAACAAAATCACAAAGAAAGATGTATACCCTCTACCCAGAATAGACGATGCGGTTGACCAATTACAAGGTGCTAAATACTTTTCAGCAATGGATTTAATCTCAGGATACTGGCAGGTAGAAATGGATCCAGAAGACCAAGAAAAGTGCGCTTTAATAACTTCTGAAGGACTATTTCAACCAACTAGGATGCCACAAGGCCTTTCGAACGCTCCCGCTACATTCCAGCGTCTTATGGATAATACACTAGGTGACCTTAAACTTTCGTGCGTATTAATTTACTTAGATGACTTGAATGTGTTTTCAAGAACTTTTATAGATCACTTAACTCATCTTAAAGCAGTATTTGAGCGCCTCCGTCAAGCCAATCTAAAGTTAAAACCAAAGAAGTGTTCATTCTTCCAAACTAGTTTGGAATTTCTAGGCTATAAAGTCTCTGACAAAGGACTAGCCCCTATTCCAAATAAACTAGATGCAGTGAAGGAGCTTCTCCCCCCAACTACGATGCGGGAGGTACAAGTATTCCTTGGATTAATGAATTATTATCGAAGGTTTATAAAAGACTTTTCGAATTTAGCTACCCCACTGTTCCAATTACTAAAGAAAGAAGTCAAGTTTCAATGGAAGGAAGAACACCAACAAGCTTTTGAAGAGCTTCGCAACAAGCTGCTTAACGCCCCAGTATTGATGTTTCCAAATTTCTCAAAGCCCTTCTCACTACATACTGACGCTAGTCTAACTGCAGTTGGAGGTGTTTTAAGTCAACTCGATGATAACAATTGTGAACACCCAATAGCCTATACCTCTAGGACCTTGTCGAAACACGAAAGGAACTACACTACAACAGAGAAAGAATGCCTTGCAATTATTCATGCTATAAAGGCATTTAGACCGTATATCTACGGCACTCACTTTACTGTTATTACTGATCATGTTTCCCTAAAATGGTTGTATTCAATCACTAATCCTGAAGGACGTTTAGCTAGGTGGGCTCTAAAACTACAATCGTATAGTTTTGATATAGTATATAAACCAGGTAAAGATCATCAAAATGCAGATGGGCTTAGCAGGTTACCCAGAATTTGTCTAGCTACCCCCATAGATGATGATTTGTACAATCTATTGGGTAATAAAGATAAATGGCCGCAGCAGCAGCCTGAACTCAAACAATGGCTTGAGAAAAACGCTCAAAATATCATTGTAAGAGATAATGCCTTGTATAAAAAGATTAAGGGAACATATATTCCATATATTAGGCCTTCTTCACGACTATCTGCATGCCAACAATTCCATGATGTAATCTGTGGACATTCAGCCTTCCAAAAAACATACGATACTATGAAAGTCTCCTGCTATTGGGAATCAATGATACCAGATTTGGAAGACTTTATAAATAATTGCGATGTTTGCAAGAGGGAACAAAGTAAAATAAAAGCTACAGCCTATAAGTTTATTTTACCTAAACATGCATTTCACACGGTAAGTATAGATGTAATAGGTCCTCTCTGTGAGGCCTCCTCGGTAAGAGGGAACAAATTTATTGTTGTAGCTATCGACCATCTAACTAAGTGGGTTGAAGCAAAAGCAATACCAAATCAGACTTCCTTTCACATATCTAAATTTATATACGAGGATATTATTTGTAGGCATGGAAGCCCTCAGGTGATACTTACTGATAACGCTGCCAATTTTGTTAACCTGGTTCTCCCGAAATTAGCTAGACTAATGGCCATAAAGCATTCTACTGCAGCTCCATATCATCCTGAAACTAACGGAATGGTTGAGAGAGTAAACGGTACACTAGTACGTATATTAAGGAAGCTGGCTTTCGATAAAACTAGCTCTTGGGATGAATATCTACATTCTGCTATTTTAGCATATAGATATTCAGTACATAGTATTACCAAAAAATCCCCTTTTGTTATGCTTTATGGGAGACATCCGGGACTCCCCATATCATTCGCTCCTTTGATAGTTAGACAAGAAGAGATGAGTCCTGACATGTACTTGCTTAAGCTAACAAAAAAACTAATAGCTATCCAAGTTGACGCCTTTAATGCATTGACAGACTCGAAAACAAGGAGGTATCGACAAGACATTTCTCGACTTCCTCGTCTAGCTGTCTTCAAAGTAGGTGATATCGTTCATCTGTACCCTTCCTATAATCAATCTAGAAAAAATAAACTAGCATTGAAATGGGATGGACCATATGAAGTCATACATAAACACTTGTATGATAGCTATTCAATTAAACATAAACGAACAAGCGTTATATATAACCGAGTCCATGCCAAGTTTCTCAAATCAGCAATGTGATTCAATGAATACAATTTGTAACTAGTCAAATTCCATCTCATAGGTTCTCGGTAAGTAAGCCATAAAAATTCACTATATCAAATCATAGGGAGGGAAATGTGAAATATCGCTTTGTCAGTCCCATGGTTAATTATTTTGATTTGTTATGAGAATTTCTAGTTCCACCCAAAAGAATATTATCTTCTCATTTTGATACTTATACTTTTCAGAGTATAAAAGAGTTTACAGAATATAATAGTTCGAGGCTTTTTAACTGAATTAATCCCTGATATCTCGAACATTTAATAAAGCCACTAAGTTTTCTTAATAGTATTTTACATAGATTTTACATTAGTATTGTCTATTCTATTTGTCTTATATAGCTTGTAACCTATTACGTGCTATTCCTCATAACCCAAGTCTATCTTAGTCACATAAACTAAGACCTTTTGACTTATAGTGTAGTCAACCCAGCAATAGCTGTTCTTGACTCCAAACCCTGAGTACCAGATTTCACATAATAAATATTTCTCAATTAAGCTTTATAAGAACATGTATTTAAGATCTAGTAGAAATTCAACTAACTTACAGTATGAGCTATAATAGAATGATTTAGAACTGTGTTTGGGTACTTTTGTTTTAATAAAAGATGTGATTTTATAGAATTTTAAGCGAAGTTTTTAAAATACAAATTTTTTTAAAATTGGATAAAATAATGAAACTAATTCAGACAACCCCATATACTGAAGCTATAGTTGATAATAACGCTACTCGTTGATTCTTATTTCCTGTTTCCCTTAAAGCACTAATTTTATACATTACTTGATTAAGTTTATCATTGTCGATAGTAAACTTTGATAGTATTATATATGGGTATGTTTTTTTTTGATTCCATTACTTTTCCATTTTTTAAGCGCTATTTGAGTAGAAAAATCCTTAGTAGAATTCTTAGACGAAAAAATACATCCCCATATCTTTTCTTTGTTTTATTGTATCATAAAATTCCATAAACCTTGGGTTGTTATAAGTAGCTCTCAAAATTGATGTAAATGAATTACAATGTTTATATTGTGTACTCCCCCCTACTGTATTGAAATTTTCAAAAATTCCATTTCGAAGTTAGTTTAGTTATGAAAGTTTGCATTTTATTTTTATTTCTATTCCAACAAAAAATAAAGTCAAATAAACTGTATTTATATAATTATATAATCATATAGTTATATATTATATATCTATTAAATATTTAACAGAAATAATGTAAAACATATAGTTAGGAAAATGAGCTATTAAGAAAATGAAATAATTAAAATAAAATTTAAATAAAGAGATTTAATTTGGGCTTTTTAGATTTAACCGTCACATTAGACACAAATTTAAAAGTCTAAATTTTGGATTAACTTCCAAGTAAATTTTAGAATCAATTTGGACAACCCCATATAACAAAGTAAAACCAGTATTATAAAAACATGCAGTTCAGTGCTATCTATTTTATAAATTTTAGCAAGTTTTAAAATTTAACTAACCGGTTTATACTAAATAGGTTTTGAGACCTATCTTTAAAGGTTTTTAGACAATAACTAATCCTTAAGTTAAAAAATAAGTTTAAACTTATGATAAAAAATCCAGTTTTTTTTGTATTTTTAAATACTTTGACTTTTAAAAGTTCAATTCTCAACTTTTTATACTATCATGTTAAAATTTATATCAAAATTATATAAGGTTTGAATACCACAAAGTTTTTAGCATTTGGTAAAAGATTCATAAAAGGTTATAGTTATAAATAAACATAATATTTATAATGATTTTTCAATTATGATCATAGAAATTTATTATAAATTTTAATTAAATTCTGTAATTGAACAGTTTTTTAAGTATAGTGTTTATTCAATCAATCATTTTTATTATTCTATAAGCTGCTCTATTTTAAAATTTACCATCTTTAACTTAAAACTGTTTTAGTTCTAATTGATCGTTTAATACGTTCCGACAAAGATCTATCTTTTTTACCAACTAATGCGGTGACAATACCACTTTTACCAGCACGAGCAGTTCGACCGCATCTATGTAAGAAATCAACTACCGAAGTCGGAAAGTCATATAATATTACATGATTTACTGAAGTAGTATCAAGGCCACGTGAAGCTATATCAGTGCACAAAAGTATTTTGGGATTTTTATCTATTGTGGTATCAGTTTCAGGATCAGTTTCAGTTTCACGAGTAGAACTCGAAAAAGCATATGAACTAGATACTGTTGGTGAGCTTGGATAAAGAAATTGTTGAATCTCTTTCTCAGTTGCTGGTGGAGTATTAGGAAAAGGGTCCTTACCATAAAGTGATATACTTGGTATTTTTCTATCCATCAAAAAAGTTTGTGCGATTGAGACTGATTTACGAGTATTGCAAAATATTATGATTCTATCCCTTGATTTTTGTTGAGCAGTGCTCGAGGTTCTTTGATCAAACTGCCTCAAAATATCCAAAAGCGCCAACTGTCTATTACCCTGATAATCTTTCAAATCAACGAAGTGTTGCTTACAGTTTGGAAGGGCTTTATGCAAAGAAGGAGTGGTAATTTTAAGTATATTAGGGAAAAGCTTATCAAGGGTTTGAAGGACTAATTTAGGTAAAGTTGCAGAGACTATTTGAATTTGGTAACTTCTTTTTAATTTCTCATTGGTCTTCTTAACTCCATCTATAATATCTTTAACATCACCAGCAAACCCTTTTTCAAACATAGTGTCTGCTTCATCAATTGCCATTTGCGTCACTTCAGATAAAGATAAATTTCCAGTAAGTAGATAACGTTTTAATGATGCTGGGGTAGTTACCAAAATATCAAATGGTGTATTCAATCTACGCAAAAAATCCTTTCTTACTGTTGATCTGGTTAGCAAAACTGCACGAAATTTTACTAAATGAGATATTTTTTTTGAAACTGCATATACCTGTTCTGCTAAGGCACAGCTCGGTACAAGCACTATTGCCCTTGGCCTGTTTAGTTTACGTAAATCAGTGGTGCTTAGAAGTCTAAGCTCTTGACTATTCAGAACATCTTTGTTATTCATTTCCATATTATTCAGTAAAACATCGTTTCCTTCTTCAGATTTGAGTTTAGAAATTATTGGTAGTAAATAAGCTAAAGTCTTTCCAGAACCGGTTTCAGCTGCTAAGAGAATATGGGATTTATTGTTTTTCAAAAGCTCTGGGACGGCTAGTGCTTGAATCTCAGTAGGCTTCAATTTGGTTGGCTCAATATTTGGAAATAGCTTTTGAATGCTTTCTAATAGCTGAGGATGAAGCCCTAAATCTTCAAAATTTAATTCTTTTATTCTCTTCTCTAAGGACTCTATAGTTTCGGTTTCTGCCATATCAAATTTCGTAACTTTAACTTGATTACTATTCCCTATTTCCTTAACTTTAGGTTTATCTCTACGATTGCGCTCCCGTTCTTTAAACTTTTTCTTTGCGCTAATAGTCTCATAGGTTAGATTTAAGTTTGGTTTTAGCCCTTTTTTAATATCCGAGGGTAGAGATTCCAGTTTAAATCTGGTTGGAATAAAACCTCGAGTTTTTTTTGAAACTGGTTTCGCTGTGAATCTTTTACTCTTTTCCTGTTTAACTAACATTCTTCTACGTTCATTTCCTGTCAATCCGTCAGGCCTTTTATGCTTCAAAAGGGATGAATAACTTACTTTCGATCTACTTCTTTCATTTAATTGTGTTGAAGTATAAAAAGTATTATAGAGGTTGAGTGCTGGGATGCTATTTTCTTTTCTTATAGAAGAGTCATAAAGTTTACTTTTTCCTATAAAATTAATAGAATTTAAACCATTTTTTTTAAGGATACTGCTTCTAGATACTATTAATTTAATACGACTAAAAATCATTTATACACTTTAAAAAACAAAAATATTAAAAAATAACTTTTGTATAAGTATATAATTGGAAATTCTTAGCTTCGAATTTACCCAATCATTTTTAGGAATATAATCCTTTAACTTCAAATTCGATAGTATAATAATAATTCAATTATTATTTTATACTTTAAAGATGAACAGTGTGGTTAAAATACAAAAAAGCGTATATTTATCTATACATTATATATGGTATTGATATGATCGCTCTAAAACATACAAGCTTTATTTTGATATTAAGTTGTGACAATCAAATTCTGAGATACTACTTAATATTATCTTATAAAAGTAGTTTGAAAAATAATTATCACAATTTAATTTAGATTTTAACAGATTTACTCTAATAAACAAGCTATATGATTGTAAGTATAATATATTTAAGTGCCTTTTTATTAATATATTTATTAAATTTAAATTAAGTCTCCTTGTTGATATCCACTGATTTACAGTTTTTACTACTTTGAGTTGATTCTTTTGATTCCAGAAAGTCAATTTTGCGTTTATTATATTGTACAATAGAAAGTTGTCTATCATCATTATTTTCTTGAAGCACATCTAGTTCTCCGCCACTCATCTTACTCCTTTCCTTTATTTCTTTTACTTCTTCATAGTACTTATCAATATTTAAAATAATTTCACTATCCAAAGATATTTCAGAATCTGGATGCTCGTCTTTTCTATATTTATCGATCTGGTCATACTCATTACATGGATCTAAACACAAAAGAGGGTTTGATTGCATTTTTGGTGCAGGTAAAAATCCATCTCTATTTTTCGATGCAATAGCAACTTCTTTAGCATCAAATAAAATCGCCTTTGTTGATTTTTTGTTATCCGGCAGTTTGAAAGGCGATGGGGGCGTAAGCAAACAATAATCTTTTATTGGTGTTATATCTAACAAGGTATCTATATTATTATTAAGATCTTCTAATTCTCTTTCATTCTCACTTAAAGAGACATCATCTGAATTATCACTTGTAACATAAGTGTCTAAATTCTCATTTTCAGATTGTAGTGCTTCAAAGCTCTCATTTTCATCTTCTTCATTACTATCACTCCTTCCTTGTGATGAGAATTGATTGGTGTTTTCACGGATATATAAATCTCTGCCATTATAAGTATCTGTGCTTTTATTGTTGTACTGATTTAAGGGTATAGTGTAATCGCTTTGAGATATAAAATCAGTATTTAAATATTCTTTTCCGTTAGATGCCTTTGGTTTTGACTTAATAGTTGCTTCTGCAGTATTAGATTGTGAAGTAGTATTGAACTGCGCAAATTTTGGAGATCCGATGATACGAGATAAAATTGTTCTGGGCGTTGCTGTTGAATCTAATGATTTTTCATCCAAATCTCCATTTTCAGAGGTAAAGTTAAAGTTTTTATCCATAGTACTATTCCCAACGTTGTCGAGGTTGTAATTACTATCATTAGTTGATTTTAATAATTCGCTATCTATTAGTTCCTGATTTTTTGGCTCTAATATTATTTTTTTCTTGATTTCTAATTCCACTTGATCTTTACTAACTTGGGGGGTTATTGGGTTGAAATTTCTATGTGAATTACTATAAGGTTGATCAGAGGTAAAAGTGTTTGACGAATCCTTATGGCTTTGATTTTTACTCCTATCATTCGTCAGATGTGCCTCAGCGTCATTTTTAGTCTTTACTTCTATTGTAAAATTGTCACTTTTTGATGTAAATTTCTTTTGTATATTTGATTGATTGTCAAACCCGGGAAGAAGACATTCAATGTTTTTTATTGTTGGAAAACCATTCGGAAATAAAGCTGAATATTTACTAGGGATGAAAGGAAACTCACGTTTAAAATCATTGACTTTTAATTTCATTTTCTTTGGCATGGAAATGACCAAATTCTTCCCCAGATAAGGGTTGCGTTTTAAAAAGCAAAAAGACGCGAGTTGACTAATTTTACAAGCATCAAAATAAGTGCAATGAACTCCATAAATCAGAGATGATTCTATAATGTTTTCATGATATACTAAAATAGAAGAATCAAAATAGCAAATTGCAAGTTCAAGGAGTTTCAAACCCGAATATTCAGCGAATGGGTGGTTCCTTTGAATGATTTCACAAAACAAAGGTATTAAATTGCTTGAAGGGCAAATGATAGATATCATTACAACACAATCGAAGGCCTTTTTTCTTACGCTTAGACAATAATTATCTAAACAACACAGTATCTTTGGAACGTAAAAAGGTATTAATGGATTGAAATCTTCTTTAAGGACCAACAATACATCCATAAACATTTGAATCAAAAGCGCTAACTGAGACATTTCGCCATGTTCAAACTAAAAACGTTAGAGTCATAAAATAAAACATAGTAGATAAAAACTTACAACTAAGCTCAATGAATCATAAATCTGCTGTAAATAATAAATAAATTCTAAAGGGTGTTTTTTAGCGACTTCAATCAATTCTATTAATTTAAATAAAGATGTTTTCAAGTATATACTGTTATTGCATATTAAATCTTTTCTAAAATTGTTTTTAATTCCTTCTATTAACTTTTGTAAGTCTTTTAATGACATTTTGAAAAATAACATTGCATAAAAGTACAATTTAACTTTTAAATTTGATCTTTACTAAATTCTGATTGGGCAGCAATAGCCTACAAAAAAAACAATTAAAAAACAAGTTACAAAAAATGTAACTATTTCGATTCTATTGAGACTTAATTAACCGTTCATTTAGAGATAAAATTTAACTAGAACTATAATTTAATATAATAACAAAGTTTAGAGAAGCAGTTAAATAAGAATTCTGTTATAAGGCCGTTGCTAATTAGATCACAATAAAATTGCAACAGGATAGACAAAAGGTTAATTTAAATCTGACTGAACTTAAATTATGAAATAAATTTGATTAGTTTATTATTCAAATTAACTCAAATCAAAATAATTAAGGTTGAAACTCAAAACTTTTTTACAAAAGCTCATAATTATAAAAATAATTCAAATGTAAAAAATTATATTAAAACCAATTAATTACAAAGCAAATATTGGTATAAATCTTAGCTTACTCTTTATTTATACTTCATTGTTATAAAAGTTTTAATATTGTTTTTACATTATTCTGGCTTATGTAAAAAGTAAGTTTCGATTTTGATTATTTTACATCTAAGTCAATTTAAGTAATCAAATTAATTGAATTTTTGAAATATAAAAAATTAGTTTTGAAATTCATTTAATATAAAGCTATTTAAACTTTAAAACATTGGAAAATTATAAAATGATTAGCTTAAAGTTGTATTTTTATGTTTATCTTTTATTTTATCATATTATTAGGTAAATTTTAATATTAAATATAAACTAATATAATGAGTATTTTTTAATATTATAAAATTATTCAAAAAAACACAATTCATAATATTTTAGCTCTAACCTTCTCAAAAAGAATTTATATTAATGAAATTACAATAATTGGGTCTTTAAAATAAAAAAAGGCTTAAAGTTTCAGGTTAAAGTTAATTATAAAAAACAATTGACTATCAGCTCGAACTTTTAAAGCCAAAACTTATGATATTGTAGATTAAAATGAGTACCAAAAAACAATTTCAAGCTGTAAGAAATAACTATGGTTTGGCTAATATCCGTTGTATCCTTGAAGAGCCAATATCCTCTCAAACCTTTCGTGACTCCTATATTAAATCCAGTTCTTACTAAGCAAAATCAAATATTTACGCACTATTTAAATTTTTACTCAGCTTTTTGTTTACCTATTTTGCAACTAAAACAAAATAAAAAAAGTGGTGAGAACAAAAAGACAAACTTCTCCTTCACATCAACAAAAAACCAGTAATATAGATAGTGATAGCGATATGGAGGGAAAAATAAATGATATATCTCCCAAGAAATCAAGCTCTAAAAGAAGCTCAAATATTTTTGACTTGAGTACAACGGAATTTAACATCGGATCATCCACTTTAAACAATAGTAATGGAGGCAATGCTGGCAGTTTTAACCTTGAAACATCTACTTCAAATGGTAACACCAGAAGCAATTATCACGAATTTACTATTATGCCATCCACTTTAAATAATAACAATGTCCAAAGCAATGTTGTTGATTCTAATAAGAATAATGATCCTGAAATTATATATAAAGACAACAAAATTAAAAAAAGGGGTTTATCTGAATCTAACCCAACAGCACTAAATGATGCAAATGCCTCAATCAATGGATCAAGCATCGATATTAGAAGCTTTAATAAGAGAAGGATAGAAGACAGCTTTAAAAAAGATTCTAGCTTAAAATCAGATATCATAAAGGGTGAAGAAAAAGAGTATACTAAGACATCACATGTTTCAATAAAGTCTGAGAATGATTATTTAGGGTTTAGAAACAACATCTTAAACCCTTATGGTAATGCTAAATCTAAATTTAACACTGATTCGAATGAATCGAATGGGGATAAGACATACTTTATAGAAACAAAGGAAGACGGTAATGTAGCAGATTATTTTAAGGATTTTTCAAACATAAACAATCAAAGTACAAGTTTTCAAAAGGAAATATTAGTTAAGGAGGAGCAAGAATCTAAGTCTATAAGCGGTGGAATTTATAAAAATGTAGCACAAAAATATTTTGGATCTCAGTTAAATAGTCAAGGTTCTATCAAAGCAGAATCTGATTTACAATCGCTAAACAGTCTAGAAAGTGCGGGAAAAAATGATGTAGATTTGAACAAAAGGGCAGATTTTGATGCTAACAAACCTCTTAAAGGTCTTGATCAAATAATAAGAAATTACAGTGGCGACATTTTTGATCAATCAAAATTTGAAGGCATTAAAAATTCAATAGAAAAGGACTGTAGTTCTGTTGAAATCCATGGAGCCCAATTTTTAAATAAAGAGGAACTCGGACTTAGAGCGCCTTCTGGGTTTGGGGAAATCAAAACATTGAAGATTTACAAAGATGAAGTTAAAGGAGATAATCGTACTAACTTCAATAACATTACTAATGTCATCATCAGCAATGATAACCAGCCAATGGCCCAGTCGTTTGATTTCCTTAAGGAATTGACAAAAAATGGAAGCTTTGAAGATCAATTAGCTGGACTTATTAGAGTTCCAAAAGAACATAGATATGAGGTATTTAACTATTATAACCTTTCTCTAATATACTTATAGCAATTAGAGCTTAAAAATAAACCAAGATAAAAGGGCGCGGTCAATAATCCATTCAACAAAGTATTTTTTAAACATAGCACTAGTCTAAAAATTAATTAGCATTTAGGATACAGAATTTGAAGAAAACAAGAAATCAAATTTATTTGATCTTGACCCCCTTCGTCTTGCAAAAGATCCATTTACTGTTCACACAATCCGAGCATTTCTTAACAGTAATAATAAGAACTTCGAAGACCCAAATAGTATATTCTCATTCAAAAATGACAATAATTTAAATGAAAGGTCAAGAAACGCGAAAGATGACGTAATTGGTTTATGTTTGATTTATTAATCAATTTACTAATTTTATTTGACAGGAAAAATATACTAAATATGATTTGATTAAAGACATGAGAAATGAAAGCTATTCCAAGTATTATCCAGTAATAAAAGAGTTCATCCACAAGATTAGCAAATATGAGAGCTTTAATCCTGTTATTGAATTTGAAAAAGCATTCAAATCAATTAATCTTAAATCAGTACGTTTTATATGATAATTTATATGCAGTGGTTAACCTTGTTTTAGGATAAACATATTGGGGAAACATGGAAGATACTATCATATTTAACAACAGAGCGTTATGATTCTTCAGATTCATCTAAAATTAAACAAGTTTCGAAGTTAAAATTCTCAAGAGAGTATCAAGCTGCTACTGTTGAAGACCATCAGTCGCTTATGAGTATACAATCAAGAATGAATCTTAATCAAGCCTCTTTAGCTTATCTTCATTCGGAGTAAGCCCTTGATCATAAATATACTGCATTTATTTACTTTTTATAGCTTTATTGAATTGATCAAAGAGTTTGTAAATCAAAAGATAATATATTGTGAACTTGGAGGAAATCCTACCATCAATGATTTTATTAAAGCATTCATCAAACTTAAGTTCAGAACCTTAAAAATGAGAAGCGGAGGTTATGAAGTTTATGTAACTTTTATTTAATCAAATGATTTTATATTAAAATATTTTAGGAATCCCCAAAAACATATTTCTGGACACATCTTTACTATTTATTTAGATGTGGATTGTATAAGGATTGTAGTGATTATTGCTATATGAGTGCCTCTTTAAACTTTAATGAATCAGAAAAATATATATTGGAATGTTTTATAACTTTTTTGAATCGTGATGATAAATTGTAATTTAATGTTAAAAAATATAAGCTTGTCATTAATATTTTGTAGTCTTCCTAATAGTTTTAGAATAAAACTACAAGATATTTACAACACTGTTGAGAAGGTCTCGGACCCTTATAAATATACAATTTGTAAAATCATTGGGAGATTCGATATTAGAGATGTTTATGTACCTGAAGTTACTGAAACATTTTATGACTTTTTGTGGGCTAAAGTAAGAAAAATATATCCAAACACAAAATATCTAATAGTAATAAAATTTTAGTTTAACATATTCCAAGAAGATTTAAAATTAACTCCGCTTAAAGAGAATCAGCATATGTTAAGTGATATTCAAAATGAAATCCACAATGAAGGTGCTGAGAATATAATCTCTGGTAGATGCTCCCCTATTGAGTATGTAAACATTCTATTACTTACTCACCAATTCGAAGCAGCTATAGCATACTTGTTAACTGATTCGCAATTCCATTCTGAAGCATTGCATATCTTTACTTCTTTATGCTATTACGGGCTAATTCGTGTTTCGGATTTAACAAATCCAGTGGGATGGGAGTATGGTAAGTATTCTTTTTTTGGCAAATCAAGTAGTTAATTTTTTTAGTTACTTTGAATTCAACTGTCAGTGATCAACCAGTATATCCTAAACTTAATGCTGGTCTTGTGTATAGTCGCACATTGCCCTGGTTTACGAATTATAGAGTAGAAGAATATTTGATTATTTGTTTCTTTATACTTTAATTCCATCAAAAGAGTACAAAGATTGTCTTTTAAACCGTGTTGTTAATGTATGTATTGCAACAGATGGGTTTTATGATGTATTTGGAAGACCAGCTGAAGCTGAAAATCCATATAAATTCAAGGTACTTAATCCTATAATTTTAAAACCACTTTATAACATTTAAATTAGCAGGGAGTGATAGAAAAATATAGCAATGTCTTTGAGAATGAAAAGGAATATAAATCCTTCAGACAAAATGCTTTACGTCAAATGTTGAACTATTTTATTAATGAGAATGACTTGGAAAAAGCTTTTTACTGCACTTGTATGGTTGAAGTAAGCTTCATTTATTCTTTTATGTATTGTTTAATATAATGTATTAGGGGTTTGAATACTACGTTACCTATTTAAACAGTAGTATTTGTAGGGCTTTAGAAGGTTACTTTCAAATAGACTTTAATCCAAAGAATCCAAATTCATACTCAAAAATTGATGAAGTTAAAGCCTATTATCAAGCTTTAAAGAAAATCCATGAATTAGGCGTAGGAGGTCATAGCCGTATCTCTGAAAGGACTTCAATGTATTCGCTTCAACTATCCAAAATTGCTGATTTTGCCATTGCCACTGATTTAGGAGATACTGAGTTGATTAGAGATACTATAGTTACTTTACCATTTATGCCGTATAGCTTAAGTAATCTCGATCAGATTGTTTCTTATGTTAACTTGGTAGAAATATTACCCGATCACCTTGTTAATTTATTCCATATTACTTTATTTTGTATCCCTATCGCTTTAGTAAAATTTAAGCTTATCCCGCTCAAACCACAAGATGGTAGAGAATTAACTATCCATGAGAATATCTTGCTTTGGGTTAATCTTATCAATGAAAAATATTTGAAAGACACTAAGTATCGTTATAATGATTTTGGCCTCCCAGATATCTCTGATCTTACTTTTACCTCCTTTTTATAAAGAGGAATATTATCATACAACTATATTAAATTGTATTGCAATTATATCTCATTTTCATGTTAGTATAATAGTTTTAAATAAACGCAGATTAAAATGATTAAAATGATGTATTAATCTATTACTATGTATTACTATGTACTAATAATATTGATTGTATACTGTATTAGCTTTTTGAAAGTAAATTATGTCATATCATACCAAATTGGTAAATTAAATTAAAATAAAGTATAATTAAACAAAGCGGGATAATTTAGAAATAAGCTTTGAATGAACAACAGAAAAAGTTGTTATTTCTTGGCAACTTTTTTAAAATAATTTAATTTAATTTAATAGAAACAATAGTAATCGTAATGAACCAAATATCTGATACTACAACGCCTACTAATTTATTAGTCCCAAGTGAAAAACAAAAATTGACTTTAATCATCATTGGAGTTTATATCATTGCTATTTTAATTTTATGGAACATTCCATATCTAAAGCTAATTTTATATCCTTTCAAATTGGTTACAGTTGCTTTTCACGAGCTATCTCATGCTGCTGCAGGTTTATGTACAGGTGCAAAAATTATATCAATAGAAGTAGATCCAGATGAAGGTGGTGTAACAAAAATGGTAGGTCATTTTAATTATGAAAGATTTATACTAATGATAGTTGAATAGAGAGGTGGAAATTCTTTTTGTACTTTACCTGCAGGTATTAGTTTTTAAATTTATTTATATATGTTGAATTCTTTTTTAGGTTACTTAGGTTCATCTTTAATTGGGGCATTTATGATATTTACAGGCTTTAATATCCTAGCATCTAAAGTTATGTCTATAATAATTGGTATATGTCTATTGTTATGTTTATTCTGGGCAAGAAATTGGCTATTAAGAGGATTAACTTTATTATTTGTTGGATTGATAGTAATTTTGTGGGTATTTGACCAAGGGGATGGGTTAAGATATTTTGTATTATTTATGGGGTAAGGCTATTTATTCTAAAAATTTATGGAAAATTAATCTCAGCTTAGAGTAATGAGCTGTTGCTATTCCCTTTGGGATATTATTGAAGATCTGGTTTTTAGAAAAGTAAATGAGAGTGACGCTACTAGGTTTGCGAAGTTGTTTAGGTGTTGTCCTGCACAAGGATGTGGTCTTTTATGGTTTATTATTTCCTTAGTTTTTCTTGCTGGCGGAATACTTGCTGGCCTCGTTGCGTTTAAAGACCCAGCGGCACAATAATAATAATGACAATCTTATCATAATTAAATATAAACATTAATATTCAACTTTTTGGGCTGGTTATTAGAATTTAGACTACGACGTTTTATAGTATATGTCATTCATTTTGTTTTTATAATCTCCCATTTGATTAAAAGAGTAATACTATGTATCAACAATAAGTTTATAGTAATTTTGATTGAAAGTTAGCTTATTTATATTACAAAGTCTCTTAATAAATCCTCTGAAAATCATCGTTTATGCTTCAAAAGGCCAGCTGTACTAAAAAAGATCCAATGTAGAATATGAAAATATTACTAAAAAACACTAAATTTACATATTAAATCTTAACATGTTATTGGTAGAGGATTTTTGATTTAAAAAGTTATATAATTACATGACAGATTATTATTTAATGTGATTAACTATTTCTATCTAAGTTTAAAAAAGTTACTGTTTATTTTCTTAAGGCATATAAACTGTAGGTTGTACATAACGTTTGGTGTTATAAACACTTTCCCCTACTTTCCAGCCTGGAACATCTTTCATTATCTCTGCCTCACGAGCCAAAGAAGCTTGTTGACGACGATATAAGTCACGGTCTTCTTCAGCAGTTAATAATGGTACAAGGTGAATTCTAGCCCAAGTTTTTTCACGATGTAACTCCCTAAATAAAATTAATACTTTTAATTTAAAAATTTAAAACTTTTTACATTCTTTCACGCTTTCCTTGATATACTTTATAAAAACCATAAAAGGACAATGCAAATATACTTCCAAAGATTACTGCGCCTGAAGGACCTCGGCTCGGAATACTTCTTCTATATCTAACGAAATCATACCCTCCTTTTGGTGCTGTATCTTGTTTTCTTCCATTTTACTTTTTTTAATTAAAAATAGTTTTATCGAAATCTATTGATTTGATTGATTATCTGCAAAATTTAAATGGAATTTTATGCTAATTTTAATGGGAATTTAGGAATTTATTATAAGTTTAAAAATTATATAAGATTTAACATTTGAAGATGTATTTTTATATTTAAGAAATTTTACTAGTAAAATTTCTACTAAAATAGCGTTTAAAGATCAAAAAAACAATAAAGTCAAAAAAATACCCATATATTTTTTTCTACATAAAATAATAAAGCATTAAGTTTTCGTACAGTTGTCTATTAAGGATTTTATAATGTCTATTACAGTGTTTTGATTTATAAATACTAGAATATGATGTAAGCACCTTCATCCTTCTTTTATAACTTAATTATTGTTATTAGGATATATTATAGCAGAATACTAATATGTCAGTTAGACAACTGTACGTAATTTATAAGTAAATATTTGAGTACCGATCTTAAGTCAAAATAATAACAGTTATCATAAAATAGAATTTTTTATTCGTTTCCCATAAAAGTTAGATATAGTACTCAGTCTTTAGTAATTAAATGGCCCAAGTCTAGACCAGGCTTATCTGACTTAATATAATCTGCTGAGTATGATTGAGGAGTAGGAAACTTATTGTTATATTCAAGCTTGAGGAGAGTAGCTAATGAATAAATGGCTAAGAAAAGATTACAATCACCAGCTGGAAGCCCAATAACATTTTGTGTTTTACAATCTACTAATACAAAATGACCCTTGTTTCCACTTAATTCTTTAAGGAAGAAAGTGGGATCGCTCATTTCTACATATTTAGATTAAAACAATAAAAACAATGAAAATTCCAATTTACCTTCTGGGTGATCTTTGCCATAAAATGCCATATGACTTTTAGTAAATAGAAGAGAAGCAAAAGATACTGGAGGAGTTGTCAAATTTAAATTCATTTTTGTAATGAATAGATGCAGTAATAATTCATAATCAGTAATCTGGGATTTTGAAGTGGATTTATCATTTAAAATTATATCACTTAATGGGACAACCGATTCGCCATAATTGCCTTTATAATTAGATAAAAAAGGTGAAGTTGCTAAAACTAATTAAATGAACCAATTCAATAATAATAATAATAATAATAATATAATTTACTTCTTAATCTTGAAATCAATTTATCACGCTGTTCGGGGGTTTTAGCTAAATTTAGATAATGTTCTACTTCGATTCTTTTTGATGCCATCTTGTCAGTACGATATGCTCCAGCCAGATCTATTAAATCATAGTAAAATGGACCTTTTGGTCTGATTTCTTTTATCCTAGCCTCTGAAACGTTATTTGTAGTGGCTTTATATTTTTCATCCTCTTTACTATCGCTTGAAATACCGTTGTTGACTATCTCTTTTCTATCACTCTTCTTACTTTGTGAAGCCTTTTCATACTGCTCATATATTCTTTTTAAATAATGTTCCCT
The DNA here is from genome assembly GCA_030770535.1 of Batkoa obscura. Lineage (NCBI taxonomy): Eukaryota > Fungi > Entomophthoromycota > Entomophthoromycetes > Entomophthorales > Batkoaceae > Batkoa > Batkoa obscura. The sequence goes on from JASVEC010000032.1 coordinate 445,050, forward strand.
TTTACTCTTATATTTAAGTGAACTAGCCTTTACGAAATGTGGATGCTTAGCTTTTTTCCCTAATCTTGTGTACGCTTTCTTGATTGGTGAAGCTTTTTTGGCATCACTGGAATTTTTTGAGCTTGAGTACTCCGGATAATTGGTAAACTTTGGTATAACTATAGATTCATTACTATCTCTGTTTGAATAATTTGAAGTTTGATTGGATAAAATAATATTGTTGTTAGCGCTAAGTCCAGGGAATGAAGGTGTCTGATTAGTGGTCCAATTGGAAATCCCAAATCCAGGAATTGATGTCTGACTAATAGTCCAATTATTAGTACCAAATTTAGAAGACATTGATGTCAGATTGGTATCCCAGTTACTAACGTTAGGTCCAGGGAGTGAAGATGTCTGATTAGTGGTCCAATTAGAAGTTCCAAGCACAGGAGCTGATGCCTGATTAGTAGGCCAGCTGGTTGAGCCAAGCCTAAAAACCCCATTTGGTTGATTTGTAATAGATGGGATACTACTATTGTTCGAGTTTTTATCTAAAGAATGCACTAACGCAACTTTACTTGGAACATTACATTTTAAATGTGGGCAGTCTCTTTTAATCATTTCGTTATTTACTTCATCAATAGTTTCAATTAAAGGATCAATAAGGTATTTGAAGAACCATAATTTAGTGCGTAATACAATAGGATCTATATTTCCATCAAATTCAAATAGCCTACCACTTTCAGATGGGAGTATATAAACATAATCAGCATATGGTCCTAAAGCCTTTAAAAAGGTGTTAGAAAGATCTTCTAGTTCATCTGATCCTCTAATTTCGGGCTGTTTAAACATCGATGCCTTCATTGTCCTTCTTTAGAGGAAACTTTGCTATATTTGATTAGTTTCGGCTTTATATCAACCAATTTGGGTTCAATTTGATTGGTGGAGACGGGTTTGTTAACAAAATCTATCAGAAATCAATAAAATTAAATAATATAATTATAGTTATTACTTGTATTGTCATCAGATGCTTTTTTATTCCCTAAGCCTGTAAGTGATTGAACATCCAATTTAAAACTATCGCTGTTACTCGTCTTAAATGAAGGGTACTTCATGGATTTTAAAAGGACTTGACCGTTATTATTGTTCGAGTCTGGAACCTGATTTTTAGATTTAAAAAAATCCTTATAAAATACATTGGAATATGAAGTTTCTGAACTTTGAGAAGGGTAAAATACTTTATCTAACAAAGAATTTTTAAAGTAAATATATATAAGGTTAACAATTGCTGGGAATAATTTGTATCCTAAAAATCCTAAACAAACAAAACCTTAAATGATAATTAAATGCTATTACAATTATGTAAAATAAATTTACTTGAAATATCATAAAGTGGATATTCCAGTGGAAAAGTAAATCTAAACAATATTAACTAAAATAAATAAATCAATATAGCATTACTTCATAAATAAATTTGAGATTATAATTAAGGGGAACGAAATTAGTGCATGTTTTAGCTTGTTAAAATTTTTCAAAAGATTTTCTTCTAAATCGGTATTCGATTTTATATCTAATTGTTAGTTTAAATTTATAAAATTCATTCAAAATTACCTGTATTGAATGCAACACTTTTGTGTGATTTTTCATTCCCATCTTTTCCTCTTGCTGAGGTGACGCTATTACTGTCTATTTTGAATTCGGTATCAACCAATTTTTCTGATTTCATTGAACCCTTTTCTTTTAATTGAATCAAAATGTTTTCATCTAAAGCTGATTTATTATTATTGATATTTGGATTAAATGATTGTAAAAATTCCTCTTTGAAACCTCTTTCTTTATGTAGATTCTCTTTCATTTTATCCTTATTTAATTTCACTCCGCCTTTTAAATTCATTCCTTTTCTATTTACCTTGTCTTCTATTTTGATGACATTATTAGTTCCATTAAAAGAATGAGGCTCATCAATTATTAAATTTGATCTAATGTATTCAGGCTCTCTATTATAATGCCTTAGCCTAAAGAACTGTTCTTTTATTACACTTTCTCCTTCCGCATCTCTTTTTTCCCATCTTCGTGCAGTTTCTTCAAACATTTTGAAAAAGTATCATTTAGGTTCTGTTGGATTGCTATTTAAATCATTCAAGCCAATCATTTAAATTTATTCGAAGTCCTTAAAACTCAATTTTCATTGAGTTTGATTTTATTATCTTAATAAAATGGCAGCATTACCAAAGTTAACCGAAAAAGAAATAGTTGTTAAGTTTAATCAACTAAAACAAGAAATCAGCACCATTACTTCAAGAATTGGAGAATTGGAGTCAGAGATAGAAGAACACAAGTAACTTTACTCATTTTTATTTTATTTTAAATTTACAATTTCAGATTAGTTATTGAAACAATGGAGCCATTAAGTGGAGATAGAAAGTGCTTTAGGTTGATTGGAGGTGTATTAGTAGAACGTACAGTTAAAGAAATTTTACCAACTTTAAAAGCAAATCATGATGGCGTAATTTCATTTAAATTTGTTTTTAGTATAAATAAACTAATCTATTTAGATTGCAAAATTAATAGAATCCTTAGTTAAAAATTATAAAGCTAAAGATGAAGAATTCAAAAAATTTCAACAAGACTATAAAGTTAGAATAGCCCCTGCTCAATCCTGATTTTTTTAATTAAAGCCTTTATAGCTATTTGTATTATTATTTCTTTAATTTAGAGTCCCATATTTACTATCCTTATCCAATATTTATAAGCTTTAGCATATCGCACCAGTTGGATTAATATAATAACCATATAAACACTATGTTGAAATTTATTATTAGTTAATATTTATCCAAATGTAAGTTTTAACCCTAAGAGTAGCATTTTAAGATAAAGTAAGGCTTACTATGGAATTGACCTATATATTGATACTTTAAAGTAGTAATAAAATAAATGCATTTCATATGTACTATAATACCTTTTATAATATCTTTTATACATTTTTAAGTAAATCAAGGTTAACATTTGCTAGATTAAATAATTTTTTAAATCACTTTTACTAAAGATCGTGTTAAAAGGTTACTTATCAAAAAAGATGTATTGAGCAACAAAATAACTTATATGAATATACCATATTTTATTCCACCAAAGTAAATTCATATAACATTAGCAATGTTCATATTCAAAAATCATCAAATATGACTTTAAATCTTAGTTTATATGGAGATGTTTTTTGTTTTCATCACTTTTTCCATTTTTTAAGCGCTATTTGAACAGAACTTTTATTAGTAAAATTCTTAAACAAAAAAATATATATTCATATATTAAAATTATGAAATATAAAATTATGGTTCTGATAAAGTTTCAAGAAAATGGTAAGGGGGAAGGTATCTGATAAATAAGGTTTAATTTTTAAATGCAAATTTATCTTAGAGTAACTGTTCAAAAGTAGCTATTTTAATAACCGTAAGACAGTTTCGTAGTATAAAAAACATAATAAAAAACATATAATAAATGTTCTAAACAATATAAATAACATCAAAAACTTTTTATAATAATTACATAATAAAACATTAACTTCAAGTTATTTTCACGTTACTATCAATCTGGAATTATTACAACTTTGATCGAGTTAATATATTAATTTGTGTCAATTGGCAAAATATTAGTTGAATTTGGTATTTCATTTTTCATCCACCTGATACAAAATGTCAATACAAGCTAATAAATTCGAAGTTCCAATACTCCTTTTCCATTCCAAAAACAGTGGATTTGAAGTTTAAAGTTATTTCATTTTTTATCAATTGAATTTGATGCAAATTACTAGCAAATAAATGTGGGGCTTACAGCTTTGCACCTTTAAATTAATTTATCGTTATAATGTAAAAATTTTGTGAATAATACAAAATGATTTTATATTAAATTATAAAGATATTAATAAATTAAACTATAGCTCTAATTATAAAAATCTCCTTTTATTTAATAAAATTTAAAAATAGATATTAATATTCGGAAATCAACATGATATTATGCACCATTGCAATAAAAGAAAGTAAGTTCTATTTTTAGCTGTTATTATGGAGGATTGATCACATTTAATAAATCCAATTTCCTAGTGACAGCCTAAAACCAAATCGATTGGTCTATCCAGAATCGAAAATTACTTAATATAGGAAAAACAAAATAAAAATTCAAATATTAGTGATTACCAGGATCAAATGATTTAGCAACCTCTATTTGTTCCACAAATTTAAAAAGATATATAAATACTCTTAAATCCTAATCTTTAATTTTTTTACGAAAATACAATTTACAGGCAGTGCCAGTTTAAGCTAACTAAAAATGATTGAAATAATGGGATATAAATACAGAGCAAAGAAGCTATTCAAAGCTTATTACTTTGGGAAACCAGTGTTTATTGAAAAAGTAGTACCTGAAAGCATGCGTAGTAAAATTCATAATACAGATTTTGATTTAATGTTAAAAGATGAACAGAATTTTAATACCATCAAGTTGAGTTTAACCCCTTCATTAAACTCAGACAAAAGAACAGGACATCGTAGATCAAGCTTTGTGGTCAATAATCAATCATTACAAGATTTGAAAGGTTGTAATTAAGAGCTGTAGTTTATTGAATTAACAGAGTTATAAGAATTAATATTTAAATTAGAATATTGAGTACTATAGTTTAGATTATGATTATAATGGAATTAATTAATTAATAAACTTAATATTATAATAATATCTTCATTGAATCAATATATTATTTATTTTACCCAACTATTCCTTCCCCTCTCCTTAATATCGTCTCCTCCGTTATCTACCCTGTTTTATACCTCATAAAGCGATAATATATTTCATATCTTGTAATTAAATCTTAATAAAAACATAATTCTTTAAACATATTATTTTAAATTTTGACTATTTTAGTTAGCTTTAAAGAAAACTATTAAATCATATTAGATAATATTAAATAAGGGGTGGATAACATAAATAAATGGTAATATTAAAATCGAAGAATAAATATTAATATCAGAATAAAGTTTATTTTAAGTGATATTTTAATTTTGATTTATAAAAAGCGGAGACAATGCTGTAGTTTAATTTAGATTATTCTTCAATCGAATGTTTGTAAATTAGTAGCTGTACTTTCTAATATTATACTTTGTACTAATAATTTATTTAATTTAGTTTATTATAACTGTGTTCTTTAGTTATAGTGGTAATATCACTTCAAATAGATTCAAAAAAAATATACATGTAGGCAACATAAGTTAATAAAACATCATAAGATATGCTACAATAATGGCTTTATATTTGATAAATAATAAATGAGCGAAGTAAGCTATAAATGACATGGACCGAAATAAAAACTAAAAGCATAGCTAGTTAGATATTAAATTTTACCCCTAAAATTAAGATTGGAATCTATACTAGAGATACCATCAAACTGAGACTCTTTTCTTATATTAGATAGATAAATATTATCCTCTTGAGAAGAAGTAAAGTGTTGATCATCAAGTTTATTGAATGTACTTTTATTTCCTAGATGGTTACTATCATTGTGAAGGTTGATAGGTTCTGGTAGTACTTCTTTAGCTTGGTTTTTATCCTTACTATCGCTCAAATTCATAGCCCATTTAAATAGCAGTGTTACTGCTACCATTGATATCAATACCAAACACCTATTAACCAGTTAAAACAATATATAATAAAAATAATATATTGACTTACCAAAAGAATCCAAGAATATCACTTATACAACCCATAGCAGGCACCCCAGGTTGAGAGTTTCTTAACGCAGGCAAAGCAAACAGCATAGAAACGCTAGTGCCCAAAATAGGTGGTGGGATTTCTCTATTATTAAATACTGCGTCAACAGCAATATTAATCATAGCAACAGCTAAGCACCACATCAAAACAACCATAAAAGAGCAAACTAACAAAGTGGTAGGGGGCCGTACAGCTCTTACAGCAACAATTTTTGACTCATCCAAAGTGGTATAGGTAGAAAAATAACCATTTGTTTTTTCATCTTCTGGTAAGTCATAGAAACGAATACGAAATAATTGTGAAGTGCCATAAAAGGTGACGCTTGTAGGGACTAAAATTGGATCCCCGGATTTTGAGATGGATTTATTTTTGGTTGTTATTTCCAATGGAAAATACGCGATGAATTCTTCTAATGGATAGTCTCTTAAGTTACCAAAGGTGAAAGGTACTGCTAATTGGAAAGGCTCAATGGAGTTTCCCCTTGGTACAGATCTACGTTTGAATCGGAAATTGATATCAATATCATATTTGATTGTTTTATTTTCATAACTTAGGTCTCCTATTGGATCAAGTTGTATAAACAAATCTACTTTTTTATTTAAAGGATCTACATTCATTAAATCTACTTGTATGTTTAGACTACCTCCAATTAATTCACTTTGTGTTGCTATTTGCTTATATGATCTTCCATTTGAGCCCTCGTTTGAATAAGCTACAAAGATTGGTAATACTATTACACACCATAATATAGCTCCAATAAAAAATTTAAATAGCCGTCTTCTTACTTTATGTAGAAATACCCAATTATAGCACCTAGTTAAGGTCTTATTTTTTGACATCTTTTTAAAGAAAATGAGCTGTGGTTAAAATTACAATAAAGATTAATAAAAAGTAATCTACCATTTAGTTTCCTCTTTGTTTTAAACTTCAGTTATATGATGTTTTACATTTGTCAGTTCATCAGTTTGAGCTTTTATTTTTCGTTATTCTTCTGCTAATTTTATGACCTAATAACTTTACAAATTATGATAAATTATTGGCTAAAAGTAGAAATGAGGTTGTCTTTTTTGCTTAAGGAATTCGTTAGCATTTTTTCCTCTTAATAGCACTTAAAAAGGGAATAAATAATGAAACCAAAAAACACTATCAAGTTTATTTTGTGCAATAGTACTATTTTAAGCATAGGACTAAAATGAACTAAAATTTGCCATAATAATCAAATTAGTGAATTAAAAAAAGAATACAGAAATGAACCTGACACAACTATTTTCCAAGGATATATTATTTATAGCTTCAGAACTTTAAGTGTGTGTAAAATTTACAATAAAAGATTTATTTTTACATTTATTGTTATATTTGAGTTAGGATTAAGTTCAAATATTAACTATCAAAATCTTATTACTGTTTTTATTTTGTATCTTTCCTGGATTATTTTTATCCAATGACTTAAATATGAATTAACAGAAAGCGTGTAATTCAATATCAACCCTATGGTTTCTTCGAACCTTGTTTTGAAAGTATTAAATTAGGCGTTATCCCCCTTATTTATACTACTTTTAGTCTGAGCTGTTTACCATTTTATTCACTTGATATACTCTCTCCTACCAATAAAAGTCAATAGATACATTATGAAGTTAAAAGGAGCTTTAAATATAGTAAAACTGAAGTTAACATTAAAAGTTACTAGATTTATACATTAAAATCGTTGGTTATTTTGCTATCCTTTCAAATGTACTCATATCTTTGGTGTAAAGGGTGGCTCTGGAAAAAAGAAATTTCTAAAATTTGGAGAACATTTTCTATCATACTTTCAAATTTGTCCGTAATTTTAAAATGCTTAAGGAATGTTAAATGATATAAGGATAGTTTAAATGCATCAATAATATAAATATTGTTATTAAGCCAAAATATAAAGGAATTCAACTGGACTTGACATAATAAAAAATGATGCCAATAAAAGCAAACATAACCAGGTTACATAGCTGGATATTTTCCAGTAATCTTAGGAGAAGAGTCTTTAAAATATTTATAGGGATGACACTATTCTGTATCATAGTGATACCAATTTTTATAGGATATGTCAATGAAGGAGATAAATCCAGGGTCCTGAATAATATTAAAAACTATACGGATTCAAATACAGAGGATTATATTGATTTACAGATTGACTTGGTTACTGCAGATCCAGTCAATAAAAAAGTAGATTTATTTGTACAGTTAGACCCTATAGGAGGATATAGTTTTAAAAATAAGACGTCAAGGTATGATATTGATATCAATTTTCGATTCATACGTAAGTCTATTTTAAAGGGTGAGTTTATAGAACCCTTTCAACTAAGCTTACCCTTTGCGGAGGGAAGCTTAAGGGATTATCCTTTTGAATTATTTTTGGTTTATTTTCCAATTGAAATCATTATCAGAAGCTCAAGCTTGAGCTCTAATGAAATAGACTTATTAGCTGCTAACACTAACATTAATTTCTATGGTACTTCTCAGCTATTTCGTGTACGCTATGAAGAGGTATCTAACCAAGATAAAAGCAATGCCTTCTATTCTTCAGTCACTATCTTACCAAATTCAAAATTAATTATGGTAAAATTATTGCGTCCTCCTACTACACTATTGGTTTGTACCTTTATGGTTGTTTTGATGTGGTGCTTAGCTATTGCTATGATTAATATTGCTATTGATGCTGTGTTCAATAACAGAGAAATTCCTCCTCCAATTTTAGGTACAAGCGTTGCTATGTTGTTTGCTTTGCCTGCGTTAAGAAACTCTCAACCTGGGGTGCCTGCTATGGGTTGTATAAGTGATATTCTTGGATTCTTTTGGTAAATCAATATATTATTTTTGTAGAATATTAGATATTAGCGTTAATTAATAGGAGTTTAGTTTTAATATCAATAGCAGCAGTAACATTATTGTTTAAATGGCTTCTTAACAGAGACAAGGAAATAACTGGTAAAGTACCAGGTTCAACTAATTCAAACGATAATCAAGTTGAAAAACGAAGTAATTTTAGTTCTACCAATCTATCAGATGAAATGCAAATTACATACAATAGTAAGGTACAGGCCTCATTGAGCGAGTATGAATTAAATTCCAAAGTTCAAATAAACAGGGGCTTAGCCCAATAAATCAAGTTAATATTTGTAATAATAGATCATTTCTAAAACTTTAAAATTTATTATTTTAACTATTTTACTATTCTATAACTTAAAAACCGTACTATTCGCTGTTGCTCAATCCTTATTCTTTTTCCACAAAGTCCATAAGCCTGAAGCAACTGGATTATTCTCTAGCTTTCCTTTTTCAATAAAGAAAGTTTTAGCTCCTCCAAAAACAATCTTACCATCTTTTTCTGCAAGGATAGTTCTTTTAGCTTTAAGATTAGCTGGAGATAACCAATGGTTAAATACTTCACAATCTCCTAATTGAACTAAAGTACTAACTTCTTGCCCGTAAAGCCCCATTGTATTTAACTTCATCACCGATTCTTTTGTTATGCTCCTTTGATTTTTACTCCCTGATTGGCGTAGTTGTGCTAAATTCACATAACTCTTAGTTTGGGAGTAGGTATAGTAACTTGGTAATATACCGCAAATAGTGACTAAAAGCAATAGTATTAGATCAAAAAAAGAGCTTTACTACATTTAAAATAAGTACCGAAAGCTGAGCCTAAGATGGGGGCTTTACCATAAAAATAAATAGAAGGTGCGGCAAACAGAGCTACTAAAAACAATGAATTTCCGATATATTTGAACCCTTTCATGGTGTTATTTATTGGGCCTTCATAAATTGTTTCATAGAAATACTTTGATTTCGGTTTTTTTAGATCAAATTTTGTTTCTTTTTGTGAACTTGGTGCATCTTGTTGTGATTGTAATGCACTCTTTGTTGTGTAAAAATTGTGGGTTGGGACTATAAATAGGGCCCTATTATTTTAAAAAAATACATTAAATTGTTGTCTTATTTGTCTTATGGTGATTTTAATACCTTTTGTAAGTCAATAAAGAACTCATTCTATTTATTTTTAATCTTAACATTTTTAAAAATGATAATAATTTTGCCTAATACTCAATAAAATAAATACCATTATTTAACACTGAATCATTCTCAATTTTATTGGCCATTCAAAACTTCAAAAAACAAAAACAAAAAGTAAAAATTATCTTTCTTTCTATAATGCTGAACTCGTTTATCAATAATGTAACATTACAATTCAATTTATAATAGCAATATTAAAACTTCATTAGATATATGATGAGTTAAATCTTATTAAGCTAACGTTTGATGTTGTAACTGGAAGGATAGATGGTATAAAAGAATCTGAAGTTCAAGATAAGCGAGGGATTAAAGGGAGCAGTCAAGAAATAAAAAGAGAAGACAAGGAAGAAGCTAAAAACGGAATTAAGAAAAATATAGATGATTATATAGAAACTAGTGAACTCTCAATTTCGAAACAAGGGAGGAGCATAGATCCAGTCAAGGAGCAAGAAACAAAAGACAATTTAATTATAAAACAAGAGACAGCAGAAAGTTCGATTAAACAACAACAACAAGAAAAACCAGTAGGTGTTAAATGGTCCGAGATTAACGGGGAGAATGCGATAGATAATTTACTTTTTAAGATTGAGACGAAGCTTTTAACCAAAAAAACTGACACTGGCCCTACAACAAGCAGGGTGCTTGGTAATTTAAACTTCAAGTCAAGTATGTTTGGAACTTCAATTCAACTTGATACGGGTATACCTGAGACTATAACGAAAGTAGCAAAAGATTCAACGATGGAAAAAAATATCAATGAAATCATTAGTAAATGTGAAGAAATTGTAAAAAATACTGGTTTTTATTATCTTACAAGTGGTACTGAGCTTGATACCCCAGAAGGATTAAACAAAACATTGCTTCCAACATCATTGGATGATGAATTTACTAAAGGGATTGAAATTTCAGAGCTTTATTCAAAGCATGAAGTATTTCAAAAGCAAATTCAACAAGAGGTTAAGGAAGAAGCTATCTTAAATTGTGGAAATCATTTGGCACTTATTTCGAATGATATTATAGATTATTATACTAAAAAAGTTTTTCCCGCTATTAGTGAGAGTGAAGATTGGAAAGAGTATATTGATGTTGTAAATAATAGAGTTAAGGAATTGTTTAATGTTATCCAAGAGTATCCGGAGGAAATGAGACGTTCAGTAAGTATCATTTAACTCATAATTTATTTTACACATTAATATTTTAGGCTGGAGAAATCTTAGAAATATTAACAGAAGCGAGTGGACTTAATCATATCATTGGAGAATATTTGCTTTTTAGAATTTATTCTATTTTGATTGTAATAAGATTATTATTACTATGCTATTTTATACTAATTTACATTATCAGGAGACTGTATTGACTTGTAAATCCAAAGACTCAGTTGATACTCTTATTAAGTTTTCGAAGTGTGTTTATAAAATCAGACCTGGGTTTTCAGAATATATATTTATTGCTAAGCTAGTTAATGAGAATCCATATATTCTTTTTAAAGACTTGAATGATAGAAAGATGGTAAACCAATAATTAATAATATCACATATTAACATTAATAACTGTTATTTACTATTTAGATCCATAATATTGCCTTAAAAGATCATAACGCTCTATATCAACTTCAAAATCAAATTAAAGAAACTGAAAGTATCGTAAACAAGAACAAAGTTACTAAACTTAACATAAATTATTCAGCTAGTGAGGATAAAAGGAAGGAAGCTTATGAAAACTTACGCATTTTCAACCTTAACCAGCTTATTGACAGCTTAAATATCTATCAAATAAGTAACTGAGCTATTAATTAGTGAAGATGAAAGCTTGTAAAATTTGTGCATTTTTAATCACAATCAATTGGTAGCTTGAATATCTATCAAATAAAAAAGGACACATTTTTATGCTTAAAATAGTTTATTTATTACTTATATTAACTAAAATAACATCTCATGTGTATTATTATTATTTCTTTATAATTTTTAATTTTTAAAAAAGAATATAAAAGAACTTTCTATAGCGCATTTACCATTTAGGTAGAAACCATAAAAATTCTTGAAAATTCTTGAAAGTTAAAGCAACTTCAACAAATAAAAAGTAAAAAAGTAGAAAGTGGCATTTAAACTTGGTAACTCTTTTTTTAAAATAATAATGGCAGAATCAAATCAATCAGCTTCTAACGATACATGGTCTAATTTAAGTGGTAAATTTGGGCCATTGGCCAGCAAAATAAGCAAGGGATTTACACAAGCCAAACAATGGAGTGAAGAGAAGTTAGGCACTGCTTCGGATGTCACTGAGTTACCTGTAGAATATCTTGAACTTGAAAAGGTAACTAAGCTAAATAAATAAATCATCAACTATAAAATAATCTAATAAATTAAAAAGAAAGTAGACACTATAAGAAATTTGCATTTACAAATGATAAAAGTTGTCAAAAATTATTCCGCTCAGTTAGGTGATACTGTTTTACCAGAAAGCTTACAGGGATTTACAAAAAGTATTACTGAAACATTTAACACTGGTAATGGGCCTGTAGCTCCACATGCTACTGAAAATAATGATCCTAAAACAGTATATAACGCTTTTGCTAAGACTGCATTTGAAGGTGCTGGTGTACTAGGAACTGATGAGCCTTTCGGTAATTTAAATTTAGTTTAGTTTGTTAGAATTCTGGTTAATTTTTCTAGGTACCGTTTTAATGAAATTCGGTTCGGTAGAAGATAAAATAGGCGATAGTAAGACAAGAATGGTAATAATAATAATGATAGTATTTTAAATCAATTAATCTTTTATTTATTTAAATAGAATCAAACTATTCAAAAACAAGTATTAACCCCATTAAACTCTACTTTAAATACAACTATTCAATTAGCTATGGTGAGTTAAAATATGATATCGTGGATGGTTCTTTATTAATGTTTCTTTAGAAAGCTCGTCGAAATGTAACTAATTTAAGACTCGAGTTGGATGGGTTAAGATCCAAACATAGAAACGCTAAACCAGAAAAACTAGCTCAAGTAACTATCATAACTAACAATAACTCAAAGAATACAACTAACACGAAAATAGGCCAAAAAAGAAATAGATGATGCTGAAGAAGCTTTAGTACTTGCAGTAGATGAAGCAAGTGAATTAATGCGAACAGTCATTGATAATGTAAGTAATTAATATACTCATAAAAATAGTACATAATAATATTTTGACTCCTAATAGCCAGAACCACTTCGTAATTTGGCAGAGTTAGTAGCTGCTCAAATGGATTTTTACAAAGAAGCTTATGAGTTGTTAGCTGATATTGCTCCTGAAATTGATGAAATTCAAGTCACCCATGAATCCCTTTATCGTCAAAGTCAAGCAAATTAATCTTATTAAAAATTAGTTTTTACAAAATTAATATTTTTAGTTTGTTGATTAGTTTTAGGTGTCATGATGTAATAATATGCTATTAAGTTTATATTAACAATAAATTTATTAGATGAAACATTAATAAAAGATAGTATTTATCATTCAATAAAATGAAGACAAATTTAATACAATAAGACGTAACGTTAATTAAAAACTGCAATTTTATCTATAAGATATCATCCTTATCTTCCCAGCATCTATATAAATTATATTTCTTTTAAGTATCATCACACATTCGAATCGTTGATTTTGAGATTCAGTTTTGAGTTGAGCCTGAGGTTGGTTATCGATCTCTCAAATTTTAGCTTGAACGTTTAATCTTTCCAAAATTAGTACTATAAAATCTTCATTATCATCGTCATCCTTAAAATAACTTTTGTTTCTTAGGTCTTAAATTAACATCGATAGCTTGTCCTTGAACGTTTTTATCCTCAAGTTCATCACTTACCTTGTTACTCGCTTTAGCTGATAAAGTTCTTCCAACAGTAACCTGTCTATTTTCTTGATTGATAGTTTTTTTGACTGAGGGTGCATTGAGTAGTGATGGATTGTTATAGTTTTTATCTAAAACGGGTAATAAATAACCTTCATTAAGTTCCCTGTTAGTGTTGTTTTTTAAATTACTTTGATCCTTGTCATTTAATGCTACAGCTTCTATCAGCTTAGATGATAAAACTGAAGCCAGAGGAGAAGGTACATCATTATCAGCCTGATGATGCATATAAGGATGTTTTCTTTGGCTTCATCAGTTTTTCCATCTTTTAAATGCTATTTGAGTGGAAAAACCATTGGTAAAATCCTTAAACGCAAAAATACATTTCCATATCTTTGGTATCATCCTGATCATATGAACTTATCTGGAAAACCTTAAGCTCTACCGTATTCACGTACAGTAATCACTTTATTTTGAGATAGATGAATAACAGTATCCTGTTTACCCATAGATTGGATATCCGTTAAAGCAGTTAAGAAATGTCCTTTAAAGTCCAATCTCGCAAATAAGCCTTTCCGGCTTAAACACCATAGCTTTAATTTTTCTGATAAGGAGGAGTGATTAGAACCTGGTACCATGGAGATACGGCAGATCCTTTCCACCGTTATATCGTTAAATGATCGAGTCACATGGTTGAAATACTTCATAGCACTTTGTCGAGAAAGTCGTTGGAATTCAGAAAATGGTTTCATAATATAATTTGTTTGCATCTTACCAATATAAACTGTATCGATTTTGATCTTTCTAAAATGATTGATTGAGTTGTTAGTTATTTTATAGTCTGGGTAAACGATACATTATTATCGTACTCAAACCCTTCTAAATTGGCAACTACATCATAAATTGTTTGTGCTGGATGTGGTACACAATGGTTAGTAAGATTTATTGCTATATAAAAAACACTATTAGATAATGAGATATTTAATCAACCTATTTTATGGAAACGATGTGTTGGCTCTGGGTAATATGCAAGATGATTGTCTAAAATAGTACCCCAGACAATGACACGACGTCTTGATTGAGCCAAACCAAAGTTGCCAGCCTGTTGAGTTGAAATACGATATTGATAGCCCATATGAGTAAGGCATCTAAAAACGAATTTGATCTATTCCATTCTAATACCTCCTTCAATCATATTGATCTCCTTTTGATTACCTTCTAATCTAGAATTTAACGGCTCGCGTATATTTTCTGATACAGAGTATTTTAGTCGATAGAAATCTACATAACCCATGGCAGTAGCAGTTACTGAATTTTTAATATCATTTGCTTTTTTAAATCTATTGATATCCGAAAGTTCCTGGCAGGGTGGGCCACAATAAATCAAGATAGCTTCTCCAGGCTGTGGCATGCCTGATAATTGCCTCCCCATAAAATCTTTTGCTGAAGGAAGTCCATTCTTATCGCTTGTATTAATACCTTGATTCAATAAAAAGTTAATATATTGATCGTATACTGTTGTACTTGGGAAATTCTTTTTAAATGTGATAGCTGCACCTGGGTTAAATTCGATAGAATAGCTAGTATGAACAATCCACCCTTTTCCATTCCTGGTGTAAGGCTTCTATATCCTGAAAACATATTTAAAGCTACTAATGATTTACAATTATCATATAAGTCGTTTGTTTCTTTAATGTGCTTCAGTCTGTACTCATTACATAATTGACAACATTTAAGTTCTTTCTTACTAACGTTGATTATACTTCCGTTCTCATCTTCACCACTTTTAATGTAAAAGGTACTATCTTCCGACTTATAGCTATCTAAATTTTTAACATCCTCGATACACTTGAGATAACAAGCACCCTCTAGTTTATCTATAGCCATAATGTAATGTTTACTAATTTGATATATATCTTGGATCTGGTATAAACTTCCTTGGTCCATAGCTAGAATTTAAGGCCACAAAGTCAATCGTTTTTTCAAATTTTTTATAACGTCTTAAATGAAATTTGATAGTCTTATCTAATAATTTTCCCCAGAGCTTGTCCCTATTATTATTTTTATTGAACGGTACTATTTGAGCAGTGACATAATAAGTTTTTCTTTCTTTTGGTAAAACATAAACAAAATTACAAGAATGATATTCAAAGGACCTATGTTTCATACTACTTGTATTCTTATCAATCTCGCTTGGATTTAACTTATTGCAATAAAGCTTAAACTCCCAACTCTTAGAAATAGACAGCTTGGTATCAATAAAAGCTCTGTAGCAATCTCATAAAAATATCTGAAAAAGAAAGAGTCAATAAACTTGGTCTCATCTTCTTTTATTGTCATATGGCTCACTTTAGTCTTTGCAACAAATTGATTCAAGGAATAAGTTTCAATATAATCCGTAAAGAATAATTCATTTTGCTAAACTAGCTCTCCCATAATAGCTTCATTACTTAGCACAAAAGCGCGTCATAAAGCTTTTTAGTTTTGTTTGCTTCAAATAAAATACATACATACAATACGATTTGGTCGGTTTTTAGCATCTTTTACAATGATAAAATCCCTACTTTTATGCTGTCATTTTTACTTTTGCTTATGAAAATAAATCAATCTTTGGAAATGATTGTATTTTTCTTCCAGCCCATTCGGATATACTTATAGTTGGTTTTCCGTACACTAACCGATAGTGTAGCTTTTCTCTAACTTCTTTTTAATTGATTTTCTTTTGCTTCCTCAGCAGGTTCATGATTAATAAGACCATACGCTAACTTTGAAATAATTTTGGTAAAAATTGGAGGAATTGTTTTATCCTTTATCAATAAACTTTGCTTACCAACACTTCTATGGACTCTGAGTTCCTTTTGGTAAGGTAATTCGAATTTATCATCTTGTATTTCCATCAACCTGGTAAAGGATAGGATAGTAAAAAAATCCATACTTACTGTTTTCTTGCATCTACATCACAATCTCTTCTTCGATATAAGCTATTAGTCTTAAAAAAGCTTTTATATTCATTTTCATTATTGTGCAGCTTGGAAATGGGGACAAGCTTTCGACGATTCTGGAAATACTCAAAGGAACTCTTCGTATACTAAGTTTGGGTTTTTAGGCATATCATTGATAACAAGATCAATTAATCGAGTTCTCATCAAATAATCTCTATATTTAGAATAACATTCTGGATTTGGATTACTGAGTTTATACCAAACATAGGTGGTATTTAGGAAAAGTTCACTGTTTATTGATTAATTTTCTAGATAAAACTGAAATCAATTACCTTGATTCATATAGTATAAATGCCATCTCCCAATCAAAGATAAAACCAAGTCTTACAGATTGATTAGGGAAATTTCTTCGTCTAACAAAGTCTTTTTTTTATCTGCTTCCACTTGATCGTTATCAATGTCATTACCATCGTCTTCACTCTTAAGGATAACTTGACTACTTTCCTCATCTTTTGAAGCTTTTACAATACCAATACCAAGGATCTTCTGTTCTCGTTATCAATCTCATCCAAACTGGTATAATATTATTGTTTAAAGTGTCATAAAAAATAAAGTCTTTTAGGATTCGAACGGTAAAAGGTTTCCATCCTTATTTGGGTGTATTACCTCCTTTTTGTCTTTATTCAAAGAAAACAATTCTTGTTGATCTTTCTGATAATCTGTTAGTTTATGTTTATCTTATGTTTACTTTGTGCTATTGTAATTTAATTAAAACCAGACTTTAGTTGAACTTTACTGAATTTCTGTTTTGTTAAAGTCAATAAAACTTGTTTACCAATAAAAAGTGTGTATCCATAACAAAGTTCTCCAACAAGAGAGTATTTTAAACTAAAAAGAATAAGTTACAATAAATTACAGAAACCAAATTAATGATGATAGGAACATTATGTGAAAGTAATTAAGAAAACGTAAATATATTGACTTTCGTAAATAAGGTATTAAATATCAAGTAACTTCATCTTAGTTTTGGAAATAATTTTCATATATATATTATAATAAATTTATAGTGCGTAATGGTGAGTGAAGTCACTTTTGCTTCACTCTTTAAATTGCATCTAAATAAATATATATAAGTCTTTTTTGTTCAAGAACTTTAACAATGCTTTTCCACTTAATAGGACCTAAAATATCAAAAAACAAACGAAACTAAACAAGACATCCTCATATTCAAAAAGCTAGGCAACTTAAAAATCTAACTTGTATTAAAAATAAGCGTTAAACTTATATATATTATTAGTCATCAATTAGAAGCTTGAATATTGCTGAAAGTTTTGATAAAATAAAACACTGATTGAAGGCCAATTACAAAGCTTAATAGTTAATATTGTAACAGTAAAATTACCTTTAAATGTTTTCTATACTTTTTTTTACTGATTTTTAAGCCAATTAAGTTGATTTAAGCAAACTACGAATGAAAAAAACTATTTAGCTAATGTTAAAAAATTAGTGGCGTTTTGTTAGCCAAATATTAAATTTGGGGATGTATTTTT